>CM061537.1:17683810-17887241 GCA_030545055.2 Neoaliturus tenellus | reverse complement strand
CCCGCTCAAGATGCTGCTGAGGCAGTCTCCATCAGATAACTCCGCCTCCATAGCCTCCATACACTGCGGCGTATTGCTGCTCTGCTGTAGTAGATAACAAGTCCCTATGATGGCTGTACCTGGATGTTATCTCCTCTTGACGTGTGTGAGGAGCCCCCGCTCAAGATGCTGCCGAGGCAGCCTCCATCAGATAACTCCACCTCCATAGCCTCCATACACTGCGGCGTATTGCTGCTCTGCTGTAGTAGATAACAAGTCCCTATGATGGCTGTACATGGATGTTATCTCCTCTTGACGTGTGTGAGGAGGACCCCGCTCAAGATGCTGCTGAGGCAGTCTCCATCAGATAACTCCGCCTCCATAGCCTTCATACACTGCGGTGTATTGCGCCTTCTTTATGAGGGCTCCTCTCCCGCCATTACACACATTTCTGGAACGCTGGACTCACCTTTTGTACGTTTTATTTATAAAAAAATAATAATCTGAGTAATATAATTCGAATAGCTCCTTTAAATTTCGTTGAAGTCCTTGAATTATTGCTTGCTCTTAGAGAAACATTTTGAAATAAGTTTACATTTTTTTTCAAAAGGCCCCCTTTTCACGATCCCTCTCTTTGAAGACTCTTGAAGATTTTCGGAACCAACGTTTTTCATCAGACGTAAGCAGTGAAGATTTTTAAACTAATGTCATATACCTCGGCCTCAAGTGTCACTATAGATCAGACCAAAACCAGATTCCTGGTGATACACATGGAAATTTACGTCACCTATTTTGGAACATGATCTCGTAATAAAGTGGATTTAATATCCCAATACAGTAACATTAAAGCCGCCACTTTGTTAGTTTTATTTTAAGTATTGTAGGCCTAATATAAGATCGGGGTTTGTTCCCCGTCGGGAGAAATAACCCCGGAATTCTCCGAGTGTTGAGAATCCGCTTTATTTTAGAATCTCTAGCTCGTTAACGATAGGCCTCTGTTGGTAACACAACATGGGAGAGTGCCAAGAACACGCCTTCAATCGACTGTTCGTCCATCGTGCAGCCATCTGCTTGGCTGTAATCGACAATTTTATTCTGACAACTCTAGTGTTGGTGGTTCTTAACTATTTTTCATTTCCCACCTTTTAAAATAATGTTAAACACGTGTTATAGTTGTAGGCTAGTGAAGCCTCTTCTTCCAAGTGTGTGTTATAAGGTTCAGAGACGCGTGTGTGGTGTAAAGGTGGCAAAATTTTGGTTGTTATATTAGGCCTAATAGTTAAGTTTTCCTACACATACGATTATCAACCATAAAAATTTTATTGCGTTCAACCATGTACTTAAAGAATATATGAAATTCTGTTTAAAGGAAATTCAAGTGATGATTTCTGCACCCATTTAGTTGTAAAATAAATGACAAAACTGCGACTGCGACATGTCATTTAAAGCGTTTATTGATTTTTAGCGGATTTCCCATAGTATAGGGACGAAGCTATTACCGTAGGTCTCATGGTAAGACCTAAGCCCGGGACGATGTTACTTTTTCGTTTTGAGGTGCCCAGATACAAAAAAATAATAGTCATTAAAATTTATATCCGGCAAACACCTCGGATCAGCTGACTAATGGGATGAATGGAGCACATTCTCGTGCTCCTCACCGGGCATTACACACGATTTGCCATACAAGATTTCTTACGGTGCAGGAAATTAAATTGCTACATCACCTATGTCTAGGCTTAATCCTAAGATTTATGTTAGACCATACACCCCGTCAGCTACAAAATGGCCACTTTATTAGTTTGTATTTAAAGATCTGTGATACGAGATCGGCCTTTGTTCCCCTGAGGTGTTGGGAATCTTGCACTCGTTAGGATCCGCAGCCTCCGCGTCGCTGTGTCGTGTTGGAGAGCTGCCATGCAACAACTCGCCGTCATCGTCAATCGACTCGTTCGTCTCGTGTAGGTTGGCATTTGGCGGTGACCGATAATCCTTGATGACTTGCGTCCGTGGTTCTCGCGTAGTATTTTTATTTTCACTTTTGCAAATGTATTACTTTCATAGTATTAGTGAATCCTAAGTATCCCACTATATTGGGAGCAAAAGGTGTTTTATGCATTCAGCTATGTACATTATGTGGAATTGTCACTGTCCTTCTTTCATGTGCCATTTTAATTATGTAATAAATACTGTATTGAAGTGTAAACAATTTACCCAATTGACTGATTTACCGCCATGATGAATCATCTTGAATTAATTTATAAACTAGCTAAAAAGTGTAATTTCAAGTTACTTTTATCAACGAAAATAAAAACAAAATTTCATAAATTAAAATCGTAAATTTAAGTTGTGATATTATTCTGTAAAAAATTTAACTTTATCTAAAATGGTTAGTCTCGGCTTCAATAATGTAAATAAATAAAGCGATATATTTACCACAAAGTATAGTAAGCATTTCAATGGAGCAACGCACCCTTGCCTTGCAATCTGATGGCAATTTGAAGCTTCTGGCAAACAAAATGCAGCGCCTTCCGTCGCGTCGGCTCGCTCGACACTCCCGCTACGCTCGGCTGCGTGGCGGGTTGCCGCGTGGACAGCGAAGGCGCGATTAATGCGTTAAATCGCTAAAATTTTCGTTGTGGATCGTCCGTTTGATTCTCTTTTTTAGGATATTATACTAGAGCTGGTTGCATGAACTGTATGTTTGCATTGCACTCCATTGAATGTAGTGTCTTTTTAAAACATTTTTTAAAATTTATAAGAAAAGGTTTACAGGTTTCCATTTTTGAAAAAAGTTATCCTGCTGTATGTTGTTTGATTAAAATACTCAGCAAATTTCCAATGATTTTTAAATTTTTTTTACTGTCCCCATATACACATGGGAATGAGGATGAAGGTTTGCTGCCATGGTGGTGTTGTAAGCAAATAGACGATATTTCTCCCCAGTGCAGGGACATGCTAAATTGTATTAAATTCTGGTATTTATCATTTTTCCCATAAAGCCCATGGGGGTGAGTTGTAGGTTTGCCGCCATATGGGTGTTAAGCAAATATAAGTTACCTCTCTCTACCTAGTCAATGTACATATCAAATTTTACCAAGTTATATCAATAAATAAGTGATATATAAGTGATATCATCGAACATCTTTTTTTGAAAACCACATCAAATACAATTATGCAAAAATTTTCAATAACCTTCCACAAGAAATTCAAAATTCTAGTGCTGACCTTGAAGTATTTAAAAAGAAATTACAAAATTATGTTGTTAGTATATGCATTTACTCCATCGAAGAATACTATACCAAATGATATGAATTAATTTTAGTTTAAAATTAAGATTATGTAAAACTGATGTAAAGGCTGATACAATTTTTAAAATTGTCATGCCAATAAAGTTTGATTGATTGATTGATATAGAGGGATTTGTTGATTTACCACAAATTAGATAGAAAATATATTTTTGGTTTTTCTGTTATCTGGTAAGCTAGGTTAGTAATTCAAAATACTAAATTGTTTGTTTTTTCAAGCCCTTTTGAATAATGGTTTTGGCTAAAATTGTTGAATTTTGAAAAATTTATTTCCAAAAATTCCAAAAATTCATTTTGTACCATTTTTGAACCCCATAAAAGCCCGTTTCCATGGTCCGATCACACTGGCTAAACTGATGAATGCTGTCCTACACCACTGTACCAAATTTCATCAAAATGGGAGGTTCCGTTCTACAGTTATCGTGTACAAGCACAGAAAAAGGAAACAATATATATATATACTGAATAATGAATACTGAATAAGGAAACGATAGGGGAATACTGAGGCCTGTTTTTATTATTTTTATAAGGGTAAAGGAGACTTATAATCAGGTTTTTACCTATTTAAAAGTTAACAGGTTGAGCATGCACTGAAAGTCTAACAAATTTAGATTTTTGATTACTTTTTTGGGGACATTTAGTAAATGTAAAAAATTGATGTTGCCACATTTCCAGCATGGGCACAACATGGGGAACGCACCCTAGAGGAAGTTGTAGAGGAAACTGTTTTGGCCCATGTCATGTTAATATCATTTTTATGGTCTTTGAATGTAGAGCAAAACGCCACAAACCCGATCTCAAAAGGTGGAATACACCGCGAGTTATAGCATTTTAAGATTTCGATAATATGCTTTTTTGCAAAATTTAACTGCCTGCCATTTCTGGCTCGAACATTCATTTAGGTCAGCTTTGCTGCATTGTTTTCAGTTCTATTTTTACTCTATTTATCTATTGTTTTTAAAACTAAACAGGACCCTGAAAATTAAGTTCAAGTTTTTCTTGTAAGTCTTCATTTGCCGTCCCTGTTTGCTGTCCCAAACATTATGATTTCAGTCCGATCTTGGACAGCCCTTGAAAATTTACAATCATGTATTTAAGTAAGCTTTAGAGTCCTTTTGAACAGAAAACAATGTCGCAAAGCCGACCTCAAATGAACGTTCGAGCCAGAAATGGCAGGGAGTCAAACTTTATAAAAAGCATATTACCAAAATTTTAAAATGCAATAACTCGCGTTGTATTTGACCTTTTGGGATCGGGTTTGTTGCATTTTTCTCTACATTCAAAGACCTTTAAAATGATATTAACATGACATGGGCCAATACAGTTTCCTCTACAACTTCCTCTAGGGTACGTTCCCCATATTGTGCCCATGCTGGAAATGTGGCAATACATTGATTTTTCACATCTATCTATATATTAATAGGCAAGCATGTTTCGTTTCCTCCTTTTTTCTCAGCTCGTGTGCATCGTAGGAGAAATCTGCGGATACCGTTAGAAAGGTATAGTTCTGTAGATGAGCAGAATCCCATTCTAATTCACATCGGACTCCAGAACTACGCCCACAGGCTCTTAAAGTTCCAATGTTAATCTTATGGAAAAAGAAGAATTGAATGAATCATTTAGACAGCTGTTGTGAAAAGAACAGATGTTTTAGTTCTTAAATGTTTTTAAGCTTCTTCCAGATCAACTGAAATTTTGATCGAATTTCGATCAGGAGGCGATTTCTAGTACTTATTTAATATGCTAAGGGTTTTTTTGTCTTGAGAACTCCTCCTACAATTTTCAACCGATTTTCAAGTTTTTGGTGTCGTTGGATAGGGCTTGATCTGTAGTTGTTTCCGCCAAAAACTGATGAGAATCTGACGGAAAATAAAGGTGTTATCCACCATTGAAATCTCAAAATTTCCCATTTAAATAACATTGGGATTGAATAAAGCATTTTAAACATCTGTTAATAATCAGCTGTAAATACGTGTAGTTTTGGTGATTGCAGATATTCACAATATTGGATTGGTCGGACGTCAATCATTTAGAATAAGAATAAGAAAGAATAAGAATAAGAAATCTTTATTTGCCATTGACATGTTAATGTATCAGCAAGTGTCAAATACAAGTAATAAGCTATTAAAATAAAATAAAATAAATTATTGGTCCTTAAAACAGTAACTTATAATAGACAGGAAAACTTAGGTTTAAAATAAAATGTCTCTTTCCTCCATAAACTCTGATATTGAATAAAAAGGGTTATTCAATAGCCAGTTATAGAATTTTTTTAAAAATAATGAGTGAGTTGGGTATAACTGGACAGTTTTATTAAGCTTATTATAAATTTTGTGTGACATTGCTTTATGACTCTTTAAACTTTTATTTAATCGGCAAAAGTTACTTTTAATATTGGAGTTTTGTCTCGTATTGTAGCTATGGATTTCATTACAAAATGTTTGAAGCGGTAAATTTTTTAAACTATAGACCATAATGTCATAAATATACATATTTATAACTGTCTGAAAAGCAAGTTTAATAAATAGAGGTTTACAGTGGGCATCAGGAGACTCATTACTAATAATTCTCACAATTTTTTTCTGAATTAATAAAATATCTTGAATTTTTTTACTACTTCCCCAGAAAATTAGACCATAGCGATAAATACTCTGGAAAAATGCAAAGTAAGACATTCTTATGTAGCTGCCATCCACAAGTGAAGTTAATCTTCTTATTAAATAAACAACACGAGATAATCTTGTGGATAGGTAATTTATGTGGGAATCCCAATTAAGCTGATTATCTATGAACATTCCTAAAAATGTTACTGTTGGTTGGGTTTCAGATAATATTTGGTCTGCAGGTCTTAAACTAAAAAGAATATTTTGTGTTTTATCACTGTTCAAAAAAAAACTATTGGATTGAAACCATGCCGATGCGTCCTTCATTGCGATTTGTGTTAGCTGTTGTAATTCAACTGTTGTATTACTTTTTGTAAAAAACGTAGTGTCATCTGCGTATAAAATAGTTTTGGTGGACTCTGAAATATTACTGGGGAGGTCATTTATAGCAATCAAAAATATCAGAGGTCCAAGTACAGACCCCTGAGGTACCCCATACTCTACCGTAACCTCATCAGAGAGCTTTCCGTCAACAGACACAACCTGTCTTCGGTTGCTGAGGTAAGATTTAAAGAACTTAAGGGAGGTGTCCCCAAGGCCATAATGCTCCAGCTTCATAAAGAGATGCTGGTGATCTACACAGTCGAAGGCCTTGCTCAGGTCACACAAAGTGGCCCAAGCGAAGGCCCTCGACTCGAAAGCCTCAATGACCTCACAGACCAAAGTGTCAATGGCATCCGAAGTAGATTTTCCACTGCGGAAACCAAACTGTGAGAGAGAAAAGAGGTAGTTACATTCAAAAAAACTATTGATCTGATCAAAAACCAATATTTCAATTACTTTAGATAATATTGGGACCATTGAAATCGGTCTATAACTTTCAGGGTTATCCCTGTCTCCTTTTTTGTAAATTGGACAGATACGAGATAGTTTTAGTTTGTCTGGAAAAAATCCTTCAGATAAAAGACTGTTAATGACTAATGTCAGAGGGAATATGATTGCAGGGATTATTTTTTTAATAATGTTATTTGACATATTGTAGTAGTCCAAGGAATCCGAGTTTTTCAATTTGTTAACAGCGTCAAAGACAATCTGTGAGGTTACGGGTTTAAATTTAAATTTTAATAGTTCTACTTCATGATTTTTAATGAGGATTTCTGGAGTAGGATTCAAGATACTTGTTTTTTGTCTAATGGCTTTAACTGAATTGATAAAATATTCATTAAATTGAGATGGTGTAATTTTTTGAGGGAGGCTAGTTTGTGAGTTTTGACTATTGGATTTTATAATATTCCAGGCAGCTTTACACTTATTGCTACTGCGTTCAATTTGTCTTTGGTTGTAATCTAGTTTAGCCTGAGTAATTTTTTGCCTGTATGATTGTTTTAAACAACTGAGTTCCTGACGAGCCATTAAATTAGGAGATGGGGATTCCTTGATAAATTTGCCAAGATTCAAAATCTCTTTCTTCAATTTGGCAAGCTCAACTGTATACCAGCTTTGTTTAGGTAACCCTTTAGCTTTATTTTTAACGGTGTCTTGTGTTGTTTTTTTACAGAAAAGATTAACTGAATTGCAGAGTTTATGGAAGAAACTGTCAAATAAAGTTACTGAGTCAGTCAAGCCATGCATAATCTGCTCCCAGTCAGTGCACCAAAGCAAATCTAATAAATTGTTTAACCTTTTTTTTGGTAAAATTATTCTACAATGCTTAGACCCTACGCCATCACATTTTTTATCACCTTGATTACATTGGTCTATGTTAACAGTAAATTTTAAGCTGTCATGGTCTGACAATGGAAACGGCTCAATCTTACAGACATGGCTGGACTCATTATTCATTCTGTTAATAAACACATTGTCTAAGCAATTCATACCTCTAGTGGGATGGGAATTTTGATAAGAAAAGTTGAACTGCCTAAGCAGATTTAACAGGTCTCTGACAGAACGTTTATCTTTGGTAACATCAAATTCAATGTTGACATCACCGCCTATCACTACAGTGTAACTGAGCCACTTGGAAAGAAAGTTGAATAGATTTTCCAACTCATTCAGGAAAACTGTTGGACTACCATCAGGTGATCTATATACTGAGACTACAATTAATTTCAGTTTCTGAGAAATAATAGCAGATATTTCAAAATGTAATTCTTGGCATAGGAAGGCTACATCCAGTAAAGTAAAACATGATTGATAAACATTGCTCAAAAATATCAGAGAACCTCCCCTCTTTAAATCACATCTACAAAAGTAGCTACTTAGTGTAAAGTTAGTAGGATTGGAAAAAATAATCTCATCTGCGTGAAGCCAATGTTCTGACAAACATATGATGTGCACATCCAAGCCTATCAAAAAACCCTCAAGCAGGAGGACTTTATCTCTTAATCCCTGAATATTTAAAAAAAAGAATATTAATTTTTAATTTATCTTCTTCATTTAAATTTAAATTTACTTGAAAGGGGTTTGTGGGTTGTAATATAGTCAAGTTATCTTTGAGGGGTCCTGAGGCAAGTGGTTTAAAGGACCAGAATGTGTTCCTACTAAGTTATTGTTGTGAGTATTTTTCATACAATCATCATGGGTGATCTTATGTACTAACACCTTGGAGACCACTAAATCACTCACACTGCTCTGCTTTTTACTTATTTCACTTCCACAGACTTCTACACTCACTCTAGTTGTTGTGGTGGCAGTTTCTAGGGCAGGGGATGCCGGGGATGGGAAGGATGCTGGTGAACTGCATGACGTGGTGCTTCTGCTCTGTTGGTCCAGAGTACTTGTTAGTGGTGGAAAAACATCCATCGATGAGAGGCAAGGTGATTGTGCATTAGTCAAAGTTGACTTCTTTTCGTAGCCATGAATTGGAGGGCTATGTAACATTTTGTCACTGGCCACATAAGATGTACTATGTGTATCAAGTTGATGTTTCTCGGAGATGTGTTTACTTAGTTGTAGTATAAACTCCTCATGGGACAAGCCATTTCTGAGCTCCCTTTTAGATGTCTGGTAGTAGGATACTATTTCCACCGTTGCTCCAGTTATGCGTTGGAAATCACATATATTTGCTGCGAAGTGCTCTGTTTTAATTTTATCCCTAACTGCACCGATGGGAGAACAGACCAGACGTTTGAAGCCTTTCTTTTTGAAATCGTCGGCTAGTTGCTTGAAGGCCATGTTGTAGTCTTCTACACTTGGTTTTGTAAAATATTGAGGCTTCGTCACTAGTGAGTAGACTGAGGCTTTCCTGGTTGATTTCTGAAAAGTTAAGTGACTTGCTAGATAATCTGATGTTGAGGGTCTTCCACACATTTGCCGAAATATTACAGCAACTCCCGCGGTCATATGGCGGTGACAGTCAAAATCTGCTGATATACTGTGAGCGAAAGCTACCTCTTCATCAGCACTGTACTTCTCAATTAGTATCTTCATGTTCGTTTAGTTTATTATAAAGTTTTCGTTTATTTTCCATTTTCTATTTTCATTTCTTCTATTTGTAATGTTTGCAAATTTCGTTAGACTTTCAGTCCTGACCTTTTTAGGTCGTTAGACCTTTTTAGAGCCTGGACTAAAACCACACAATGTAGGACTATGTTTGAATAGCTTGGCATTCTTACCATCTATAGCCAATTTATTCTTGACTGCCTACTGTCTGTACGATCCGATCCAGATTTGCAAAGTAACTTTAGAGAGCAGTGCCATAACCACAACTTGCACTCCTGGAAGAATATTGACATACCAAGATGTAGGCTTAGTAAGACTAACGACAGCTTTCCAGTGTTGGCCTACAAGCTGTACAACAGGCTGCCCATTCAGGTTAGGGAACTTGAGCCCGCTCCCTTTAGAAGCAGGCTGAAGAAGTGGTTGAAGAGAAAGTGCTTTTATTCCATGGAGGAGTACTTCGCCACTAACATGGACATATAAACCCGGCCGCCACAACATGTAAATAATGTAAATAGTACTGTAAATATTAGTTTATTTTATTTTTTGAGTTGATGAAAATGACAAGATCTACCCAGAAAACTGGTTAACGATCGCCAGGATATGTATGTATTGTGTACCCTAGCAACACTGAAACAGCTGATTTTATAGCCTATGGCTAAAGGTTTCGACACTCGAGCTGCAGAACGCTCTACTTTTGGCACTCAAATGACATCTAGAAAAAAGTTGATTACAGCGTAGGTGGTGAATACAACTTTTGCGTCCCTCGATACCATCAAGTTGCGTTTGGTTGAAGATTTTATTCATTAAAATCCACGATGTTAGCCCCTGGACTATAATGCAGACAATATAGGTGATTCTTACCTCCGTCAACAGTCCAATTTCGTCAGTATTCAATTATTATACTGATAGTATTGAATACTGATGAAATTGGACTGTTGACGGAGGTAAGAATCACCTATATTGTTTTATTCATTGTTCTTTCTAATTTGTATTTTTCACATCTACATTCCCTCATCTGCACTTGTGTCCGCAGGTGCTGGGCAACGGCAACCTGGTGTTTCCCCCGTTTCGCGCCGAGGACTACCGCCAGGAGGTGCACGCGCAGGTCTACGTCTGTCTGGCCAAGAACTCGGTCGGCTCGATACATTCGCGCGACGTCAACGTTCGAGCAGGTGGGTCGCTTACGATTACTGTTTAGTTATAGTGAAAAAAATCATGGTTACAGAGCTCGAGAAGGCCGAGGAAACAAATTTTTGGATGAAGGGGATATTATGTACAGTAGACTCTCGGTAGTCCGACTCTGGAACTAGGACCCTGTAAGAGTATATAAGATTATGGCTCACTGGAGTTATCATTATAAAAATGCTATCTCAGTAAAGGGTGAAACGAGGTAAAAAATGTTGTAGTTGGTTAGAATAACAAACCCCTTTAGAAACGCAGGTTAAATCTTGATAATGTGATGTATTTAAAATACATTCCACGTTAAACCATGAAAATCATCCCAGCGATGGTATTTCTGTCGATCATTGTCAAAGGCTTTGTTGGATCATTGAAGGTGTCGGGACTACCCAGAGTTTACAGAATCACTGAACGGCAGTTAATTGAAATTCTGCTGTCTAAAAAATGATGTGGCTTGTAGAGTTTTAGCAAGCAAAGCTGTTTTAATTAGAGTCTTTAGAAATTTCTATGTCTGTTTACCGAGTATAATACTGTTTTAACAGATACAAAATTCAAAATATTTTACAATTCATTAATACGTGTCAGTAAAATATAAGTTGAAGTTAAACTGAAGAGTTTACTAACACCCAGTCCTCTAATTTTTTTATAGCGTTGATTGCCTTAGTTATTTCAAAGTTTACTAATACATGGGTGTATATGTTTTTGGGATTATTGGTCATCAGTAGAAAAAATTTAGTGAAAGTTTAACAATAAATATTCTTTGACCTATTTTGCAGTGTTAATGTGTATTTTTTACTATATAATTTTCAGAGGAAATTGTTTTTAAAATATCTGTCAAGTTTTTGTGAACAGAATAATTGCTCTTTCATAATCTCACAACGTCAGAGGGAAAATGAGAAGGAAGTACTGTACTGTAGATTGTATTATGTTTATTTGACAGCCATTAATAAATACCAATGTAGGTCAAATACAAAGAGCTACAAATGAGTATTGAAAATAAAAAGAAATTCATGGAGCTCTAAGCATAAAACGACACTTAAAAGAGATTGACTCAAGTACTTGAGTTCCTATTCTGTTTGGTTGTTCAATATCTCATTGTGGAGAAAGTCTTTTTGGAGGCAAATCCCTAAAGCTTCTATTGTTTGTTTTCGGCAGCGTTTTAACAAATCTTCTTTTGTTTACTGAGTAATTCCAGCAGTTCCTGTGTCGATATCGTTTCAGAGAAATGTAACCACGACCTATTTATTATGTACTCATTTCTTGTGTATTAGAAATGTTACTGTATATTTCAACAGAAATGAAGATTATCCTAAACTTTTGGTCGAAACCCATGGTAAAAAAATTCAATATTTGACAACTTTTGAGATTTACGATAACCAACGTTGGTGAAGGGGAGGAGTGACCACGCGTCATGAGTCTCGAGCCTTCTCTATTCCTGGAGCCAGATGCTCCTTCTCCGCAGGAATGTCCCCATTATCATAACAACTGTCTCTAACAACCTCACATTCGTTTCCTCCTGTCCACTTCTTATTATTCTACTCATAATTATTTTTAGACGACTTTTCTTCACTCTTTGTCCTGTATGTTTTTTTTGTTTGGGCACAATAGGAGTCAAACGGGACCTGAGCACCATGAAATTTCTGAATGGAGGTTTTGGAAAAGAGTGAAATACAGTGTTAATTTGTTGTTTTTATCCTCTTGAATTTTTTATTTAGAAACATTTTTTTAAATAATATAAATAATAAGTACTTTTAACTGAGAAAAGACTCTTTGGTTGGTTTTTCTCTCTGAATGGGTATAAATCATTCTATTTAATTTTGATGAAAGTAAAGACGGAGCATTGTTAACTCAAGTTCATATTAACTGTTTGTCATAACCACCTCAGTGGATGTACTATTATTCAATTTCCCAAGGGAACATTATCTACTTTTGTTGTTCAGCATGCAACATGATCGTATTCTTCCAGCATTTTATCTCTTTATACCTACTGCCCTGCATGTGACCCCTTTGTTGTTGTTTCCGCCTCAGTCGTAGCACAGGATTACGACACGGATGTCAACAAGGAGTACGCCATACGCGGCAACGCGGCTGTACTCAAATGTCAAGTGCCGTCCTTCGTGGCGGACTTTGTGTCTGTGGTCTCATGGCACACGGACACCGGAGAAGAGTTCTATCCGTCAAATGAGTTTGGTAAATGTCCACCGAAGCGGACACACCTCAGTTGGGGCCATGAGAGTGAGCTTAATATGTCATCGACTTCCGTTAATGAGAAGAGTTATGAACATTTCGGACACGGAGGGGATGGATTACTTTAAAATAAAAGCGCTACCTACATTTCATGATCCCAACTGACGTGTCGTTACAAGCTGTTAAAGCGTGGGTGGGAATTGAGAGAATGTCCTAAAGTTACATTTATTCCCTAACTCTTTCCTATAATTCCTACCTTAAAATTTCAAGAATGAAACTTCAAGTAAATGAAAATAAATTAATAATTTTTAAATTAATATATTGTTGGAATAATTAAAAACTAGCTACTCAATGTCATTTACTAAAAGTATTAAAAATCACTCCCTAAATTGCTGTTAAATTATTTACTTCAATATTTTGGTAGCAGAAAACATTGTTTTGATAATTTAAATTTTTACTAACTATTATTTTTTTTTTTATCTATAACAAGAAATAAATTCTTTTTAAGAACTAAATAAATTATGTGATTTTAAACTAAAAATAGAAATATGTTTATTCATGTTGAAGTACTTTAAAGAAATATGTTATTTAAATACCCAATTTGGAACAAAGAACCGAAATTAAAAATTGAAGTTTTGCCCTAATTAATTAAATTATCATATGAAGCTCTACTGTAATAAGTAAAACAGTTTTTTTCTTCTTTTTATCAGAACTCTAGATTGTTATTCACTTAATAATGTAACATCGGTCTGATTCAAAATAAGCAAGATTAAGTACAGTACTTAATCTCATATGTTCTAAGTTTCAAAACAAATTTATATCAAAAGTAAATTAATCAATAAAAATTCATATGGTTTTATCATTAAAAAAACAACTTCCCTATTAATTTTCCCTTTCATTATTACATCCCCCATTAACGTTCCTCGTACGCCTCGTCCTGTCATTGAGTCGTTCTTATCCCGTTGTTGTGTTGTCACGCCCAGTCGTGCAGCAGGTCTACCAGAGTGAGGTGAACAACGAGTACGTAATACGAGGCAACGCTGCAGTGCTAAAGTGCAGCATTCCGTCGTTTGTAGCGGACTTTGTGTCCGTCGTGTCGTGGCAGGACGACTTGGGAAACAGCTACACCAACGATCCTGCTGCGACGCTCTATGGTACACCATAACACCAGCTGATATCGTCTCTGTGTGGTGATTACCCTTCCATTCGTACAGAATCGTATGGTACAATCAATGATCAAGTTGATCGACTGAAATAATAATCCAGTTTTAAACAATTAAGAAAGCAGATTTTTCTTCAGGATTTACACAGCAACCTATTTGGTGAAGTGATAAAAAAATTAAATTTTGCAAAAGAGTTATCCTAAATGTAAAACTGTTCTTAGGGCTAGGTGGTTGTTGTTGTTGTTTTTTCTTTTTTATCCTTTTTCCCAAAAATTGGACGGTAAAAACAAGAGAGATGAATTATGAGGCCTATTAGAATGGAATTTTGTTAATGATAACCTATTTTGTTGTTAAAAAATTCATTTGAAAAAAGTTTCTTTTCCTTGGAAATCGATGAATGGAAGCGTAAACTTCACCAAGTTAAGGGGATGAATGCAAATCTGAGAGTATACCCCAGAATCTCCTCAAAATAGTACAAGCTCCTGATCAATCCATCCACCATATTTCATTTTCCAGTTTGTTTGCAGTTAACCCGACTGATACATTTCCCTTTTTATTCTGACAGTCGTCAACCAATACTACGATGCCGAGGTGGTCTCGGAGTACGTCATTCGCGGCAACACAGCCGTACTCAAGTGCAATATTCCGTCGTTTGTTGCTGACTTTGTGAAAGTGGAATCGTGGGTCTCGACGGATGGCTCGTTGTATCTCCCTTCGAGTGACTACGGTAGAGCCCTCCCCTCGTTCTGATAATGATGTACTCGGGGAAAGAATGTTCAACTGTTTGTGAGATACAATTTTAATCCTCTTGGGTCAGAAATGTTTTATCGTAGTTAAAGAGTTTGTGATGCAACATGTAAAATGAGTAAAGAGCTAATCAACAAAGTTATAGTTTAATAGTTGTTCTTGCAAAAGTTGAACATTTTTCATGTCGTGTGAGTTGTATAAATGGTTCTTGTTCTTTATTTGTTGTTAAGTTTCTTTTCGATAATTTTTTAAGTTTCTTTCACACCTCTTGGAAAAATAACATCAGTAACATGATTAATGTTACTTGTGTCAAAAAAGTCCTAAGTGCCCTCAAAAAGTTAACGGCCTTGCAGCCGACTCATGTTTACTCATTCCTGTTTTTCTTGTCCATCTTCTCCGCTACAGCTGGGTTGAGTGTCAATAACAGAGTCTAAAGCAGGATATCTACAGGGACTCTCCCCTCGAGAAGATCAGGTTTGATTGACAGCCATATGTTTCTGTTCAGGAACTTGTCAGTTAAATTCATCACGTTGCTTGTTCTCCAGCCACAAGATTGAATTTGTCACGTTGCTTATTCAGTTTTACTGAATTACAGTTGTATTATGAGTTTCAATCCACATCGAAGTGTTAGACTAAACAATTATGCAAACCTATATTTTAACTAACATATTTTTTCAAGTTTTTCTTTTTTTTTCATGTGCCATATTCTTTTATTCCTCGCCCCCCCCCCCCCCACTACACACCCTCATTTTTCCCATCCATATCATTCCACTAACTGTTGTGTGGTTTTTGCGACCCATGGCACCCAGTGGTCAACCAGAAGTATGAAGCTGAGATCATGACCGAGTATGTTATTCGTGGCAATACGGCCGTCCTCAAATGCAGCATACCCTCGTTTGTTGCCGACTTTGTGCAAGTCGAGTCATGGATCTCCGAAGATGGGATGGTCTTCCAACCTCCCTCCCGCACAGATGGACAGGAGGTTTATGGTAAAAGAATGCTGTCAGCGAAATCGACGATGAACTGATGCTGTCTAGTGTTCCATGGATTTAACAACCTTTCACTTAAAGATATCACACTTTTATTGTAAATTTTGAAGTTAAAGATTCAACTCCAGAGGCAAAAAAATAGTACATTTGTTTATTGTGCATTTATTTAGATTTACCAAAGTCAACCTTTTTTAAATTTGAGTTACAAAAACAGATTTTTTAATCATATTTAACTAATAAAAAAATAAAAAGTCAATAAAAAAAAAAACAGTTTTGTTTTTAAGAAAATTTGACACATATTATCCACACGTTTTAAAAGAAAAAATATTCACAAAAATTTGAAAACTGGACAGTATCAGAACGTGAGAGTTTTTTCGGATTTGAGTGACACCCAAAACTACAACCAGCCCCCCTGTCCCCCCTGTCCAGCCCCCCTGTCCCCCCTGTCCAGGGGGGCTCCCTGTCCATCCCCCCCCCTCTCCCTAAAGCCGGTAGATCACTGCAACCAGTCCTGCTGTCTGTGGTTGTCACGGGGCATTGGGTTACACTTACTGAGATGTTGCTTTGCAGTCGTTTCCCAGAACTACATCACCGAAGCGGAAAACGAATACGTCATTCGGGGCAACAGTGCGGTGATGAAATGCAAAATACCCAGCTTCGTAGCAGATTTTGTGTCCGTTGAGTCATGGGTGTCAAACGAGGGTGATATGTACACTGTGTCTGGCAATGGAAATGATTTTGGTAATACTGGAATGAAAATTTTGGGATGTGAGTGAGATTGGTTACTCCTGGACCTGGTACTGAATTCGGTTTAGAGGTTGAGATTTGTTAAAGGTTTAAATTTATTTTAGTGCATAAACACTGTTAATTTAATTTGTTTGCATCTTATCTCACTTTTCACTTTTACTATTTTCATGTTCCTGCTTGATTGGTTCAAAAGTGTTGACCTCTATCTTTCTTATGTGACTTTGAAGTTAAATGTTTTTTTATCAATCAAGTTTATGATTGATGTACTTTAAAACATTAATTTGATTTATAGTAAATCATTTTTCTCTCTTGCTAAACTTAATCCTTAAACTGAATTGGATTTCTATGAAATCAGTTTTTACATCACATGTAGGGGAACAAATTTGATTCTAAACCTTTTTTTCATATTTAAACATAGAATTAAAAAAAAACTCTAAAGCTGTAATTACACACCAATTCACACACTCATCGAGCACCACAATGGTTAAATTTATTTCAGCGTTCTCGACCGCGCGAAGTATCCCAGCTGTCCAAAGCATTGATTTTGATCTGCTTACAGTTGTGATCCAGCCTTACGAGGCAGAAGCAGACAACGAGTACGTCATCCGAGGCAACAGTGTTGTCATGAAATGCGAAGTACCGAGCTTTGTGGCTGATTTCGTTTCTGTAACCATGTGGCAAGACAGTGCCGGCAATGAGTTTTACCCTAGCAATGACTATGGTAATCAAATCTTCCTCCCCAGTTTGAGTGACTGAGGTACTCCTCCTCCTGAGTTTTTTAGTTTTCATCAATTTAATCCTCATCTCCCGTTTTTTCGCAGTTGTGATCCAGTCGTACGATGTGGACGCAGATAAGGAGTACGTAATCAGAGGCAACAGTGTTGTACTCAAGTGCAAAGTGCCCAGTTTTGTTGCCGATTTTGTCTCGGTCACGATGTGGGAAGACAGTGAGGGCAATACATTTTACCCGACTGATGACTACGGTAATGATATTTTATTTTTAGGTTCCAGAGTGGATGGATCTGGATGACCCTACCTTTCCTGCATCGTGGTCCTTTCAGTCTTTGAATCTCAGCCCACAAGCGCTGACATAAGCTAGCTTGATCTACCTTCTAAAAGAAAGGAGATTAACCAAAAAGGGGTTTTTATTTTTAATATTCAAGAGAGAGAAGTATTTTAGTCACTCTTAACATGTTTCTTTACAGTGGTGATGCAGCCTTATGATGTAGATGTCGAAAAGGAATATGCGATTCGTGGAAATAGTGTCGTTCTCAAATGCAAAGTGCCAAGTTTTGTTGCCGACTTCATTTCAGTCTCGATGTGGCAAGATAGCGAAGGAAATGAGTTCTTCCCAAGTGAAACATATGGTACCCTGATACATCATACCAGTACAGTGCGAGTGGAAGCGATTTTCTTGGTTCATGTGATATTCTCCTATCCACATCCTTTCAAACATTCCTGGAATCATCATCTGATTTTTTAAACAATGATCCAACTTAAATTGATCGAGATATGTTGCAAATAACTTGTTTTCTAGTTGTGATGCAGTCGTACGAAGCAGACGTTGAGAGGGAATACGCTATTCGTGGCAACAGCGTCGTTCTCAAATGCAAGGTTCCCAGTTTCGTTGCTGACTTTGTTTCGGTCACCATGTGGCAAGATAGTGAAGGGAACGAATACTTCCCCAGTGATCAATATGGTACAGTTGCCTCTATTAAGTTTGCTAGAGTGAATGGGTTTCACTTTGGAGTGAATGTCATGAAACCTTCATTTGATGACAGATCACCTGTGGCTCCTCCCTACAAGCTCATTGAACTAGGTCCAAATAAAAACAAATTGTTACTGTCCAATTCCTGAACAACAATTAACCATGCAATAGTGAGGTTTCATCACCTCTCGTATATTTTTCAGTTGTGATCCAGTCATACGAAGCGGATGCTCACAACGTTTACGCAATTCGCGGCAACAGTGTCGTAGTCAAATGCGAGGTCCCCAGCTTCGTTGCAGATTTTGTTTCTGTGGTCGGATGGGTTGACAGTGACGGCAACAATTACGATCCCAACAGCGATTACGGTAAACATCGGAACACCTTGATATTGTGTGACTGATTCCCTTTCGAATGTCCTTCCATGATCTCATTTCAGTTGCTTTTCTCTTCCCCAGTGGTCCACCAGTTCTACCAGACCCGAGTGATCGACGAGTTTGTGTTACGCGGAAACACCGGAGTTCTCAAGTGCCTTGTCCCCAGCTTTGTGGCTGACTTCGTCCAAGTTATCGAGTGGGTCTCGGACAATGGAGACTCCTACACATCTGCCCATGCAAACGATATTCCTAACTATGGTACATTGCAAATTTTCATCTTTGTTTTAGATCCTCGTAAGAGTGGTTCCTCCATTCCAAAAAAATTCCTCACTCCCCTTTTGATCTCAAAATAATCAGTATTTATTTTATTTTGAATTTTGTCTATTATTTTTAACGATGATCTTTTTCTCTCAGTTGTTCAGCAGTTTTACCAAACTCGGGTGAACGACGAGTTTGTTCTGCGAGGAAACACTGGAACTTTGAAGTGCCTCGTTCCGAGTTTTGTTGCGGATTTCGTTCAAGTTGTCGAGTGGATTTCCGATGAGGGGAACACTTATTCTGCCCAGATGTCGAATGAAGTTTTAAATTATGGTATGAAAATTGGGAATCAATCAACGTTAGTTGTGCGAGTGAGGAAGAATATGCTTAATTTTCTCAAACTTTCTTTCTCACTTTAATTCTCAGTTTCTGTAATGACCCAACTAACCCGTCACTTTACTATGTTTCAGTTGTCAACCAGTATTACGAAGCCCAGGTCCATGATGCTTTTGTCATCAAAGGCAATGCTGCCGTGTTCAAATGTAATGTGCCTTCTTTTGTGTCCGATCATTTGGATATCATTTCTTGGGAGGATACAGCTGGAAACAAATTTTTGCCTCCTTCTGGTTCTAACTATGGTAAACATTTTGAATAGTTGTTCTTCCGATGGCTGCATTAGACCACTCATCCTCCCAAAACCAGTTATTTGTCCTCCGGTAATTTTATCTTAACTTTTTAATCTCCCTAGGGAATTTATTTTACACTCCTACCTGGTAATTTATGCATCACCCCTCAAATTTCTTTAAAAGTTTGTCTTCAATAAACTGTCTGTTTGTGTTTACTTGTGTTTTATCAATTGAAGATATTTTGTTTTTGTTCGACTTAAAGAAAATAGTTCAACCATACTTTGTTTCAGCCCCAAATTTCCAATCAATTTCTTCCTCAATGTCATCCGATGATTTTTTGTCAGTCTTATCACGAGTTCTGACTGTAGGGTTTTGTTTCCAGTGGTCACTCAGAAGTACGAAGTCAGTGTCATGGAGGAATATGTCCTAAGAGGCAACGCAGCCATTCTAAAATGTCACATTCCGAGCTTTGTCGCAGATTTCGTTTATGTTTCATCTTGGCTCCAAGACGGACAAATCGAATTGCTCCCCTCCAACACAGACTTTGGTATTTTCTTTTAATTTTTGTGTTTTTATTTGCAGGGTTTCCGAAATTTGGGCCAGGTCCTTTTCCTTCCTATTCTTTATTATTCCTTTTCATTTTAATTATTTATCAACCCCACTCCCCTCCTGAGTGAATGAGTTGAGTGGATGACAGTAGAAGTAGTTGTAAATTTAGTCTAGTTTTAATTGAATTACAAGCACTTCTTCTGGGTTTTATTGTTTGCCTGAATGATGATAACTTTTATGTCAGTGAGAAAAAAACATTCACATACAGTCTATTTTAATAGTTCACTACTATTACAAATTAAGGAAAAATAAAAACAGGAATATGGCCAATCAGTCAATTTATCTGCTATTTCTGTTCTATTTAAAGAACGACATGACACCAATATTCTTTCATTGGACTTGATGATTATCAATGTGATTCATTAGAGTTCCTTCTCTCCTATGTTTGACACAGAATTGGCTTGTTAGTGTCACCCCTAATTGTTGTGAAACCTAATACATTTAGTAAAAACTTAAATGAAATAAATCAAAATAAAATAAAAGAAAGAAAATCATATTAGTAGTCAGTTTATTTAGGTTAACAATGCTTTTCTTCCTAACTTCTTAAATGCTTGGAAGAAGTGCCTTGGATATTAGTTTTAATTTTGTAGAAAATAGTGCATGCTCTTTTATAGCCATATCAAAATTTAAAATTACATTTTTCCAAATTATATAGGACATTAATTATTATATTTTAAGACTATCTTTAAAGATTTTTAAATTCTGTGAAAATCTATTAAAGTTGAATTAAACCAAAGTTGAAATCATAATGCTGATTTTTTTCTATAATGTTTTGGTATAATATCACTATAGACTTTCAAGCTTTAGTAAAAAAACTAATATTTTTTGCGCTACTATACAGTTATTGCTTCAAAAACCGTTTTTATATTGTGGAATTTTTTCCTGAAGGATTTTTCTTGTATAAACTGACAATTATAATTGAAAATGATTCAAATTCAATAATACATTGAAAAAAATTGTACATAAAATAAAAATGGCATAAATTTGATGTTGAAAACACATATTAGTGTGGTGGTCAGTTACAGGAACTTCAAGTAAAATATATTTTCCAACATGATTCCAGCGGACATAGCATTTTGAGAGAGGATTAAAAAATTAGTGAAAACGTATTTAACGTTATAGCTTGTAAGTTTAACTTAATCACTTGATCAGGGTGTCCACTAGTCAGTGAAGTAACTGAAAATTCTTAGATTTTAGTAAAGATTAATGCTAATTTCTGAAAAGTCAAAAGTCAAAATACTCTTGTAATATGTGTTGGTGATGGGAGAATCAATCGTAAAAGAATTCCTACATCGATTCTTTTGAACAATTTTTTTGAAATAGTTTTATAATCGTAATTATCTTTCCAATGCTGCCATCCCAAATTTTCTTATATTACTGTTTATAACTTAACACAAATATCACTATTTTCACATAAAAAATCTCACTTGTACTATCTTAATCTATTTAAAACAAAAATTTTCCTTGTTAAACATGATATTCTATTTGAGTATTTACTTTTTTGAGATAAAAAAGATAGATGGTTCAATTCAATCTACATTTATTTCTTTTAATTTATATTGCTGACCAGCCACAAAAATGTATACCTACTAGTGCAGTGTTGCTCAAAATTGAGCAATTTATTTTGAAACAATACCAAAATACATTCAGTTCCAAATCAATTACATCTGACCAATCCAATATTGTGAATATCAATGATCGCCAAAATCTACAGCTGTACGTTAACAGATGTTTAAAATACTCAAACCAATCTCAATGTTATTCTAATTGGAAAATTTCAAATTTAATTTGTGGATAGCGCCCTTTATTTTAAGTCCAATTTATCAATTTTTGGCAGAAACAACTACAGACCAAGCCCTATCCAACGACATCAAAAACTTGAAAATCGGTTGAAAATTATGAGAGGAGTTCTCTACACAAAAAAACCCTTAGCGTATAAAATAAGTATAGATCTGGTTGATTCCCAACATAATAATTTGATCCTAACAGTCATATTTCTACTGTTTTAGGGCAAATAAGAATTGATTGTAATTTTCGCTTGACCATCCCATCACTATCGTGTTTATTATGTGCTGATTTTTAACTCCCGCACTACAATATGACTAAACATATTACAATCCACCTTGACGCGCCACTGCTAGTGAATGCTCTGCATTGCGTTGTGCATGAGACGAGACGCTGAGCCGTTGTGTTATGTCGCAGACGGCAAGTACCTGGTGCTGCCCTCGGGAGAGCTGCACATCCGCGATGTCGGGCCCGAGGACGGCTACAAGTCGTACCAGTGCCGCACCAAGCACCGGCTTACGGGCGAGACGAGACTGAGCGCCACCAAGGGGCGACTGGTCATCACTGGTGAGTACCCGACAATCGCTCACGATCACCGCAATGGTCAACATGGGAGCCTACGGGAGCGTGCGGACCTGAGACGATCAATGCGGATCATTGTTTAGGATGGCAATCAATATTCACAGTGATATTTACTGAGATTTACATAACACGGTCAATTAGGATCACACATCAATAACGGTTATGGTTGAGTTATACAATTTGTTATAACTTTGGCAAACAATTTGCTAACCCTCTGTTACAAAATTCAAATCATTCATATAACACCAACTTAAATCGTAAGGTTGAAAAACATAATTTAGGATTTTTTTAAAAAGAAAACTGTTTTTTAGGAACTAAATTTCTTCATCACCTCCCATGAAAATTCATTGTGGAGGTTGATGAATACAATTTTAAAAAGAAGCTAAAGGATTACTTACTGAAAATTCCTCTTAACTCTTTTCATGAGTTTTTTTATATGAGGCTCAACTGATCCACCAGCTCTATGAGGAAATATGAGAAATAAAAAGAGTTAATTTTGATTTAGAGTTTATTACTTAGGGAATTGTTTTTATAATATCTGATTTGTTTTATTTTGTTAAGCACTTGACACTATTCTTGTACCATGTACAATTTGTGATTAAAGAATTTATGAATATGAATATGGACAAAAAAGATAAAGGCTTGCAATTAGATCGCAATCTTATTGAAAAGGAGAGTTAGAAGTAAGTAATGAATGAAGGAACGATTAAAAAACGGGATGAGTACACACATTTAAAACTATTATCCCTTAATCAAATAATACTGATAGATCTTCTGTAACTCATCACCTTAGACGCTCATTAAGTATTGCTATATTTAGATTTTGATGGGTTTTAAACAATTTGAAATCCATAATGTATAAATAACGTCAATATTTGACTCTAAACACTCATTACGTACTGTGATCCAGGATCGCGATCCAAATATCCCGATCCGAAATGATCATCAAAGGTCAACCATGCTCCTATCAACTGCTCATTGGTTTTTATGGTAGAAACACATCTCATCTCCAGCCATTTGACAATATTTCCATAATGTCTTTAACCAAAATAATAGTTTTTATTTATTTTTTTTTAATGTTCAACCTAGAATTACCTTTTAGTACTTAGTAAAATCTAGAGTAAATGAAATTCAAAGGGCATTTCCTTAAAGAACTTGAATCAAGCTTATCTTCAGGAAAAACAAAAATTTTTGATGTTTGACAGAGAACAATACCATACAATTCATAGTACAGGGTGTTAATCAAGTCTTGGACTGAGATGTGTGAAAATGTTAAATAATTACTAATTGTAAAAAAATAAAAGTTTGATTGGAAATAATTTTTACGGAGAAAAAAAATTTACAACATAATAAGACTTTGAGACTCGTTTACATCTAGCCAATTATTAAATTCTCATCTGTAAACAAATTGTAAATTCGGTCATACCTATGTCATGACTGATATCTTTAACTTTGATTTAGGCTTTCATCTTGTAAACAACTGAAAGAACTTTCATTGTTATTTTTTGTCCTTTAATCTGGTAGTGTTCCATGTCAATAACAAAGTTTTTTGGAATATGTACTTTATTACATTGACCCTTTCCAAAAGTGATTGGCAATCCCATGTTGACCATTTGACCTAGAACTTAATTTATGGTACTTATGAAATAGGCTATATTTGCTTTGCTTTTTGAATTGAAATATTTGAGTCAGAAATATAGAGCAATAAAACATTACAAAATGCTAAATTTATATGTCTAATCAATAAACTGTTTCACTTAGCAAACATAAATTTGTTACATGTTTAAAGCACAGCAAATATATTTATAATATTTACTTAAGTGATGTATGGATAGAGTTTTCATTAAATTAATTTGAATTTCAGTCTGTTGTTACCTAAATTGATCATTTTATTTTAAATTTTAATGTGTGTTTCCCCGATATTATTATCTTCAAATTTGAAACAAGTAAAAGCCCTAATGTTACATTAATACTGTATAAAAGAAATCATTTTAAAACTCTATTCATATATCACGAATACATACTGTAGTTAGTATTAAAGTTAGAGTGCTTCAACTTGTGCATGATAATGTTAAATTTAAATTATTAAATTGTTAAATTGTCCAAAAATTTTCAGTATGTATAAAATTTTATAAATTATACTTAACTGTTTTATCAATTACAATTGCAATTCATTTTTTGCTTATTAAAAAATTTTATATTGAGGACAAATATTCAAGCATATGTGAAAAATATCTATAGAATCTCTAAAAATAAAAGAGAAAAAGTTTTAAAATTCAAATTAGCATTGTCTTAGATAAGAAGAAAAAACCAATACTTGATAATATATTTTAGTAGTAAATTAGTTGGTTTAAGTATCAATTTCCTACTGCATTGGAAGTCCAGAAAGAGTTCATGTTTAAAACATTTGTTCAGGAAGAAATGTTTTTAATTTTTCATACTCAAGACAATATAGCATAGAAAATTACTAGTTTTCCCATTGCAATAAAGTTTTATTTTTATGAGTTGTTAGAATTTGATTTAGGCCTAATTTCTAAATTCTTATTTTAGTCTTTATTGTGAAAAATAAGAAAGAACAAATTAGTATATTACAAATTAATGTGTGTGTGTTGATGTTAGTTATAAGTGTGTGTAGTTTTGAAGCAGGACAAACTTTGTTTGCTCTGCTTCAATGTTGAAGCACTCTAGCTGCAACTTGAAGCCTGAATGTTGGGATAGGGTACCCCTGCAGCCGGGACAACGCAGTTGTTTTCTAAATCCAATTCTTACGTAGAAACCGGAAAGATTCTAAAACAAAAACTTGAAGCCTTTAAATTAACTACCTTTCAAGGTGAGTGATTTTTTAATGTAACTTTTCCCAGCAGTTGTTTTGTTCTCTTACAGTTTTGAAATAGAAAAAAAGCGATGATTTCAATATTCATCCATACAAATTTAAAACATATGTTTACACTCATGTTTCCATTACTGTTTTATGTGGTGGTAATTGATCAGTTTTCAGTTCATATTCTATCATATAGGCTATTCAGAATATTTGAAAGTATCACTATCTTGAAATCAATATGCAACCTTTGAGACAATGGAAAATCCCTTTGAATTAAGCATTTTAAAGGAATACAAAATACACATCCTTGGTACATTTTTAGTATATAGTAATCGTTGTAGAACATAGTGGACAGGGTGAGTGGGATTCGAGAGAAGAGTTTCTGGTACAGTTTATAAGGGGCTAATGGAAGTGTCAATATATGGCTGACAACAATAGGCACTTCCTGTGTGGTAACAAAGTGGTCTGATCTGTCAACCGATCTGGGCTGGAAATGACTCTCTATTATATGGTTTAATATCAATGTTTTGTAGCTATGAAGTCTGATAAAAGTTTAAATTTGGTAGGATTAATAATAAGGAGAATGTAAGTTAGTAGGTTCAATCCCCAAAGACCAACACAATAAATTTTTCGTTTTCTAATTACTTTCTAGGAACTTATATGAATAACAATTCATACTTTAACTTACTTTTGTTTTTTCACTTTTTTGTTGAATGTTAACAAAATTTAAATTGGGTAATAAGGATAACCGTAAAATTTCACTCCTTTGAGATAAACAAAACAAAAAACGTAAAAAACATAACAGTTTAGGGCACCCTGACAGATTATTTATATTTTTAATGACTGTATCAGTATATGGCTATACCAATTCCACCTTTTAATGAATCTTAAACCAAATAATCACTCAAGACCTAAAGACCGACAGATGATGATCACTATATCCGGCCAGGTCCCCGACTCCCACAGTTCAGGTAAGGTGACTCTTACACTGCTTCCGTAGAGCCCGTGGGCAGTGCCAGGCCCAAGTTGTCTTCCGTCATCCCAGCCGGCCTCCAGACCAAGAGTGGGGGAAGTTTCTCCTTCCAGTGTCCCGCCCAGGGGTTTCCCGTCCCTAGTTACAGGTTTGTGATTGTAGGTGTAGTTCAATTTTTACAATGAAGAGTTCATCTTTACCTGGAACATCTGTGGAGGGGTAAGAAAGTGTTCTTTATTATTGATGCAGTTTTTAAGTTTTTTTTTTCATCCACACTACGATACTGTATTGTATTGCATTTCCACCCAAGAATGGAATCCATCAGATTAAAACGACCGTATAAAATACAACAAAATAATTATAAATATGACATAAATTATAAATACAACAAAATAATTATAAATATGACATAAATGGATTAATTGGGAATTAAGCAGAATAATCTCGCAAGTAAGGCATCTAAGTTGATTATTTGTAATAATATTATTCATAATTTTACAACAAAAAGGTTAAATTTGCTAATATTATTTGGTTCTCAAGAGCTTTCAGAATTGATATTCTCTTTTAGTTTTTAAAATAAAAATAACTGTAAATGGGGACTTTGTTTTGCACTTAGGTTTCATATTTAGGAATAGTTATTTTACATTTAAATATTCTAAAACTCCAAATTAAACTACCAATTACTAATCAGGGAATGTTGAAAAGAGCCCGTAGGAAGCGCCCGGCCCAAGTTTTCCTCCGTTTCCAACACGCAAGGCTTTACGACGACCAGTTTGAGCCAGTTTGCTTTGCAGTGTCCAGCGCAGGGGTTCCCGGTTCCCAGTTATAGGTCAGTGAATTCTCACACTAACGGAGAGCATGTGGGTTTGCCCCAAGCTAGAGCCAGTCGGAAGCGCTCGGCCTAAAACCTCCATCCAGGCGGACTCGCAAAGTTTCTCGGGTCCAAGCCTCTCGAGTCTCACCCTGCAATGTCCCGCGCAGGGATTCCCAGTTCCTAGCTTCAGGTAAATTTAATGTTTTCTGTTTATTTGACGAAGGCATTTTGTTTCAAGAACCGGTCAGTGCGACCAAGCCAAAATTCCCAAACAAGAACAATGTTAATCTGCAGGCTGAAAAGAAGTTGTCCACAGTTTTGTTGTGCCCTGCTCAGGGGTATCCTGTACCTTCGTTCAGGTAAAGTTTTTAAGTGTTTGACTTTGTAGTAACTCAAATTTTGACTCAGAAAATCGCAATAACATCACTTTTTGCTATTCATCTAAGCCTCTTTTTGTTTCTATTCTCACCCAAGAGCCAATTAGTGCCACAAAGCCCAAGTTTCCAAACGATAACAACATAAACGTCAAAGCGTCTCTCCGCAACTTTGCTGTTATGTTGTGCCCTGCGCAAGGATTCCCAGTACCATCATTCAGGTCAGATAATTTTCTTTAGTAACATTTAACTTATGTTTTAAGAACCGGTTGGATCCGTTAGGCCGAAATTCCCTACCATTGACAACGTCCATGGCTTCCACACTAAACAGTCGGACAGTGTAACACTTCTCTGCCCTGCGCAGGGGTTCCCTATACCATCTTACAGGTAAAACCATGCTAATTAGTCAATTATTAAAATTTTGTTCCATGAGCCGGTTGGATCTACAAAGCCTAAATTTCCCAATGCTCTTCAAAACTCGCAAGGTTTCCTGGCCAGGGAAAGAGAGCCCCTCACACTGCTCTGTCCTGCTCAAGGGTTTCCTTTACCCTCATTCAGGTAAATTTGTTTCGATTTTAACAGAGAATTTTATTTTAAGAGCCGGTGGGATCCACAAAGCCCAAGTTTACAAACACTCTAGACATGCAGGGCTTCAAAACCAGAGAGCGAGAAAGCTTCACGTTGCTTTGTCCAGCACAGGGGTTCCCAGTACCATCACACAGGTATTTCTTTTAAATAGTTAACTTCAAAATGAGTTATCTCTTTTTAGAACCTGTGGGATCAACGAAACCGAAATTCACCAACATTCTCAACTTGCAAGGATTCCAAAGCAAAGAGAAGGAAAGTTTAACTCTATTATGTCCTGCTCAAGGGTTCCCTGTCCCAGCATACAGGTATAAACTCAAAATTTAACTGTGTTCAAGTCTTTATTTTTCTTTAAAGAGCCTGTCGGATCGACAAAACCAAAGTTTCCAAATATTCTAAACACACAAGGATTCTTGACAAAGCAACAAGGAATGGTGGCCTTGTTATGTCCTGCGCAAGGGTTTCCAGTTCCATCATACAGGTAAATTTTACTCTATTCAAGTGTAAAATTTACTAATGCTTTACATTTTAATACCCAGAACCTGTGGGGTCAACAAAACCGAAATATCCCAACATCGTAAACTTCCAAGGATTTGAAACAAAACGTGCAAACACCGTTGCTCTGCTTTGTCCTGTTCAGGGATTCCCCGTGCCATCATTCAGGTATTTATTACAAACCTTTACTTCGACAAATCCTCTTACAGTATTCGTTTTCTGTTATTTCAAGAACCCGTTGGAGCCACTAAACCCAAATTTCCCAACATTTTGAATGCCCAAGGATTTCAAACAAAATACACAAACACAGTCGCTTTGCTCTGCCCAGTCCAGGGGTACCCTGTGCCTTCATTCAGGTAATTTCTACATTTGAAATCAGCTTGTTTTGTTGTTACTTTTGATTGAAGAGCCTGTTGGAGCCACAAAACCAAAATTCCCAACTGTAGATGATTCAAGAAGTTTTAAAGCTTCAGAACACCACACCTTACACCTTAACACTGTTGTGTCCTGCTCAAGGATTTCCTGTGCCTTCTTGGTGAGCACATCCTACAGTTACAGTATTTGTGCTACGGCACTCCATAAAGTCTAGGGTTTATCAACTCTTAATCTTCTAAACAACTTTTTAGCATGATGCTTGGTATTGTAACTAAATCTAGTTTTACAACTGGGGTAAGTGTTGAGTGAAAATCATCATAAAACCATATATGACAGGAAAAACATGAAAAAAATTAAAACATGGTAAAAATGAATTAAAATACTAAGTTTCACTTTAAAAACCATAATTATAAATTAAAAGTGGAGTCCCATCATTCAGTCTTTGAGTATAAAAATCAGTCCTAAATAAATCATTACTTTAACTGCATCTCATCCTAAATGTCCAGAGCCAGTAGGAGCGTCCAAACCCAAAGTGCCCAACCTTGATGACATCCGAGGCACTAGGATCGGCCAACAAACGTCGGGGGCGCTGATATGCCCCGCGCAAGGGTTTCCAGTCCCTTTCTTTAGGTACAAACCTTAATACACTATCAATTTATAACTTTTTCTTAAATTAAAGTTAAACCACACAGCACATTTCAACTAGAGGGAATCACCCTAGATTGTTTGAGTATTTTTAATTTATTGTTTTTAAATTGGTTTCGACGGTTGTAGGGACTCTATCCCATTCAGCTACTTACACTTTCTCATCCCACCATTGCATTTGTAGAGCCCGTTGGAAGTGTCAAACCGAAATTCCCCTCAGTTGACAAAAGCCGATCGTTTGAAACGATGAGGAGGCAAAGCATCACTTTGCTGTGTCCCGCGCAAGGCTTCCCTCTCCCCTCATTCAGGTGAGTTCCCCCTCTACTCCCTCTCTATTTGTAATGACTTGTGTCAGAGCCTGTAAGCAGCGCCGCTCCCCGGCTGTCATCAACGGCCAAGATAGATCTGGTTTTGCGGAGGGAAAAGTCTTCCATCGCTCTTCTCTGTCAGGCCCAGGGGCACCCTGTTCCGAGTTTTAGGTTTGTAAGTTTGTTTCTAAATCCTTTGGTGGAACAGAACCAGTGGGCGCGAAAGCTCCCACGTTTGCAACAGATCTTCAAACTGTCGCATTCACTCGCCGCATTTCGCAGAGTTTTGGACTTCTTTGTCAAGCGCAAGCATTCCCTGTTCCTTCATTCAGGTATTAATGTAGTTTAGATATCGTACATTCATATTCACAGCCCAAATACAAGAGTATATAGCGCATTCCATAATTTAGGTTTATTAATGTATTTTCAATTCCTAATATGATTTTACAAATACAGACAGTACTTAATGTGAAATCTTAAATTTACATAACCCAAAAGCAATAGCTGTGGTGTAAGTTAGGGCTGATAGGTGTCCCAAGTAAGTATTCATGAAATTAAACTTAATTTTCCTGACGTAGGAAAATCCTCCAAGTAATTAACAGGGGTCGTGTTTTTCCCAGAACCGGTGGGGTCTAAGGCACCATCGTTTGCTGTTGAAACGATATCGTCTTGGTTTTTGAAAAGACAAAATCAGAGTTTTGCACTGCTGTGCCCGGCGCAGGGGTACCCAGTACCTTCGTACAGGTTGGTTGGTTGGATTGTGACGAGTGTCTGTTGCTTGGTAGAGTTTAACTGGTCGAACCGATCGTGCCGGCAGAGCAGCAGAGAGTGAAGTGCTGCTGTCCACACAACGTTACTGTGAGTACCGTACTCTCTCTATTACTCAGAGGTTTAAACAGGTTTAAACAAATTAAACTTACTGTATATAATTTGTCACCAAAAGGCACAGAAGAATAATAAATCTTAAATGAGAACTATTTATTTCGAAAACAACTTCTCAAATTCTTCAAGCAGTAGAGTACTATGAGGCACCGTCTACTATTTCAGACTCCGTTTTTGGAGAATTCTATATGGACGTGTATTCTATCTTTCAAAATACTGTAAAAAAAAACAAAACTAATTCATATATTCTTAAATAACTAAACAAGATTGAATTTTGTGTGCTATTTTTACTTGTAAGATACAGTGACCGGCTCACGAGAATGCACTTGATCCATTAGTAAACAATCATATGGAATAACAATCCAGCCATTCAAATTGAATATTCACCCAGATGTATGTACTAAACTAAAAACATCGTCTTATTAAAAAAAATCAATAAAAAATAAACATTGTATTAATGTTTACCGTCAAACATGTGTTCTGTTTGAAAACTGTAGCAATTCTTAACTTAATGTCATTAGTTTATGCTTATACCAGGTTTTGTTTTTTATTTTTCTGAAAACTTTAAACTAGTACTATGCGTATGAAAATAATTGCTGCTTTACAAATAGAAATGAAATTACCCTGTTTAACAAAATGGATGCTATTTTTTTCTATACCAAATTGAAGTGTTATGTATTGTAAATAAAACGGATATTGGATGGTTAAATCTGGAGGGTAAACAAAACTCTAAACCTCTCGTAGCGTTAACAAGGGGCCGAAGTTGATTCTGACAGTCATTATCTTTCTACTAAATATTTAATGGATGGACGCTAAGAATACCCACACTCCACTCATAAACGTCTTAATTATATTTTTTCACCAAACATTTATTAATAAAACTAAATGTACTGCATAAATATTTTTGGTGATCCGAAGTTACGCCACACTTGGTCCGACCCCAGCTTGTTCCCGGACATGATATTGACTGCAAACCGTCCCACTTGTTCCCTCGGCAAGATTCCTAGTTAGGTAATGAGTCCCGATTGTCCCGCGCTGCGGCTAGGGCGGCCGTATATTACTTTCGCTTTCCTGCACACGATGACACCAAGTACTAGGAAACCCAGTGTTGTTATGTCTTTTTTAATCCAATTCAACATTTATTGAAAATTGTTAATATAACAAGTTTTTTCAGTTATTTTGATACCAAATTTGATATAAATATGCTGAGATTTAATTATTAACGAAAAATAAAACAAATTGTACATTATGTAAACACATTTTTGATTAATAAATGGGTCATGAAATTTGATGGATCATCGCTGTTCTAGGTTATACATTTTTTCAAGTCATTAGAGGTTTGATGAAAAAAGTAATATCTTTTAATTCGTTTTTAAACACTACTGCAACAACTTAAATTATTGAAATACATTTACAACTGTTACAAAGCATAACTTTATTTACATGAAATTCCTTTCAAATTACAATAAAACCTCGACTCCCGATAGATCCACACTCCGGACAACACTGATCCGCATGAGGCTACAGCGCTCGTACTTGCAACACGTGACTCACAAAATAATATAGCAGGTTTTTTTCGCGTCTCGTTCGTCGATATTTCAAGGAACGTAGCCTATAAACATAAGAATTGAATCTGCCGAAATTGCGGCAAAAAATTTATGCGCTGCGGCCGTCTTTCACCGTGAATTATGAATTGGCATTTTTGGCCATTGCAGTAGCTCTTTTCAGTGGTCCGATCGCCATTTAGAGCCTACAATATAAGCTATGAACGAGTGAACGACAAGAGTCATATCGGTGGTATTGGCTCCTGTAAAATCAACTTGTTGTTAAGCAATCTTTACTCTACTATTATGTTTTGATTTGTCATAACTAAGCAATCATATGATTTCGAAAGAAATGTTTTTAGAAATGTAATGCAACAATTATGGATTTAAATTGTAAAATGTGATCCATTTCGATCCATATGATCTTGAATATTCAAGTGCATTCTCCTGGGCCGGTTACTGTAATTATTGATAAGTTAGAGGAGACGTAAATCAATTGAACAAGGTTAGAATTTTTCTAAACCATTATTTTTTTAATTGAATCCACGAATAACCCAAGTGTCAATCTGTTGTTTGTTGGCAGGCAACAATTAGCTAATGTTTGACCAAATAAGACGTTTATATCATGCAGAGTGATTTTTTTAACAACCAACCCATTTTATTATGTTTTAAAATAACGTTAATGATTTTAAAATGTAAGAATTTTTAAAATATTGAAATCAACAACACAGTTCTAAGGCTTACTCCAGTACCAAGCTAATATCATTGACTCAGTACACTAACGTGAATAGACTTCTCATCCAATGGCATTTAGGTTGATACCAAAATTTGGAATGTTTGTGTACGCCGCACCAGAGTTGCTGCAATCAATGTTGTTATTATTCAGCTGAACTTGCAGTGCTGCAAAAACATTTCATCACATTTAAATAAAAACCTCCATTACAAAAGGGTTGAGAAGAGTGGTAGCACTGATTTGCCTGTCATATGATTCTTGTACTTCCATGTATGCCACTGAATATCGCGCCATCGTATATTGATTTCAAACATGCCTATGCTATGAGAAGTCTATTCACGTTAGTGTATAGTCAATGCTAATATGTCAAGGCTATTCAAGCTAATATGCCAATATGATGCATTATTTTTGGCAAGTTTTTATTTGGTAAAAAAGCAATATCAATAGAATAATGTAGTAATAATATATTCCGAACAAACCAAGTGTTCCCAGACTAACTTACTATACTATCTTAAATAAAATAACTTAACTAAAAAAATTAATAATTAAACCAACTAAAATAACAAGTATTCAGACTACCTAAAATTATCTTATTACTGCACCAAAAGAAATGGAGGGTTAAGAAATTTAATTTGGCATGCAAAAGGTTAAACCATGTTAAGTAATAATAGAACTAAATTTAAAATAAAACACATTTCATATAAAAATAAATGTATTTAATAATAATAAAAGCACCAATGACAAGAATAATAATTATCTTCTTCCAACATGGAATAAAAATGATAAATGGCTCCTTGTTCACTGTTTATGCAGTTTATCATAGATTATCCTAGATGATGTAAAATATTTATGTAATTTGAGTTATTTTACTTTGTCATTAGAGGCAACCCAAGAAATTTTTGAAATGTTATTCTTTTGAATACATTTTATTATTATGATTTTATTTTCCTCTAAAATAAATTTCACTTTGAACAGAACAATTTTGACAGAATTCTATGTTTTTGATTATACACAGTTTTTAGGACTCTTCTTGATAAACCCATTTACTTTTAGTAAAATATAAAATATTGAGTAATTTTATAAGCTGAGATTTTTTAATACAAGATGCAGTAATACATCATTGAATGTTTTGCCATAAAATCACAGTTAAACGATTTTTTATGATTTGAGAACAAAACTGTATTGAAGTTTTGTGTTTTCTTGAAACAAAACTAAGTTAAGAAAATTATCTTAAAACTATATTGAACATTAGTACGTTGTTTACATAAAAAAATTTTTAAACGTGAAATCATTGGAGATTCATGAGTGAATGGGTAATATTTGATAGCATCTATAAAAGACCTGAAAAATCAATATTGAGGGGTATCCTGTCCCTAGTAAGCCATTAACGTGTCATTTATAAGTCTCATAATGCATTAAGTTAACCAATTTCAATTTTTTGGGTAGAACCGGTTGGATCAAAGGCACCCGCTTTCTCAGTTGAGGCAAAGTTGAACTGGTTTTTGATAGAGAAGACTGAAAGCTTTGCATTGCTCTGTCCAGCGCAGGGATTCCCTCTTCCCACGTTCAGGTACTTACGACATATTTTTTCATAACAGAACCCGTCGGAACAAAGGGTCCGACATTTTCCAATGACACCAAACGGACGTGGTTCGATAGGAGTTTTGGACAGAGTTTTGCACTTTTGTGTCCAGTGTAGGGTTTCCAAGTTCCAATGTTCAGGTAAAACTATTTTCTTTTATCTTTTAAACATGAAGCATCTATAAAAGGTTTTTTTTAATAGAACCTGTCGGAACGAAAGGACCAACATTTTCAAATGACCTCAAACGGACATGGTTCGATAGAAGCTTGGGACAGAGTTTTGCTTTGTTGTGCCAAGCGCAGGGTTTCCCCGTTCCAATGTTCAGGTAAAACTATTTTCTCATCTTTCACTCCTGAAGCATCTTTGAAATATTCTTTTTAAATCAGAACCTGTTGGAACAAAAGGACCAACGTTTTCCAATGATGCAATGGGTACTTGGATCAAGAGAAGTTTGGGGCAGAGTTTTGCTGTGTTATGTCAAGCTCAGGGGTTCCCAGTTCCAATGTTCAGGTAATCCGGTTTCCTTTTCTTCTACAATTCTGTGTATTTAAAAAAAAATTATTTCACACTATAGAACCCGTCGGAACAAAAGGGCCTACATTTTCTTCTGACTCGATGCTATCCTGGATCAAAAGGAGTTCAGGACAAAGTTTCGCCCTACTTTGTCAGGCACAGGCATTTCCTGTCCCAATGTTCAGGTAAAAAATAGGTTAGTTTGATGCTCTGGTGATAAACCAACTCTCCATTTCCTTGTAGAACCAGTCGGATCTAAAGGGCCAACATTTTCGACCGATGCAAAGTTGACGTGGTTTGAAAGAAGTTTAGGGCAAAGTTTTGCCTTGCTTTGCCAAGCTCAGGGCTACCCAGTCCCATTGTTCAGGTAACTATTCTAAACATAAGAAAGTTGCAGCCATCAATAATATATTTTTAACTTTTCCATCTTCAGTTTGGGTTGTATGAAAGTTACCCAGTAAAAATAAACACGTCAACAACATCAATTAATTTTCTTGTGTGTAAACTGAAACGTAAATCTTGAAAACCAAGCTGTCTGAATGTAGTCAAAGATTTTATTAATAGATAATTTTAGTAGTTGATTTCCTTGGTTTGAGGCTTTCAAATGTCATCAGTGGGTGTTGATTTATTTACAATCTTTCGTATTCATAGTCTAGTTATCGTTACATCCAACATTCAGGTTTCTTACTTCGCCAATGTATTGTTATTTGTCTTTTAATCAATTATTGTTCCAATCAGAGCCGGTAGGAGCCAAAGCCCCTACTTTTTCTTCCAACGATCTCCGCTTCTTTAGGATCTCCCGTGAAATCAAACAAAGCTTTAGTCTTCTCTGCCAGGCCCAGGCTTTTCCTGTCCCAATGTTTAGGTATGAATACTATTAACTGAATCACGATTGCTAGTATTAATGACACTTATACAAAATTATGTAAATTTTAGCAGAACAATTTATTTTGAAGTTAACTAATAAAGTAGACTAGAGATCTCCTAAAGATCGAAATTCGACCAAAAATTCAGTTGATCTTGAGCCAATTAGTTTTCAAAATGATTTATAACTTAAACATCTGTTCTTCCTCATTAGCTAACATTTTTCATTACAACAGCTGTCCAACAATTTAATCACTTATCCTTCTATCCTTCTCCCATAAGATTAACTTAAAACTTTGAAAGCCTGTAGGGTGTAGCCCTGGGGACTGATGTAAATTATAATGTGATTCTGCTCATCTAACAGTATGTGCAAATTTTCCCTACGATGCGCACAAGCTGAGAAAAAAGGTGGAAAAGAAACTGAAACATGCTTGCCTATTAATATATAGATTGAGATACCAAAGATTCAGTTGATCTTTTTTTTTTTTTTTGAGGGAGAGGCAGGAAAAATGCATAACGCACACAGGTGGCCAGCCTGTAGTGTGGGGCTCCCCTAAAAAACGGGTTTACCCACTAAAAAACCTCCTCTACTCTTTAGGATTCTAACCTTTAGGATCTTGAGCCAATTAGTTTTCAAATGATTTATAACTTAAACCTATGTTCTTCCTGTTTAGCTAATATTTTTCATTACACTCCCATAAGATTAACATTAAAACTTTAAAAGCCTGTAGGGCGACTGATGTGAATTATAATGTGATTCTGCTCTTCTAACAGTATGTGCGGATTTCCCCTATGATGCACAAAAGCTGAGAAAAAATTTGGAAAAGAAACTGAAATGTGCTTGCCTAGATTGAGATACCAATGTCAAACAAGCAACAAAATACATGAAGTACAAATTACACTTAATGGTTTCCTCTGGGTGTAGGATCAATGGGTGTAGGATTGCTTTTAAAAATTTGTATCCATGATAGCCTTTCAGCCACATTCAGGTTTCCCAAGAAGCAAATGTTATTAATGTTGTTATTTGTTTGTTAATTGTTTATTGTTCCTATCAGAGCCCGTAGGAACTAAAGGGCCTACATTTTCATCGGATGATCTTCGCTTCTTTAGAATCTCTCGTAAAATCAAACAAAGTTTTAGTCTTCTCTGCCAGGCCCAGGCTTTTCCTGTCCCAATGTTTAGGTATGAATGTTATGATTAAATTGCAGTAATTAGGGGAAAATATTACACAAGTATCTTTAGTCATAAAGATTTATCATTATTAATTTCTAGAGAGTTAATTGATTTAACAATAGCAAGCGAATATAAAAATTTAGTACCCTAAAGTGAGGAATGGTTTCACACATTCACCCATTAACCGCTAAAGAATATTCTGTCTCTGCAACAATATGTTACAGAATAAACCCAAAAACAACAAACCTTGAGACGTAAATAACAACTAACCCTTCTTATTAAGATTGACTTTGTTCGCCACAATAATTAACATTTATCCATTCAGGCTTCACAAAATTCGAACAAATATTTCCACACGATAAAACCAATCAACATGAATAAATTCCATAAAAACATTGTCCTCAGAGCCCGTAGGTGCTAAGGCCCCGACGTTTTCATCTGCTGATTTAAGCAGAACGATTGCTCACAAGAAGGGGCAAGCATTCTCACTGCTGTGTCAAGCGCAGGCGTTCCCGGTCCCTATGTTTAGGTATGGAAACTATACGGTACTCTGTGTAATGTTTTAAATGTTAATAGATTGTTATATTGACGATTTTGAAATATTTTTTGCAAGAAATAACAAAATGTAACCTATCATCTTCTTTCAAATTAAAATCAAATAAAAATCACTATTCCTAAAATAGTATTTTAAATTTACCTATGAGTACTATCGTAAATTAATATGTTTTGTTAATGAGTACAATATTTCGGCAGAGCCGGTTGGTGCGAAGGCCCCGACATTTTCAAGTGATGCCTTGAGTCAAACAATCTCTCGTAGGGAGGGTCAAGGGTTTGCTCTTCTGTGTCAGGCTCAAGCGTTTCCAGTACCTTTGTTTAGGTATGATATCTAAGGAAAAGAAACTGAAATTTATTACTTCCTTCCTGTTTTACTTGAGCAATCAGACAGTGAGATAGCTTTTCAGGGCCCATATTCAGGCTTCATCATTTCTGGAGGTAACTATAAATGTATGTATCACTCTCAGAGCCCGTGGGAGCCAAAGCACCCAAAGTGTCACAAGATGAGAAACGCAAAGACATTTTCCGAGACGTGGGTCAAGATTTTGAGATGCTCTGTCTCATGCAGGGGTTTCCAGTTCCGACATTTAGGTACGGCATTCTAGTTGATTGTAATTGTCTGCAATGCTTTGTAGAGCCTGTCGGTGCAAAAGCTCCTGGGGTCGACTTAGACGATAGAAATAAGATAATTTTCCGCAGAGCTCAGCAGGGACTGGAAATATTATGTAAAGCACAAGCATACCCAGTGCCGTCGTTCAGGTAAGTTTTGGTGATTAAATAGGAACTGCTTGGCCAAAGCAGCAAAATAATCTTTGTAAGAATTAGAAATGCAAGAAGTCCGATGAACTTATGGGGTATCCTATGTCCAAATATCGAAAGGCTTGACTAAAACTACCCAAGTATTATAATAAAAAAGAAAAACTAAATTCTTATTGTGAAAGATAATTTAAATTCGGTTTACCTTAAAGTTTTTTTAAAACAGTATTCCCTAATCTAGAACCTGTGGGGGCGAAACTGCCAACATTTTCCAGTGATGATAAAAGCAGGACAATTTTCCGCAAAGAAGGCCAAGGACTTGTTCTTCTGTGTCAAGCTCAGGGCTTTCCAGTGCCTTCTTTTCGGTAAGATAAAGTCTATTGCTTGAAATCCTTTATTTTTAGCAACTGTGAAACTTGAATGTACTCCTCTCAGAATACCTTTCTTTTATTAAAGAACACCTGGTTGATTTTACAAATATTTCGGAGTCTACAAAATGTAAGGGGTCTTTTCAAATTTATCCTCGTAAACAAATTTTCTCAGGCTTGATTTCGCAGGGTTGCTCTATCCTACTGTCATCGAAGGGTTTATCGAGAGGTAGATTTTAGTTGTTATGAACATTTTCTTATTGGTTTAGAACCCGTCGGGGCTAAAGCCCCCGCTTTCTCCACGGAGGCCCACAGTAGCAGTTACTTCAAATCAGCTGGTCATGGTTTTGCTCTTCTTTGTCCTGCCCAGGCTTATCCTGTACCTATGTTTCGGTAAGATCTCATTGCTATATTGTTTAAAAAGAAGTTTTATTATGACCTGTTTAGTAATTTTTTAATTGTGGTTCGGGGCTTAAGTTGCAGGTTATTAATCGTTGACAGAGTAGGTTTAACTCTTCAAGTACGGTAAGTTAACACTTTTTCTAGAAGTTGCAATAAAGTATTATTGACCAACGAAATATTCTCTTTCTTTGATTGGCTTTCTGTAAGAAACCAGGGGTATCCTCTCCCAAGAGAAACTTTTACTGTATGAAATCCCACTTTTCGTTCATTTGTTTGAAACAGAACCCGTTGGTGCAAAGGCCCCGAGTTTTTCAAATGACCTCAGAACAAGTGGCTTTGATCGCCAGATTGGCCAGGGGTTTGGGCTGTTGTGCCAGGCGCAGGCATTTCCTGTACCTTTGTTTAGGTAAGATGAGTAGGTAGGTTGAGTTCTTTGGTGTGTGGACATTTATTATTTTTATCGGTGACTCATTATTATTATTGGTGTTATTTATTATTATTATTGGTGACTCATTCATGGCATTCCCTTAACATTAGACTCCACAAAATGAGTAAACAACACAGGATAAATCTAAACAAGTGAAATGTTCATAAAAATTGCCCTGATTCCATTCTTCTTCACAACAACTGAATACAATTTTTCTTCTTCAGTAATGAAAGTCTTAAAACCCAACATTCAGGTATAAAGAATGATTGTATTTACAGTGCTGAATTTACCCATTGTTGAAAAATGTCTCTCTAACCTACAATTTTATTTTCAAACAGAGCCAATGGGAGCTAAAGCGCCTAAATTCTCTACCAACGACAAAAGCAGTTCTTTTTTCTATTCTTCGGGCGAGCCATTTACTTTACTTTGTCAAGCCCAGGGGTACCCTGTTCCAATGTTTAGGTAAATAGTTGAATTCCTTTAAATCTTACTGTTCTTTGTTTTTATTTTTAAACGTAAAACCTAATAAAAAGTTATGAATGATAATTTTGTATTATTTCTGTATTTACCAGAGCCCGTAGGAGCTAAAGCACCATCTTTTTCAACTACTGCCAAAAGTAGCCTGTATTTCTATTCATCCAACAGAAGTTTTGTATTATTGTGTCCGGCACAAGGGTTCCCTGTTCCTTCTTTTAGGTAAGAGTTAGACCTGAAAGTGATACAGTAACAATTGAAATTCATTTCATTGGGTTAAATAAGTAAGTAATGCAATTTTGGTTTTATTAATGATTTCTTGTCAGAGCCCGTCGGGTCAAAAACCCCTAAGTTTGATTCCGATATTAGAAGCAGCACGATCGACAGAGAGGCAGGACAAAGTTTTGGATTGCTATGTCTCGCGCAGGCCTTCCCTGTTCCAACATTCAGGTATTTGTTACAGTTAATTCGTCTTACAATTTCTTTATCCGTCTTTGCTAATAGAGCCAGTCTAGTTTTTCAACAAATGACAAAATCAGTTAGTTTTTCTACCCAGCCAGAAAGTCTTTTGCTCTTCTCTGTCCAGCTCAGGGGTATCCAGTTCCTGGTTTCAGGTAAGACTTTCTAAAAAAATATACAAAAATAATCACTCAGGTTTTTTTAACGGCGCCTCATTCAGCTCAGTTTTCTCTCCCACCAAACATTCAGGTTAGGTGCTCTCTCTCCCACCAAACATTCAGGTTAGTTGCTCTCTCTCCCACCAAACATTCAGGTTAGGTGCTCTCTCTCCCACCAAACATTCAGGTTAGGTGCTCTCTCTCCCATCAAAAATTCAGGTTAGGCACTCTCTATCCCTCCAAACATTCAGGTTAGGTGCTCTCTATCCCACCAAACATTCAGGTTAGGTGCACTCTCTCTTCCACCTAACATTCAGGTTGGGTGCTCTCTCTCCCACCTAACATTCAGGTTAGGTGCTCTCTCTCCCACCAAACATTCAGGTTAGGTGCTCTCTCTCCCACCAAACATTCAGGTTAGGTGCTCTCTCAATTGGTATTTGTTACAATTAATTCGTCTTACAATTTCTTTATCCGTCTTTGCTAATAGAACCAGTCGGAGCGAAGGCACCTAGTTTTTCAACAAATGACAAGATCAGTTAGTTTTTCTACCCAGCCAGAAAGTCTTTTGCTCTTCTCTGTCCAGCTCAGGGGTATCCAGTTCCTGGTTTCAGGTAAGACTTTCTAAAAAAATATACAAAAATAATCACTCAGGTTTTTTAACGGCGCCTTATTCAGCTCAGTTTTCTCTCCCACCAAACATTCAGGTTAGGTGCTCTCTCTCCCACCAAACATTCAGGTTAGGTGCTCTCCCACAAAACATTCAGGTTAGTTGCTCTCTCTCCCACCAAACATTCAGGTTAGGTGCTCTCTCTCCCACCAAACATTCAGGTTAGGTGCTCTCTCTCCCATCAAAAATTCAGGTTAGGCGCTCTCTATCCCTCCAAACATTCAGGTTAGGTGCTCTCTATCCCACCAAACATTCAGGTTAGGTGCTCTCTCTCTTCCACCTAACATTCAGGTTAGGTGCTCTCTCTCTTCCACCTAACATTCAGGTTAGGTGCTCTCTCTCCCATCAAAAATTCAGGTTAGGCGCTCTCTATCCCTCCAAACATTCAGGTTAGGTGCTCTCTCTCCCACCCAACATTCAGGTTAGGTGCTCACCTATAATTTTACTACCATGACATTTATTCTCTCTGTTAACAGAACCAGTCGGGGCCAAAGCTCCCAGTTTTTCAACAAACAACAAAATTAGCTGGTTTTTTCTATTCAGAGAGGGAGTCTTTTGTTCTTCTGTGCCCCGCTCAGGCATATCCTGTCCCTAGCTTTAGGTAAGAAACACGGTTTTGTGTTCCAGTATTTGCTGCATTTCTAAATCGTTGGGTTAAAAATTAAATGTTAGGCACTCAAATATTTAGCAGTCTGTCCACTTCAATGTTTATTTCAGTAGGAAAACACACCATGTACAAAAAATATTGAGGTTTTTTCTCTTAATAAATCAAATTTTTTATATCCTATTAATTATTCAAAATCCCAACATTAAGGCTAACGTGTGGTTTATATTGACAGTTCTATTGAAATAAAAATGATGAATCCTCAGAGCCGATGGGTTCCAAAGGACCAAAGTTTTCCACCGATGACAAAAGCAACTTGTTTTTCCGTGAGGAAGGCTCAGGACTGGCATTGTTGTGCCCGGCTCAAGGTTTTCCCGTCCCGATGTTTCGGTGAGTCTTGGCTCAGAGTTTTCATTCTAATGTTTGAACCTAAATTCTAGAGCCGGTTGGGGTGAAGGCACCTACATTTTCAACGGACACCAAAATATCATCGTATGACAGGCACTTGGGGCAAAGTTTCGCCCTGTTGTGTCAAGCGCAGGGTTATCCAGTTCCTATGATCAGGTATGATCAGCTGAAGGCTGCAAGAGAAGGGTAGTGTGGCTTTCTGATTTGTGTTGTTTGATAGTGTTATTTTCAAAATCCTATGGACCCAATGGCGTGACACATGTAAAAAGAGGATTTTATAAATTTTAATATCCTTTCAAATGACATTGAACCTTGTTAGTTCCGAGTTCTGAGTTAAGTTATCTGTAAAAATATACGATTTCAAAACTTTTATATTTCTGAAATCAAGTTGGTGATGCTATTCAAATAGTAAACATTTTGCTTTTTAAACTGACTTACTTTATAAATTTTTTGGTGTGACCATTTTAAAATAAAACTTTTTGGAATGTATTGCAAAATACGTTTATTTAGTCAATAAATATGTTGTTAAGAGATTTTTTTTTTGTTAAATTAAATAAACCAGAAATCATAGTTAGACTATGAAAAATTAAATAGCTTAACTTGAAAACTTACAATTTTAAAACAAATGCTTATTTACTTTCTTCAAGCTAAAACAAAATAGGATTTCTAGGGTACAAGTATTACTTAACTAATCTTGTAAAACCAATGGGACAGAGCCTTGAAGTACAATCTTTTTTGGTGGTCTTTTGTTCCATCTGCATCAAACTTGTAAATATCTATTAGGGTCGTAAAATCCCTAACATAATAATATATAACAGTACTAAAAACAAACTAGCCCATATCCACTGCTAGGGGTACCCCTGCCCAAAGCATGAGTGTAGCTGACATGAGTCACACCAGGGCCATGTTCACAGAACCTGTGGGGGTGAAAGCACCTACCTTCCCCACTGACAATTCAATCTCCGCTCTCAAACGAGTCGTAGGTTCAAGCTTTGCTTTGCTCTGTCAAGCCCAGGCTTTTCCAGTCCCCCTGACAAGGTGAGTGTCCCTTTAGTCTGTCCCTTTACCTCCATCCAGCTAAAAAGTACGTAGATTTTTATAAGTATAACACAGTTATAAATTAGCTTCAACACAAGGCTTTAAAAACAATACTTTTCCGGCTACAGGAAGACACCCTGTACGAAACCACTAACATTTGCTCTTTCCCTGATTTGATATCTTCCCCCACAGAACCAGTTGGAGTGAAAGCACCAACTTTTCCGACTGAAAATTCGATATCAACCCTTAAGAGACCGGTTCATTCAAGTTTCGCTTTGCTCTGCCAAGCTCAAGCATTTCCTGTGCCTCTGACGAGGTAAGTTTTGGAGTTAAATCTCAATTAAAACCAAGTTTATCGCTATAATCCTATTATTCTTGATAAAACTGATGATATGTACCAAAACCTCTGATTTAAAACTTATCCAAATTTAACAACTACAAATTAAGTCAATGTAAACAGTGGGGGTACCATGTTGCAACAAGGCATTTATTCACTTTTCCCTCTTCATTCTAAGAAAACATTCCTCCAACAGAACCAGTTGGTGTTAAAGCTCCAACTTTTTCTTCCGAAACGTCGATATCATCCCTGAAACGCCAGGTGGGCTCGAGCTTTTCTTTACTCTGCCAAGCGCAGGCGTTTCCCGTTCCACTGACCAGGTGAGTTAGGTTAGATCTTAACTAGGCTATAGACTTGTTTGATGATTTCACGCTGGGAGCGTGATGCAAACCCATATTTAACCCAGTGTGAACCAAATGTTGACAACAGGCAGATGCAGATCTTTTCCAAATTTCCATTCACACACTTGCATCACGCTGTCCGCCGATGTCAACCGTTGTTTGCCGCCGGTTAAGTCGTTGTTTTGTCTGTGCAGAGTTGGTGGCCGCTAAGTGGTAGAGGTCCGCGCATCCTTCCCTCCCCACGCCAGGTAAAACGCCACTTTGGCTCTGCACTCTCATCCCATTGCATTCATAAATGTGCTTCTTAGTCTTAGCCTGTCCTGTTGTCAACATTTCAGGTATGCATCTTAGTTTTGCGATCATTTAGTCCATTTCGCTTTAACCCATTTATGCCCATATTGTTTCTTGTGAACTGAGTGCGGTCGCTTAGTGCTGCGCTCTTGTAGCGAACTCGCATACCAACAGCCTACACACTTCCCCGCTAGGGGCGCGCACCGTTCAAAACCCAAATTCTCATGTCTAGGCTGCTGGTCGTGATAGCTGAGTTGGCTAAGGCGTAGGCATCCCTGATCAGATGTCTACGTTAGCGCGGGTTCGAATCCGCACACAACCGATCCTGACCTGGTGGTGCAACTCTTAAAGGGTTAGCCGATCTGTGGCAACGTTGGTGGGAGGGCCCACGTAAAATAAATGGTGGCAGGCTTGCCTGGAAGTTGACGGGATCGGTTGATTCTTTGAGAGTTGCACCTTGGTCAACACTGATTTTGCTACTTTTTACGTCTGTTTACTGTGTGTGTGCCACTACGGCCTTGAAATATGAAAGATATCTATATTTTCACTCCAAAATGCCAATTTCAATCATGAAAAACCTAAAATTCCATTAGCTTTCATACATTATAATACTGCGTCGACAAATGTCGACAGTGGTCACAAATGGGTTAAATCTCACTTGGTTTTCGGATCTCTTTAAATTGTTCCGCACAATGTATGGAAGCTGCCAAAGGAAAAAGGGACATTTAATGTATTTTATCTGAGTTTAGCGAATCCTGAGGAATGAAACACAAGAAATAAGTAAGTCACTATTTCCTTAAACCTATTTTAAAACAAGTTTACTGTCACAAAGCCACTCAAACAAGAGGTACTAGTCTGACATCAGACACAAGTCGTAATCTTAAAATACTTTTATCATCAAAATTTTATGCCTATATTTAACTTATGTAAAAATATAAGTTTTTATTGATTTTGTTGCAATAAATGCATAGTTTTCACTTTTTTGAAAAAAGGAATTGTTCCCTCTAACACTACATGCAACCGCTTCCTGAAACTTAAGTTTGTACCCTACTTTGTTTTACACTAGCCCAAAAAATCTAATAACGTTTTTTTTATGCCAATAGTTGTTAGATTTTTCCAGCGAAGTAAATAAAAAATTATTACAATTATTAATTAATTAAAATACAAGTAATTAAAATTTTAAATGTATTTACTGTTCCAAAACTGTATGAAAAGTAAATTCATTACTACCAAATTTTATTGCATAAATTAAATTTATGTTATTTTTTATCTTAAATTCAATATTTCTATTTTGTGAATAAATTAAATCAAGGAAATAATTTGATTTTAACTCCGATTCATGGAGTCCCACTATTGGAGTCTCCATTTTCTGAAAATTCATATGTTCTGAATTCATCATAAATACTGATAGAAAATTTACAAAAAAAAGTACCGGTAAAGAAAATGTTTATTTCAATTTATCAAGATTTTAATAACTTGCAACTGTATATATATTTATATTTCCTTAACAAATTATGCAAAAACTTTCTTAACAATAATGGAAGGTTACATATGATTATCTAAACTCAATCACAACAGTTCAGGCTTCAACTCAGACAGTTTTGCTACTAAGTTTACTGTCCACAATAATCAATAAACGCATTTCAGAGCCTACCAACAATATAGCACCGAAAGTCCCTGGTCAAAAGTATGAGGGTGGAATGATCGTTTACAGCAGTGAAAACGCTTCTGTCTACCTGATGTGTCAGGTGACAGGCTACCCGGTCCCTAGATACAGGTAAAATCGAAAAAAATCTTAAAATATTATCATTTCAAATTATAAGTAAATAACAGCAGAAAACCACATCATTCCTCCTAAACCTGTTGGTTAAGTTGTATGACCACGGAGATTTAACTACTTTACCGCTGAAAAAAATTTCTTGTCCAACTTTAGGCCTTGCATTCAGACAAAATTGCTATCAAAACGTAACTGTGTTAACACTCTCCTTATAATTAACATTCACCGATGGCAAATCAATTTCAAGATGTTATGGTATTATTTGACACACAACAAGAAAACCCTAGTTATGTGTACATTTACAGCTCTATACATTATTTAACATTGAATAAATTTATTAATATTTACAACATTTTTTATCATTCCCTCACTGAACATTCCTGGTTCATAGCTCCTGCAGTCAGACAACCGCTTACCAAGTCTTAGAATCAGAATCAGAATCAATTCCTTTATTGTTACAAAAAAACGTTTTGTATAGCTAACATAGCTAGAAAACAGGTAACATTGTCAATAAAACTTAAAATAAGGCTGAATTATGTTACAATACTTAGTCAACTTAATTTAAATGCTTAATTAAATTGAACTGTCGTTTAAATATTCCTGAACTGAATAATACACCTTAGACAGCAAAAAAGACTTTATTTTGTTTTTGAAGCTAATAGTATCTTGTATCGATTTGTACTCAATAGGTAATTTATTGTAAAGTTTCATACCCATATAGAGACAGGATATTAGAGACAGACATATTAGAGACAGGATATTAACTCGTCCAGATGAATTCACAAACAACATGTACTCCTATTCTTTGGAAAAATAGGTCCTTCGTTCAGGCTTCAAAAAATTATATTTTCATTTAAAATTTTCAAACTTTTCCAGAATGTTAAAAAACTAAAATAATAATTGCAGAACCCACCAGTAACATAGCACCCAAGGTTCCTGGGGAGAGGTATGACGGTGGTCGGATAGTGTCTTCCGTTGAGCGTTCCACAGTCTACCTAATGTGCCAGGTAGTGGGGTATCCAGTGCCCAGATACAGGTACGTGGCGTTCGGACTCGACATTCAGGCTTCTATTGAAATTAGAAAACGCAATGTTCATATTGTTGTTGCAATGTGAAATTTGATCAGGAAAATCATTGTAATTTCAGAACCGACAAGTAATATTGCTCCGAAAGTTCCTGGTAAAAAATATGAAGGATGGGAAGTAGTTTATCAGACGGGAGGCACATCGGTGTACCTCACTTGCCATGTTGTAGGCTTTCCCGTTCCAAGATATAGGTAAGCTGTGATCGAGTCATAGAATTCCATTTGATCATACTGCATGGAAAACTGGGTTTTTTGCCTTGTGACTAGTCTGCAAATATAACTATTTAGGGGGTTGTTACCTCAAAATTCTGAACAGTTAAGTCTGTTAATTTTTACTGTGCATTAACTACAAAAATAGTTTATGCCTCAAACAAAAATTTGTAATAGGCCTAATCCGAAACAAATGAGAAGAAAGTAAGCTTGAACGAAAAAAAAAACTGCCTCCAGACTCAATTTTAAATGCAAGATTTCGATGAAATTAGAATAAATTCATTTACAATTTGCTTATCTTTATTGTTTGCTGTATAGTGAAAAATTTGTACATCACTTCGCAAAAACTGCAAAAAACTGAAGGTGAACTCAATGACATTCAGGCTTCAACTGACCTTGAACAAATACTTTTTATGTTGGTATCGTTATGTGGATGTTATCAGGAAAATCATTGTAATTTCAGAACCAACAAGTAATATTGCTCCGAAAGTTCCTGGTAAAAAGTATGATGGTGGGGAGATACTTTTTGGTTCAAAAGGATCGTCAGTATACGTCACTTGCCATGTTGTAGGTTTCCCTGTTCCAAGATATAGGTAAGATTCCTTTTTTGAGTCCGAGACATTCATACTTTAATTACATTTTTCCCTCTGTAAGTGTTGTAGTATTCTAAAAAGTTAAACCACCAGGATTCAGGCTTCATTGTTTATTTATTTATTTTTGTTGTTGGATACATTTAAGGGACATTCATCTATTTTTCTAAACAGAACCGACCAACAATATAAAGCCTCGTTTCTCTGGACTTCAAATCGAGGGGAGCCTCGTTCAGAACGTTCAGGAAAACCAGCCAGCTGTGGTTCTGTGCGATGTATCTGCGTTCCCTATCCCCTTCTTCAGGTATTGTCCTGTTTAGAGTCTTCTACAAATCTTTTTGGTCGTAGTTTAACCTGAAAAATGTGTATAGTCAAAATAATTTCAGAAACAATTCAACATATGAGACAATTTTTTGGGGCTCGAGTTTAGAATACATATAGGCCCTACATTGAACACTTGTTACCCTACATAATATTCTAATTAACCGAAATTCATTCTGACAAAATAAATAGGCCTACTTTAAATTTTATATTCCTGGGATATTTAGGATATAATCTATTCCAATAACTCCAATATAAGACACAAAAATAAATAAATTTTGTATAGAAAAATAGCCCACATTGCTGGAACATTTTATTGGCGCATTCATTTTTTGTATAAGAATGGAAGATTAAAAATAATGAATATTACTTAATATGGTTTTAGATTACCTTTCCCGTCTCCAGATCAAAATGTGAGATGATGTCTACAACCCGGGTTTCGGTTTTCGTTGCGCCATTTTCAGTTATATCGAAACTGCTGTCACGTTGTTCAGTCGAGTAGACGTCGTCATTCAGGAGTTAAAATACACATGAATACAGACACGCACACATTTAACAAGACACAAAAATAAATTAACACAAAAAAGTAGGCCTACAAATTAATTATCATCAAAGTCGCGACTGTCCACCACGGTTACCGGTGTCAGGACATGCGGGGGGGATGAAAACTTTTGCGTGGCCACTACTTTCATGTGTATACTTTTGCGTTTTCGTCGGAGTGAAAACCGAAATCCGGGTTGTAGCCTTACAACCCCACATTCATTCATTCATTCATTCTATGGGGCGGACCTAATCCCATGGCGCGTCAGCCGCAAGGGCTTTTTGCGCTCCCCTAATGTAGTTTCAGAGCTCATCCCTGTTTAGAAACTTGATGAACTTCTGTATCCTGCAGACAAGCTCCTCTTGAGGAAGGAAAGTGCCCCTCCGTAGTCCTCCAAGGGCCCTCTCTCTAGCCTCTTCCAGCTCCCCACAGTCAAACAGCACGTGATCAGCAGTTTCTTCAGACTGCCCACACCTCCTGCATACCGGGTCACCATTGTAGAGACCCAAGCGCTGCAGGTGCTTCCTTAAAGAACAATGTCCTGTTATAAGCCCTGTTACCTGTTTAATTTGCCCCCTCTCCAGCTGCAGAATACTGGAGGCAATTTTCCGAGATGGAGAGTGAAGCATGAGCTTACTTACCCTCAATTGAGGAAGTCTGAACCAGGCCTTACGATGCTCCTCCCTCGCCCATGACATGACCGCTTGGCACGCATACTCACAAGAGACAGCACAGAAAGGCTCCGGACCAGTAAATTCTGAAGATGAAGCTGCATTGGCAAGGGCGTCCGCAGCCTCATTCCCAGGTATCCCTGTGTGACCAGGGACCCAGCAGAGCGTCACGCTGTTGCATCTACCTAGCGCAGATACTGTGGTGAAGCAGTCCCAGACGATCTTTGACCTGAACTCGCAGGAGTCCAGAGCCCTTAGAGCTGCCTGGCTGTCTGAGAAAATGGAAATGCTCCTGTCCCTGACACCTTGCACCAGGTTTACTCTGGCGCACTCCATTATCGCAGCAACCTCCGCTTGGAACACCGTGGGATGCATCCCCATAGGGAGACGAATCCCTACCCCCGCTTGCACCCCATGTACTCCAGCTCCTGTTCCTCCTCTTACCTTGGACCCGTCTGTGAACCATTCCAGATCCGCAGGTGGAAGAGGGTTTCCTCCAGACAGCCAATCCTCCCTCGCTGGAAGAAGGACCCTAAATGACTTACCGAAGGCATATTTGACCGACATGTAGTCCGAGGGCATGTCCAAAACATTCCCCTGTACAGTCAGAATGATCCGAGAGTGACCCCGGAATTCTCCAGTGTCTATCCAAAGATTCTCACATTTGAGTCGATGAGCAGCTTTCCTTGCCGTGGTCTTGATGAAAAGATCGATCGGCAACAAGTTGAGAAGACAGTCCAGGGAAGCCCCAGGACTGGAACTCAGGGCTCCTGTGATGAGGAGACAGGCGAGTCTTTGAACTCCCGCCAATCCCCTCACCGCCACCCCCGAGTCCATCTTGGGCCACCATACAAGCGAACCGTAGGTAATGGCAGGTCTGACCACAGACCTGCCCCCACATTTTGAACTGGAGATGAAAAAAGGTAATCTAAAACCATATTATAGTTCCACCAGTACAGGGGAAACCATCATGAGTAAATTAAATATTACTTGACTAATGGAGTGCTAGGATTGCAACAGAAATCCTATTGTTATTCAATTAAAAAATTTAAACAACCTAGTGTTACTATATTTTACAAAACTTAAACTTTCATCCCATACATCTATTTTCAATACAAACTAGGTATTATTCATTATTAAAGACTGAGCTGCAAGGGTCCCTGAAATTCCTATGTCAAGAGTTGAATTAAGTCAGGTTTCTTTTTTACTCTTAAAACACATAAGGTAAGTGTAAGTTGGTCTTTTTTACATAGAACCGACCAGTAGCACAGCTCCCAGAGTATCGGAAGGAAGACTTCACGAGAAAGTATTGAAAGCTAAGTCGAAAGGAGCTCTTCTATGCCTTTGCCAAGGCTACCCTCTTCCAAGTTTCAGGTAACTTCTTGCTGTTCATATTTTACTGCAACCAATCCAAACGGTCATCAGAGTATGTTTTGTGGTAAAATTTTTATAACAAATTTTTAAGTTGGACTTCCGGTTTTATCTCATAGAAGAAGTTTGCACAGTAAATAAGTAAACATTTTAATGACAAACAGCTGTTATGGGTTATGTTACCTGTGTTATACCCCGTTCAAAAAAAATGTGCGGTCGAAAGACAGAACTTCATTTCCCACAACAAGGAAAATTCCCTCAATACTTTCCTGAATTCCCCGATTTTCCTCACAATCAGATGTTATTTTAGTTTGGCCCTTAAAATTTAGAGTATAAAATAGCGCTGATGATCGTGTTACTTCCCCTACTTGCCGTTGGAAGCGCTTCTTGTTACATCTCAAATGTCAAAATTAGAATGTTTGTTTACGAAAAAATCAAAACATTGGCATAATTTGACATGAGATATTAACCAGCTGTGGTAATTCTCAGTGATTCTGATTGGTTGGATTCTTGGCAGAGGGAGGAACGGGAAAAATGGGGGAATTGAAATCTGCGTTTCGACCGCACATTTATTTTGAACGGGGTATAACTTCATACAAAAGTCTTGGGGCATCTTAGAAATTTTCAGCTAACCTAAACTTGCATATTTAGTGTAACTGCTAGGTTATTATTGGTCAATCGAGCGTGTATAGCTTTTCATCTCATTGACAAATATCAGCCCAACGTAAGTTTTTGTAATCTATTTTACGTGGCCACTCAACAAACTCTGATTAGACATTTATCCTGTGACTCAATCCAGGTTAGTATTTGTTTACCGTTTCAACTCATTGACTTCCAAGGTTGCTTTCCAGCCATCGGAGTGTTGTTAGGTGAAACTACCGACCTTGTGACATTAAAATGTATTGTATGTCTTAACGGGAATGAGAACCTTAGCCAGATGGACTGTATTCCAGAACCTACTGGAGCAGTCGGGCCTAGAGTTTCCAAAAAGAGTATAGATGTGACTCAAGTCGCGAGGGGAGCTTCTTTTGTAGGCCTTTGTCCCGGGCAGGGATTCCCCGTGCCCCGTTACAGGTAAAGATGTACAACTTGCGACAGAGTGTCCTGTCAATAGTGAAAAAACCAAACTAATAATAGGCCAGCCTGCCCATGTTTTATGTAAGGATCTAATGGAAAAGAAAGTACAAAAATGTTAATTTAGAACAGTAGGTGATTTTGCTGAATTGCTGGATTTACTATCTTAAATTTCATACGTAGGGCGCACATTTTTATTTTTCTACATTCATTTGAACAAATTGAAAATTAACAATGAAGTTCCAATCTCAGAAAGAGTGAGATTATTTCAAACCTATTGATTAGTGAATTCATTTTCTTTTTTTTTTAGAAGTTGTTTTATATTTTGGGTGAGATTTTCTATCACAGTAATTCAATAATTTAATTTTCTTAGGTGAAATTTAATTTGAGTTAACGAAATAGAATATTGCATTGGGGTTATCTAAAACCATCCCATCCAAGGTTTCAGTTTCTGACTTTAAACTGGGTGCTTTAAGTTACTAGGTTTAAAAAATAAATGTATTGTTATAAACATAAGCTCAAGGCTCAATGGGCTCTTATCGACCATTGTAATCCATAAATTTACATTAACAATTAAATTTGTATAATTTACATTAACATATAGGCCTACAATTTTATTAGGTAAATTAAGAAGAAATAAAAAAACTGACAACAAAGTCCTAATCTTTTAGCAATGTTGCATTTTCTCTTTTGCACTACCAACCTTTTATGCTAGTTAAGTGTGATTTAAACTATGTAAAATAGAACTTATTGTATATCATAAATTAGAAAATTGTTGAATTAACATTGTAGTTTTTAAAATTAAACTGCCATCCCTTTTGTGACTCATAAAATAATATACTATGTAGCAGTTAGTTACATCACACCTCCTATGTTTACTTCAGAATATTTTCTCTCTTAAGTGTGACTTTAAAGTATCACAAACATTTTAATTAATTGAATGTTTTACCCATTGGACTTGCCTTGAGCTTATGTTCCTTAACAGTTTTGTTACTGAGTTTTTCATGCAGCATTCTTGTTTCAGGTGGTACAAATTTATTGACGGAACGTCAAGAAAGCAAGCAGTAGTCATGGACGACAGAGTGAAACAAGTCTCTGGGACGCTCATAATTAGAGAAGCGAAGGTAAGCGAACAACTTCCAAATTGTTATATTTGAAAAGAAATATGACTGTTTTATCAACTTCTACTTTTATATGATTGTTTTCCAATAGCACCAAATTTAGGATCCACAAGAAAATCACTTTAAGTCAGTTAGTGCTCAACAAATTTGTTCTTTATTACATTATTGATTAGCATGAAAGGTTTGAGGCAGGAATTTTATCTGTGTTACACGAGTTTGAAGTGATTAAAAATATTTATTCAAAGAAGCATCTATTTAATTTCACTTCTTATTATACCATTTCACTGAAATAGTTAGGTTTTCAATGAAAATGCATTGTGCGTCACCATCCAGCTGTAGGGTGATGTGTAGACAGGGTGTCTACTGTCACTGAAGTCACCAAAAGTTACGTATTTTAGCTAATGGTCACGGAAATCACCAAAAAGTCACTTATTTGTCCTTAAAATGCAAGAAAAGTCAGAGATTTTTAGTATAAATTGAGGAAATAATGTGTGAGCAAAAGTTTTGCGACTTTAACAATTTCTAACAAAATTGTCTATCTTAGAGACCGAAAAGTCACTGGTTTTTAAGATTTTTTACCCCCAAAAGTCACCAAAAAGTCACTGATTTTTGTATCTCTTTGGCAGTAGACACCCTGAGACACCATTGCACTCTAGTGGCATTTAGTCTAGTGGCACACAGACAAGCTTGAAGTGCCTGCTCATAATTTTCCTTTTCAAGGATTGAGCTCGGAACCACTGGATTTTGTTAAATTAAATTTGACTCCTGCAAACTTGAATTTAATTAGTTGTTTTTTGCTTTAAGTTCACATGGTGTCCCTATTTTGGAAAATAATACAAAGTCAAGAAAAAAAATATTTAATGGGCTGAAAGTCCAGAAAGTCAGGGAAATCCATTCTAAAGATGAATTCAAGGGTATTTGAGTATGCTCTAGCCATTCACATTATCCGATGATTGGCCAGTTTGATGTTTTAAATCAGTGTTTTAAATGTTTAGTTTTTGTGTTAAATATTTATTCTTTACCTCATGATGATAGATTTACATTTGTAATGAAGACCTCTGTTACCTCTTTAAAAGGATTCCATTGTAATCATTTTATCCCAAAAATTATCTGTTTAAAATTTTTTAAATGTTGACATAATAAGTTTTGATGAAAAGGTCGAGAGTCAGACAAATGAATCTAGAGGTCAATGAAAGGGAGTGGTCAAGGATCTGTGGACACCCTGACTCGGTGATTCAGTTTGTAGGTAGTGACACTAAGTAGCGCGGTTGTGGATGTACAGGTGGAGGACTCCGGCAAGTACCTGTGTGTGGTCAACAACTCCGTGGGCGGAGAGAGTGTCGAGACTGTACGGACCGTCACCGGTGATGTTTGTTTGTTGGTAGTGACACTAAGGTTGTGGATGTACAGGTGGAGGACTCCGGCAAGTACCTGTGTGTGGTCAACAACTCCGTGGGCGGAGAGAGTGTCGAGACTGTACGGACCGTCACCGCTGATGTTTGTTTGTTGGTAGTGACACTAAGGTTGTGGATGTACAGGTGGAGGACTCCGGCAAGTACCTGTGTGTGGTCAACAACTCCGTGGGCGGAGAGAGTGTCGAGACTGTACGGACCGTCACCGGTGATGTTTGTTTGTTGGTAGTGACACTAAGGTTGTGGATGTACAGGTGGAGGACTCCGGCAAGTACCTGTGTGTGGTCAACAACTCCGTGGGCGGAGAGAGTGTCGAGACTGTACGGACCGTCACCGCTGATGTTTGTTTGTTGGTAGTGACACTAAGGTTGTGGATGTACAGGTGGAGGACTCCGGCAAGTACCTGTGTGTGGTCAACAACTCCGTGGGCGGAGAGAGTGTCGAGACTGTACGGACCGTCACCGGTGATGTTTGTTTGTTGGTAGTGACACTAAGGTTGTGGATGTACAGGTGGAGGACTCCGGCAAGTATCTGTGTGTGGTCAACAACTCCGTGGGCGGAGAGAGTGTCGAGACTGTACTGACCGTCACCGGTGATGTTTGTTTGTTGGTAGTGACACTAAGGTTGTGGATGTACAGGTGGAGGACTCCGGCAAGTACCTGTGTGTGGTCAACAACTCCGTGGGCGGAGAGAGTGTCGAGACTGTACGGACCGTCACCGGTGATGTTTGTTTGTTGGTAGTGACACTAAGGTTGTGGATGTACAGGTGGAGGACTCCGGCAAGTACCTGTGTGTGGTCAACAACTCCGTGGGCGGAGAGAGTGTCGAGACTGTACGGACCGTCACCGGTGATGTTTGTTTGTTGGTAGTGACACTAAGGTTGTGGATGTACAGGTGGAGGACTCCGGCAAGTACCTGTGTGTGGTCAACAACTCCGTGGGCGGAGAGAGTGTCGAGACTGTACGGACCGTCACCGGTGATGTTTGTTTGTTGGTAGTGACACTAAGGTTGTGGATGTACAGGTGGAGGACTCCGGCAAGTACCTGTGTGTGGTCAACAACTCCGTGGGCGGAGAGAGTGTCGAGACTGTACGGACCGTCACCGGTGATGTTTGTTTGTTGGTAGTGACACTAAGGTTGTGGATGTACAGGTGGAGGACTCCGGCAAGTATCTGTGTGTGGTCAACAACTCCGTGGGCGGAGAGAGTGTCGAGACTGTACGGACCGTCACCGGTGATGTTTGTTTGTTGGTAGTGACACTAAGGTTGTGGATGTACAGGTGGAGGACTCCGGCAAGTACCTGTGTGTGGTCAACAACTCCGTGGGCGGAGAGAGTGTCGAGACTGTACGGACCGTCACCGCTGATGTTTGTTTGTTGGTAGTGACACTAAGGTTGTGGATGTACAGGTGGAGGACTCCGGCAAGTATCTGTGTGTGGTCAACAACTCCGTGGGCGGAGAGAGTGTCGAGACTGTACGGACCGTCACCGGTGATGTTTGTTTGTTGGTAGTGACACTAAGGTTGTGGATGTACAGGTGGAGGACTCCGGCAAGTACCTGTGTGTGGTCAACAACTCCGTGGGCGGAGAGAGTGTCGAGACTGTACGGACCGTCACCGGTGATGTTTGTTTGTTGGTAGTGACACTAAGGTTGTGGATGTACAGGTAGAGGACTCCGGCAAGTACCTGTGTGTGGTCAACAACTCCGTGGGCGGAGAGAGTGTCGAGACTGTACGGACCGTCACCGGTGATGTTTGTTTGTTGGTAGTGACACTAAGGTTGTGGATGTACAGGTGGAGGACTCCGGCAAGTACCTGTGTGTGGTCAACAACTCCGTGGGCGGAGAGAGTGTCGAGACTGTACGGACCGTCACCGGTGATGTTTGTTTGTTGGTAGTGACACTAAGGTTGTGGATGTACAGGTGGAGGACTCCGGCAAGTACCTGTGTGTGGTCAACAACTCCGTGGGCGGAGAGAGTGTCGAGACTGTACTGACCGTCACCGGTGATGTTTGTTTGTTGGTAGTGACACTAAGGTTGTGGATGTACAGGTGGAGGACTCCGGCAAGTACCTGTGTGTGGTCAACAACTCCGTGGGCGGAGAGAGTGTCGAGACTGTACGGACCGTCACCGGTGATGTTTGTTTGTTGGTAGTGACACTAAGGTTGTGGATGTACAGGTGGAGGACTCCGGCAAGTACCTGTGTGTGGTCAACAACTCCGTGGGCGGAGAGAGTGTCGAGACTGTACGGACCGTCACCGGTGATGTTTGTTTGTTGGTAGTGACACTAAGGTTGTGGATGTACAGGTGGAGGACTCCGGCAAGTACCTGTGTGTGGTCAACAACTCCGTGGGCGGAGAGAGTGTCGAGACTGTACGGACCGTCACCGGTGATGTTTGTTTGTTGGTAGTGACACTAAGGTTGTGGATGTACAGGTGGAGGACTCCGGCAAGTACCTGTGTGTGGTCAACAACTCCGTGGGCGGAGAGAGTGTCGAGACTGTACGGACCGTCACCGGTGATGTTTGTTTGTTGGTAGTGACACTAAGGTTGTGGATGTACAGGTGGAGGACTCCGGCAAGTACCTGTGTGTGGTCAACAACTCCGTGGGCGGAGAGAGTGTCGAGACTGTACGGACCGTCACCGGTGATGTTTGTTTGTTGGTAGTGACACTAAGGTTGTGGATGTACAGGTGGAGGACTCCGGCAAGTACCTGTGTGTGGTCAACAACTCCGTGGGCGGAGAGAGTGTCGAGACTGTACGGACCGTCACCGGTGATGTTTGTTTGTTGGTATTGACACTAAGGTTGTGGATGTACAGGTGGAGGACTCCGGCAAGTACCTGTGTGTGGTCAACAACTCCGTGGGCGGAGAGAGTGTCGAGACTGTACGGACCGTCACCGGTGATGTTTGTTTGTTGGTAGTGACACTAAGGTTGTGGATGTACAGGTGGAGGACTCCGGCAAGTACCTGTGTGTGGTCAACAACTCCGTGGGCGGAGAGAGTGTCGAGACTGTACTGACCGTCACCGGTGAGTCCACAAACTTTAAACCTCTTAACCTTCCACTGGTCAACGCCATCTCTCGCCCAAAGAGGTTTCCTCTGGGTTTAACATAAATGCACAAAATGTATTCTAAATAGGCATACTTTTATTGTTTGAAATAAATACAGAAAATAATTATAAAATAGATTTCACGCTATATCACTGCAAAACAGATTTAGAATGGCTTAGTAAATGTAACAATGTAGGGCCTAATGATTATAACTATTATGGATGATACAAAACATGTTCACTTTTTAAAAATAAAAACCTTGTATTTTTTAATAACAGCCATGTGTAGTTTGTGCGTAAAGTGTGTTGAAAAATCTCATTCTCATTTCTAAACATGCCAGAGCCTGAAACCACTACATTTGGTCTAATCATGTGGAAGCTTCACTAGATTGGAATGTCAACTTAATATGTCATTAGGTTTTATGACACCTTTCTTTATAATTATTATGAGTTTTATTTTTTGAATCACTAATTAGCATTACAAAGGATACAATTTGTAAATAGATTGAAAAAAGTATAACTTAAAAATTTAATTTTTTGTTAGTAAAGCTGTTTTTTAGTAGAGCTGCTCTCGTCAAGTACAAAACATAGCGATCACGATAACTGAAGGAGTTTTTTGATAAAATGAAAAATCAAGTAAAACTAGTCTCTCATGTGATTGTATACGTATTTTTGGTTTGCAGCTCCGCTGTCTGCCACGGTGGAGCCCACCACCCAAACCGTGGACTTTGGCCGGCCCGCGACGCTGACATGCAACTACGAAGGCAACCCCGTCAAGACCATCGGGTGGCTCAAGGACGGCAAACCACTGCCGGGCCACGAGGAGCCGGTGCTCAAGATAGGTGAGACTTCATCCAGTCTTTGGACTCTTCGTTTGTGTCTCCTTTTTGCTTTGCCCAACTATTTTTAGATGTAACTATTTTTATTAGTAGAATACGGAAAAACACACAAACTCAACACCTTAGGATGTGGAGCCTAAAGTATTCAACCATGCGACTAGTTAATCACTATTTACATCTTTTTTCATAGCCTAGCCGTCAAATTTATTTTCCTGAATTTACAGTCATTATATCGAAAATGTTAATGTGTGGCTACCATCGTCACTGAAGCTGATATCACTTGGTCTGATTGAGTAAAAGATCACTGTCAGCTCTGGAGCACACGACCATCAGCATATTCAATAGTGACAAAGTCCACGTTAAGTTGAGTTTGTGGATCTGGATAAGAAAACAATTTTTTTGGATGATTTAACAACCTCACATATGTTGTGTTGAATTAACGAACTTGAATTATAAAAATAAATTAACGAATCAAATGCCTCAACTACCAGAGTATTACTTAATCTTGTTTAGTCTTTTTTTCTTGGATTGATATATTTTAGATACATTTACATGTCTTTAATTTTCTTTTTTTATGCTTCAATCATCACGTCCTATCCACTATTCATTTTTTGTCCCTAACTCTTTGCCACTGTTGCGTTGCAGACTCCGTCAGGAAGGAGGACAAGGGCATGTACCAGTGTTTTGTTCGCAACGAGCAAGAGAGTGCTCAGGCCAGCGCGGAACTCAAACTGGGTGGCCGATGTGAGTACTGAAAATATAATCGGCAACACTCGATAGAGTTTATTTCGTAATCTCGACCTCAAAGTGCTGATTTCTTTCTGCACCTGATGTAAAGGAAATTCTACATACATTCAGTTAATTTGGAATGTACTTAGTTTATTACTGGCTAAGAATCTGAAAAGCTGAGTAATTATAAAAAAAAACATAGTTAAAAAAATCAGCAAAAAAAAAACAAATTAAAAAAAATTCAACATCAAAAAAATCAAATCAAATCAAATCAAAATATATTTTATTTCCAAAAAATAATACACTACAATGTAGTACAATTAAAATACATGGAAATGTACCCACATGGGCCAATGCCTGTGTGTGGTTACGAGTCGCTGTGCATTTTTTAACAACAATTTGAAAAAAGAGAAAAACATGGAGATTTAATATTATAACTGAAAGTGAGTGTGTGGAGTATTTAGGTAGATTTATATGATGAAAAAACTAACTGTGAAAAGGAAATAGAATTTATAGATTGGGGGAGGGATGGGAGACAAACCAAGGCAGGATGTTAAGATAAAGAAAATAGTAGGGTCATAGTCTAGCAACTCTGTAACCAGAAGTTATGACATTCTCAGCACCTTCCCTTCCAATTTCAGACAACCACATATTTAAACATTGTTTGTATTTACTTATGGAACCTTGAAAATCCCTAATGTGTGAAGGAATATTCCTGTACAAAATATGAGCTATGTAGTATGAATTTGTAATAGAAAAAGATTTGTAAAGATTAATTGCTTGAATACCAATATTTCTTGAATGACGAGTAAAGTGACTGTGAGTGGGAATGCTGAAAATGGAATTTGAATGTTTGTGTACAAAAATTAAAAGAGTTTTTACATATAACTGTCTGATGTTTAAAACATTAAAAATATTGAATAGTTCCGCAGTAGAAACCGCCTTCCTTGGCCCAGAGCAACTTTAAGGATTGTCTTTTGAATTATATGCAAAGGTTCTAAAGTTGATTTTAGCCCTCCACCCCAAGCTATAATTCCCGCTAAAAATAATGACTGACAGTAAGCGAAGTAGGCTTGTTTTAATTCAGATAAATTCAAAATCTCCCCAAGTTTCCTGAAAGCAAAAATTAATTTCCTAACTTTACTTTTTAAGTATTCTACATGAGCAGACCATTTCAACCGCTTGTCAAACATAACACCTAAATATTTATATGTTTCAACACTTTCTATTTTATCACAATCACAGACATTAATCATATGGTTTTTACATGAATGAATGGCGATATGGTTGAATTGGGGATCTGATCTTGGTGATAAAGAGATTGGCATAAATTTTGTTTTAGAAATATTTAATGAAAGTGTATTTTGATCAAACCATTGTTTTACTACAGACAACCCCCTTGTGGCTTTATTTTGGACTTCTTGCCAGTTTCTACCCTCAAATACAATAGCTGCATCATCAGCAAAAAGAAATATTTCTCCTGATATATCTAATTTAGTTATGTTGTTAATATAAACTAAGAAAAGAACTGGCCCCATTGTACTTCCTTGGATAACCCCGTAGTTTATATTATTTTCAGTGCTATTGACCCCACAAATTGAAACTACTTGTTTTCTTTTAGACAAAAAGCTCTGGAACCAGGAAAGAGAAATCCCTCTACAACCAATCAATTCCAATTTTTTTACTAACTTATTTCTGTCGACTGAATCAAACGCTTTGGCGAGATCTAAGAATGTAATCAGGGATTTATTGTTGTTATTAATGGAGGAGTTTAAAGATTTATTTATAAAAAATAATGCATCAGTGATATTTTTATCTTGTCTAAATCCATATTGAGAGTCAGTTAGAATATTATTGTCGAACAAATATTTAGTAAACTGATCTTTAACTATTTTTTCTAGTATTTTGGAAAAGACACTGAGCATAGATATTGGTCTGAAATTTGTTTTGTTCTGTATGTTATTGGACTTTTACAACGGAATTACTTTTGCAATTTTGAAAACCTCAGGAAATATTCCATTTATTATACTAGCGTTAAAAATGTGATGTAATGGAATAATAAATGATTGAGCGTTGTCTTTTAGAAGGGAGGCGCCGATACCGTCACACCCTGGCGCAGAGCCACCTCGTAAACTGTTAATATAGTGCAGTATGTCTGTCTCGGTCACTGTGTGCATGACAAAATCAGTGTTTGTCTCATAGTCCCTGTCGTCAAGAATTGGTTCTCCACTACTGTCAATATTGGCCGCTAAATCAGCTCCCACATTTGAAAAGAAATCCTTAAACTCATTTGCAACTGAATGACACATAGTGTTATTTATTTCTACATTTTGATTTCCCAAGAATTTATGTATCGGAAATGATTCTTTTTTAGATTCTTTCCCAGCTATTTCATTCACTGTTTTCCAAAAATGTTTTGGAGATCTTTCGAACTGAACAATTTTTCCTTTGTAATAATTTATCTTTGAAGTTTTAATTAACTGATTTAGTCTATTTCTATATGCTTTAAAATGATTTTTGAGAACTTGGTTAAATGGTTGTTTTTTTAACAATTTACTAAGCCTATCCCTTTCTCTAATTGATGTAAGAAGGCCAAAAGTTATCCAGGGTTTAATTTGTTTTCTTTTAGCCGGAATTTTAAAACATAATTTTGTTGATGACTCAATGATATTATTTAAAGTTGTATAAAAATTATGTGAGCTACAATTAACGTCAAGTTCCTCAGTAACAGTGGACCAGTTTTGTGTTTTTAGAAATACAGTAAAAAGTTTTTTGTCAATGTAAGTTTCCTGAGTTTCAACAGTTGCGGTATTATCTAAAAGAGTGTCAAGTTTAATTTCCAGAGTAGTACTATAATGGTCTGTGATATGAGTATGGACAACACCAGCCTTTATCTTATCTCTAACAAAGTTATCTATAAAGATATTATCAATACTGGTCTGGCTGTCATCAGTAACTCTGGTTGGAATTTTGATACAACTAGTAAAACCTGCCCCAACTAACGTATTCAAGTATAAATCAACATTTCTGTCGTGTCTGTCAAGTATGTCTATGTTGAAGTCTCCAATAAAAATATATGTCTTACCCTTTGGTTTTGTCATGTAAAAACGTTCTAATTCTTGAATAAATAATTCTTTATTGCTGTCATGTGTTCTGTACCCAGCTAGAATACTATAATTATTGTTTGCTAAACTAAAGTCTACATTTAAACACCCAACTTCACCTATTATTACCTGTTTTGATGTAGCAACTAGTTTTTTGTTAGTATACACAATAGTACCGTCGTTCTTATTGTGTTGTCTAGTAGTCATGTGATAGTCATATCCATCCAGTCCCACCCCAGTTGCCCCATCCCCCAGCCAAGTCTCAGTTAACACAATTATGTCAAAAACTATGTTGCTTAATTCTAAAGTAACAAAAAGATTATCTACGTTTTTATTGAAACTCCTTATGTTTGTATGAAAGATTTTTAGTGATTCAGTGTCACAAGAAAAATAGTTTTTGAGTTCATTTATTCCTGTAAAATCCCTACACTCCACACTCTCAGATGAATCATCATCAATAAAGTCAAAGAAATTCATAAAACTAGACTAAGACAAACAAGAAGAAATTACGGTAATTTGAAGAAAAACAGATTGAACAGGTTGTTCTGCAACCGGCTGGAAATTAAGAATATCTCGTACCCTCTAAAATACTTGAAAATGAGACATTTAAAATCTAAAAATGAGAAGAAAATAATACATTTGTACGTAAATACATGAAAATGCCTTATATGATTAAATTCTATTACTAAACCTATACAGCAAAGTAATTAAAAACACAGAACCAATTTCATATACTATGAGAAATAATAAAATACTTTGCCACAATTACTAACTTGAATTCAAAAATTTTAATTTGTTCCAGATAGATTAAATAAAATGTCACTATGATTAAGAAAAATTTCAGCTTGAAGAAAAAATAAAGACTAAACTAGTATCGATTTCCTTTTGAAAAAATACAAGTTGTCTTTAAATAAAAACAAAAAGTAAAAAATTAATTCTTATTTTCAAATTTGTTTATAAGCAATACAAAGTCAGTACAACAATTCTTTACTCTACTCTGTAGGTGTTTGAGAAAACAAAAATTACATATAAATAGATGAACTAAATAACAATCAGTTTAAAAAATTTAAAGTTATTCTTTACAAAAGGAAAAATGTTATTACTAACATACTGTAGTTGGTTTGAAAAATTTTAAAAGCCGGAGAGTAATTAATGAATTTTACCTTCATAATATATACTACTTATAAAAACTAAAAAAACTAAATTATACTGCTTATATGAAACCTTCATCTTTATATTTTATAAATTCATTGTGAAACAGATTTGTGTAAATCATTTACTGAAACAAAAAACACCATTTAAATCACAAATAGCCCTAAAAACTAAACAATAATTTTCATTTCACTCATTGAAGTACTTATTTATTTGAATATACAAGAATATATTAATCAATATGTGCTGGAACCTCTAAATTCAGCATTATATCATATTGACGTCCTCAAACCAATTAAAATGTACTGTCCTGGGTGGAAGTGAATGCCACCGGAAGTTAGTGTGTTTGGATCTGCAATCCATTTGACCACAAAAAAAAAAAAATAATTATTACTATTTTACCTTAAACTTTCATGGGTCATTTAGCAAAATTAATTACAACACTTTTCTGTTCCCAATAATCCAAATATGCTAATAATGATACTGGCCAAAGTGCAGATTAAAAGTCTAGTTTAAATGAAAATAAAATGTGTCAACAAAATCGCAAAAAAGTGTTCTAATGAATGATTACGAGTTTAGTTTAGTTGTGGATTTAATGGGTGTCGTATGTTAGCTAGAAATTATATACAATAATATATTTTGAGTTGCTTTCAATCCATAATTGCATTTAGACCATAGTTGTATTTTGGTATTTTCAAATGTACATTGGTTTAACTGGCCAATTCATTATCCGGCTGCGGCCTGGTCCCGAGATGGCCGGTTAAGAGGGAGTCTACTGTAATGCAAATTCAAATAAAAAAATCTTTTACTATCCCATAAAAATATAATTAATTGAACAAATTCAAGATTTTACAAATCAAATAACATTGTACAGCATTAAAACTAAAGTCCTTGTTTCTTAAAAATGTACACTTTGAAAATGTAACCTTTCCATTACAAGAATTTTGTTGATTGTAGTTGAGCCGCCGCAAATCAAACACGCCTTCAGTGAAGAGACGATGCAGCCTGGACCGTCGGTCTTCCTCAAATGTATTGCTACGGGCAACCCCTCCCCCGAGATCACCTGGGAACTAGACTCAAAGAAGCTCGCCAATACCGACAGGTGAGGACCGTAACTATAATCTTACTTTTCACCATTCTTCTAACATTCAAACATTCATTTATTTTATTGCTTGATAAATATCTGTGGACATTTTAAATTGCTGATTAGTAAAAAAAAGTTCACAATGTTTATATTTGGAATTTGGTGGAAGAGATGTCTAGATTATATCAAAGTTGTTAAATCGCTGTGATCTTAGCTAAAGTAAAAGCAGTATAAGGGATTTCCAAGGAAGTTTTGTAACTGTATCACAGTTGTAGGTATGGTGTAATCCAGGTTTGGACTGGTTTGTAGTATTTGCTAGCAGTGTTAATTATTGTTACCTTTAATGGTCTTGGCATTTCTTTTATCTGAAGACATGATCGCATTGAAGATCCAAAACGTTGTGAGCTTTATTTAACTAATCAGTGGTTAAAAGTATGTTGAAATAATTTCTTTATAACTTTACAATCTCATTACTATTAACAATAAACTTAAAAAAATGTTGATTAATTTTTTAACTTAAAAATGTCTCAAATTACAATTGAAAGTAAGATATTGAAAGTTTAAGTGTCTATTATTATTCTTTGCATTATCAGATGTGAAAAAAATTGTTTACTTAGTTTCCATAGCTTTAGCGGGACTGAAATGGTGCGGGGGGGGGGGGGGCATGAAGAAAAAAATCAGTGTTTTGAAGTACTATCAGTAGGTACTGAAGTTGTATATTTTTGTATACAACTCATCCAAAAGTTGGGGGGGGGGGTGTGCCTTCCCGAGCCCTCCCCCCCCCCCCCCTTCTGGCAAAATGCCTGTTTTCTTCTCTCTCTCTAAAATAATAATAATAAAATCTTTACCGACTTTGAAAATCACAAATGTTGATTTGTGTGTACAGATAAACCAGATTGTGTATATGTTTGGATTCACCGAAGCACTTGTGCTGTTTTACAACCATCTTCCCCATGTTACAAATACATCAATGTCTCGCTAATAGTCTTGCATCTGTTGTGCGCAGGCTGCAAGTTGGTCAGTATGTGACGGTGAATGGAGACGTCGTCTCACACCTCAACATCTCCTCCGTCCACACCAACGACGGAGGGCTGTACAAGTGTATTGCGACCAGCAAGGTAATGGAGCAGTGGTGTGTCAAACAACTGTGTGTGTGAGCTATATTGCTCACTTACTTGTCGAAAACTATGATCAAAACTCAAAACCCAATATACTCATATTGTTCTAGACTGCCAATATAATTGAGATTTAAGTACAGTAGACTCCCGGACCTAATTGGGACTAATTGGGACCGGATGTAGTTCAGTTTAGCAAATTTTTGGATTAAGCAGAAACTATGTTTACTATAATCAAATGATTATATAATGTATAAATTACTTATATTAAATGTAACTAATCGTATTATTGAGTGTGAAGGATATTTTGTTGTGTTGTTATTTTATGAAGTTTTTGAAATGTATAAACAGTGTGTATATTTTGACAATAAAGCATTTGTGATATCTGAAATTAACTGTGGAGACATCTGCAAATACCAATTCCCAGCTCTTCAGTATATATGGTGTTCTGCGAACAGGTGCACAGCCAGCCGGAAAGAAGTCTATTGTCCTACGACTAGACAAGACAGTGTTATAAAATAGACCCCTGTAATCTCTCCCTTTTCCACATTCCAAATGTATGAATCATTGAGCCATTGTTTTGGAGTAGGCCAGGATCACGGGGTTCAATTTTGTTAACTTTATAACTGTTGGTGCTGATTTATTATTATTTCTTGAGTTTTGACTGCGGAATTAACTATGGGTTGTTTAATTTGGGTTTACGTTCTGTGCTGTGTACACCAGGTTACAACACATTAACATTAAAGATGTCAATAAATGAAGTCTTTACTAGTTTGTTTTGTTTTTATTTAATATTAGAGTAAAAAACATATTTAACTACATTATTATCTAATGTAATCCAACATTTTGTGTAACAATTAATAATTATTTTCCACTTAAAATATCACTTTTCCTCTTAAAAAATTTGGAAAAAATCACCGTTTTCTTAAGGGACAAATTTGGATTAAGTGGACATTCGTATTAGCGGGATTCAGATTAGCGGAACTCTATTAACATAAAATGTAAATAGTATTTAACATAAAAACTAGGGTGCAATTAATAGCACCACATTAACAGTTATAGTTGTTGCAAGCATAAAATGAAAATTTAACCTATTTACCCTTCAATTAAATTTATCTAGCCTTTTAGACAAATGATTAACAATATTTACTTTAGAATCAGGCTATTAAAACTGTCAATTAATTGCTGATCTCCCTCCACTAAAAACCGTACAATTATTTGTTTCTTACTTTGAAGTATTTCTTAAAAATAATTATTTGCAATGATGTTCACTGATGGTTAATTTGTCCCCAGGTTGGTTCAGCCGAGCACGCGGCAGACTGAATGTCTACGGGCTTCCGTTTGTTCGACGATGGAGAAGAAAGCTATCGTCGCGGGGGAAACGCTCATGGTGACATGCCCCGTGGCGGGGTACCCGATAGAGAGCATTGTCTGGGAGAGAGGTCAGTCAAACTCTACGTCTCCTGACGGCTGATTGATATACAAAATGTCGCTTGGTTAAAAACTTTATATACCAGATATGCAGCACATTTAATCATAGATATTGGGCAGGAGAGACGTGTGACAATAAGTCACCATTTTCATTCATTTTTCAATAAACTCTCTTTAAATTATATAAATATTCAAATTTTGTACATGTTTCTGAAATCAAGAGAGGAAAGCCTTCAATGTTTCACAACAGTTGTAACCTAGAAGTATTACTGATTGTTAGCGGTTTTACATGCTATATGCTGACAATCAGCAGGTTGATAGGGAAACAACTGCTGAGGCATGGCTTCTTGACCTGGTTCATTGAGCCAAGAACCAGCTTATTGTCACAGAAGTGACAGAAGTAAATACTTCGTTGACAATTAGTTTACATGTTAATTAAAAACATTATACTAGGAATTAATAAGTCCCTGCAACAGTTTTGCAATCACTAAACAAAGAGGAAGAATACTTTATATCAATAGTGTAGAGTTACAGATATGAATAAGGTAAGAAGAACAGCTAGTCTTGACAAAAAGGAGAACCACACTAAAAGATAATCAAGTTTAGGTTGTAATCTCGCACGGCAATGAGCACTCTAAGCTACTCTAACTCTAAGCTACTTCACAGGCTCTTCGAAGATATCAAACCTGTGAGTTCCTTTTGAATTAGTCTTTTTACTTTTGTTTGAAAGTTTACCCCGTAGTTCAGTTCAAGCAAAAGTAAAAAGTAAATAGTGACCATTTATTGCACACAATCTATTACATATGATGCTTCAAAAAGTTGTCTAAGTAGCAAAGTTAATCGCTTAGTAAATAGTATAAATAGTAAGATGACTAAATATTATTTCTTACATACTTTCTTACTTGATGAGCTGCTATGAGTGCTGTTGGCAATGAGAACGTGATTGGCTAAATGGCGTTGGAACGGGCATCGTAAACTGTATTCCTATCCATGGACCTAGCCCACACTAGATTGTTAGTTTACTTGTAATCTTGTTGCAGAGTGATGAGGATAAGCCATTCTGTTATGCATTTATCCATAAAAACGTAAAGACAACGACAAAATATTAATTAATTCCATTTTTCTAAAGTTGAATAAAAATAGTAGATACCTTAATACTTTTGAAATTTGTACTCTGTACCGAACTGGATTCGTACAGATGCCTTCAACCATACCGAATCGATGATGGTAGTTCACCTTGTACCGTACCGGTACCGAATTTTATATGAACCATAGACCCCTAATATGTGGGTGGATTTTTCTATTCTACAACTGGAAAATGTGACTTTCAATGCTCAAATTTGACATTGAAGACAGCTTGTATTCCATACAGTTTGATAAAATTCACATTCCACATTTTGTTTCAGATCAAAGACTGTTACCGATCAACCGTAAGCAGAAGGTGTTCCCAAATGGGACGCTCATCATAGAGAATGTGGAGCGACAGAGCGACCAGGCCACTTACACCTGTGTCGCTCGGAACGCTCAGGGCTACAGCGTACGCGGGACGCTCGAGGTTCAAGTGATGGGTGAGTCGCCGCTTACCTTCCGACACTCTGTACACCCCGTCTGGTCTGGGCCAGCAATGGCGTCAATAGAAATCAAATACGGGGTGTTTATAAAAGAACTTCCCGGTTTCAAGTGTTATTTCAATCTCATTGAACAAAATAATGACCTACGTGTTATATATTCTGAAATGGAAAGTTCCTTAGCTTTTCCTGTCCAATTACAGTTTGGTATGGAAATTGTTCATTGCAAATGTTTAAGTTAAGGAATAATTTTACTGTATTATTCTATGCCACAAATAACAGATATCTGGAAATGTAATCTGTGACAGAGCTTCTCAACGGCCAATATTGGATCTGTTCTGTTGTTCTGAACCTGAAATGACACTCATGACGCTCATATCAAAATTATTGCGCAGTCCCATACCATCAGATATCTCTGTTTTTAATGTCTTATAAATCTAGAATCATATTGATCTATAAACGACGGGTAGTAACCTGTTATTTATCGTCAATTTTTGTTATTTAAATCTCAGATCATGTTTATTTGACGATTCCTTAGTACGGAATAAGGTTCGAGTAATAAGTCTCAATGTTTTAAGTTTTACTAAGCAACCATATTACTAAGATGCATTAACCTCGCGCCTTATTAATCGATCCGTACTAAGGAATCATCGACAGTTCAAGATTAGTTACCTGTTATTTATATGAGTAATTCAAATATGTGTTCTTGCTAGCATAAAATAACATGGTAAAAATATCCTTAGTCTTGAACACCTCCTTAAAAGAATTTTTATAGCAATTATTTCCATTACACTCGCTCGGCTTTATAGAAAATGGGAAAACTTAATTTTCTCTTAAATATTTGCCGGACAAAGAAGTATACTCATATTTAATTGTTGAAAAACAATGTTGGACACTTAACTATTCAGAATAGGTATATAAATGTATGTTAAGTAAATTATTTATTTGATGTGATATAAATAACACTTAAAATCGTGTAGGTAGTTTTTTATAAGCACCCTGTGTTTTAATAAAGGACTTTCTGTACAGGAAGTTTATTTGTGAGATTAACTTATGTGTACAATCGATAAAAGCTATTGATTTTAAAGAAGATCAACATTTTAAAAGTAATTTAAGATTTTTTAAAACATTTTAATCATTAATATTTATTACACTATTTTTACTTTTTGCGTTCATACTTTTTAAGAACAACTCAATTACAAATAAAATTTTTTCTTTGAAAACTTTTCAAGTTTTAAAGTTTTTTATAGACCAGATGGGGTAGTTTTAACCAATCAACATGAAATAATTTATAAATAATTATAAAAAGTTATAAGATTTTAAATTGGATGCCTTTTGGTAGCTCAAACTTTTTCATGATATTTTAATACAAGAATTGTGAGCTATTTTATTGTTAAACTTGATCTACTCATAACAAAAGTCTTTCACAACGTATTAGAATGCCAATATCTGTAAATTACAGGATTTTAAATTTTTACTTGATAAAATTTCTCTACCTGTGTTCTATAGGAACTATTAGTTTTATTCTTATTGCATTGGAGCTGGCCATAAGTAGAAAAAAATACTAATAGAATTAAAGTTTTCATTTCGGTTGATTGGTTAAAATAAATTTTAAAATAAAATAGCTAGTATATGATTTAAAGAAAACATATCACTTTAATTTTTTTTAAATTGCAAAATTTATGAGATTTACCTAAATATTAAAATTTCTTCATATATATTGGTCAAGATAAGAAATTATTGCTATAAGAAATGGTTTTTTCATCCTTTTCTCGGTGAAACTTATTTCTATTTGAATGACTACGCCAGTTACACTCAAGATAAAAGAATAATTAAAAGTAATGAGATTTATAAATTGAAAAAAATATTACTTCCAGATTTTTAGCCTGCAAATGAAAAATATACATTATTGAAAAAGTGATATGTTTCATTGTGCTGTATATTTATTATAATGGTTATAAGAAACATTGACGCCGGTTCACATCTTAGAAGATATTCAGACCAGGTGACAACACACACTCCGTCGGTAAGTCGTTTGATTTAATGCTTGTTCAGGATTTGTTTGTTGGCACTAATCATTTGTTTCGTCGTTCTGTGAGTCGTCCGATGTACTTTAGGGTCTTGACGTTCTCTCTTGGGGTAGTTTCTCATCACTACAGTGTAAAATAGGCCATGTATAAGGTTATTACCATATTATTATTTTTAGTTCCAATGCACTTTTTATTGGTTGACTCATCGATGTACATAGTTGTGATTTGGCGCAGTGCTGCCGGTTATCGCTCCGTTTGATTTCGACGGCCCGCTCAATGCGGGGGAGAGCGCTCAGCTCAACTGTTACGTCACGCGAGCGGACCGTCCGCTGCTTATAAGGTGGCACTTCAATGGCTCGGACGCAATGGCCATGTTGGGCGTGAGCACCAACATGTTCAACGACCGCGCCAACATCCTGGCCATAGACGCCGTCGGCCCGGAGCACAGCGGAGTCTACACATGCATAGCGACCAACAAGGCCGGCAGCTCCAACCACTCGGCCGTGTTGTTGGTCAACGGTCCGTAAACCGCAAACGCACCGTAACTATCTTGATGTCACACTCTGGCCTTACGACAGTAACACGCTTTACTAAACGGTGAGGAAAACTGGAAACATTACATTCGACGTAGGGTACACCTAGCAACACTCATTCTCCGACTCGAGCTATACTGCTTTTGAATGAGTTACAAACTATATCGTCTTAAACAAACACATAGTGGCTTTTTGCATTTGTTTAAAACAATTCTCACAAGGAAGTAAAAATATTTTTCTCACATTTTGACATTAAACCTGAACCTTTAAATGTTCTTTATTAAATGACTATTTTCTTTGTGATTGAATCCTTGCAAATGCTCAAAAAGGTTTTACCCACTAATATTCATATTTATTGAAATTACTATGCCTACATCAACGCCTAAACTAGAAACAACTTGATTACCAAGACTTGTAAATATTAAAGCTTTTTCTTACAATAAGAACACACTTAAAATATGGTTTTCCCTAAAGACACTCGTGATGCAATGCGTGGGCCGTTGGTTGAAACACTGTCTGTCTGCACCTTTGCCTGCACATCTGTCTGCACTTGCCACCCTGTCCTGGACCTTCCCCGGGCGTGGGTGATGAGGTGACTCGTAATACTCAGAATCTACCACAGGCGTGGGTGATGAGGTGACTCTTGTCGGATGACATTAATACTCTGAATCTACCACCCAAAAGGTATAGGATATTTTTAATTAAAATAAATGTTAGTAGAACTTTAATGGTTTCCTCATCGGTTAATCTTATAACTGCCAAAAATTTGACTAATTTAAGGATCATCTTAACTATTATTCTTTCCTAACCGTTCTGAATCTAAATAATGAATTAATTTAATTCTACATCTAGCCGTCTTCAGACTGCTTCTTCAAGTCCTAATGATTCTCATGCGTTCAAATTTTTAACATTATACAATTCTAATCATCTTTTTTATCTCACTCTCTTATATTTTACCTTTTTTTTAAGAAAATAGACATTCATCTCGAAGTTTCTAATTTTCTGTTACAATGACAAGAGCAGGAAGTAACTGAATGTGTCAAAGTGTATGTGTTTATATTCGTTTTCAAGAACATTATTTAGCTGCACCTGTCGGACTTGAAGATTGTACTAGCTACTCACTCTGTCTGTGTCAAGTTGCTTCAGTCATCAATCTCTGAGTGACATTTTTCCTTTGAGTGTAATCGCTTTGAAAATATTTTCTTGGAAAGGGCTTAAAAATTTTTCATTTTACTTCAAATTAAAATGTTTCAATTCTTCCACTAGAGAGTTTTGTATCACTGACACCCCTCGTTATGTTCAAGTCCCCCCGTCGATCTCGCCTTTTACCTTTGGAGCGCTCCCGATGAACGCCGGTGGCTTCGCGCTGGTCCAATGCGCCGTCACAACGGGTGATCTCCCACTCAACATTACGTGGAAGTATCCCGGCGACCACCGCGTCACTTCTGTTCGAGACTCGCAGCGGCCAAAAGTGACTGTAACCCGGATGGGCGACCGCGCAGCCATGCTCTCCATTGACGTGTTGACAGCAGAACACGCTGGGAATTACACCTGCGTAGCTACAAACGCGGCCGCAAAGACCTCCTACACGGCGGAGCTACACATCAACGGTGGCTAAAATTACAATTGCAGTAGTCATGTTGCGTTGTTGTCTTGTTTGTTTTTTCTTTTCTCTACTCCTTCCCTGCACAGTAAGTCGGGTGTTTTTCATTGGAGATTTCCTCGGTTATCAACTCCTCATTCAGTTTTATCAAGCCTGTCATTTATTTATCGATAAATCTGGGAATTGCCTGTCTAGAGATGTGTTATTTAGTAATCCTCTAAGGTCAGCAATTATAATTATTTACGTTGATATATTTTTAAATCATTCATAATTAGTTTTAAAATAATTTGTTGAGGAAAATTTCACTAATGATCCATCGATAGAAAAACAACTAGACCGTTTGCAACTGATGTTGAGGAAAATTTCACTAATGATCCATCGATAGAAAAACAACTAGACCGTTTGCAACTGATCAAAGACTCTTCCAAGCTGATTCATCCCCTACCCTTTTATGTTCGTGATGTAAAGTATTAACCATTTTGTTGCTTAAATAAAAATGTTATTTCAGTAGTTTTTAATATCACATTTAGGTTTAACCTTCTGAAAGGCTTTTGAAAATATGCTATTAAATTATAGAAAAAAAATTTTTTAATATCCCTTTGATTATTTATGTATAGTTTAGACTGATTTGATTGAATGCAATATTCCTAGTAACGTATCAGACATGAGCCTCTGTAAGCGAAGCCTCCACTTGATCATGCCCCCCAGTCCCGCCCAAGATCTTGCCGTTCACGTTCGGCGAGCGGCCGCTCAATTTCGGCCAGCTGGTGACTGTCCCGTGTGCGGTCGTGGAGGGCGACGCTCCAGTCACTCTGCAGTGGCAATTCAACGGCCACAACATCTCCCCCCGTCACCGCATCACGGTCGTACAACTCGGCGATCGCAATGTGATCCTTAGCATCGCCTCGGTTGACGAGAAACACGTAGGAAACTACTCTTGCATCGCCCGCAATCTCGCCGGCTACCATGAGATAACTGATACGCTTTACGTCAACGGTAAACGTTTCATCATTCATCGCTAATTGTTATTTGTTTGTTGCACTTTTTGATTATTTACGCAACTCCTATTTATTTTGTTCAGTTGTCTTTGGTTGATATATATTTTCGGTTTGTTTCGTTTCTCTACTCACCTTCCTCATACTCTTTTCAGCAGAAGTCGGTCGCAACAGTCAGTTAAGAAAAACACAAGAGAGGAGTTTGGAAACATTCTCAGTAGGCTTGCATTTTTCCTTCACAAGTGTTGTTTGTGTTTTTTATATCTTTTCCTTCAAGATAAGTGGTAGATCATAGTAGTTTCTTCCTCAATTCTCATAGGATGTTGGGCTTCCATTATGTTACACTCATTTTAATTTTTTTTATTATTGCATTGCTTTAAAAAATAATCAGGAATAGGACAAAAAGAATAAGAAAAGTTCTCAAAATACTAATAATCCTCTTTGTAAAGATAAGTTTCGTATAGTCAGTCATGTATTTATTTTCTTTCAGAGATTAGTTGACATTCAACCTTTTGGCAAAGCAAAAAATGACGTAAATATGATTTATTTTACAAAATTCATAAACAAATTTTTATTTCCTAAATTTGTAGCCTTTCGGTACATTGTAATAATTGCACGGATCAGTCCACTTATTGTCAGAATGATTTTTCATCTTGGTGTTCGGGACTTTTCCCCAGTCTTGCCCCACATCATGCCATTCTCGCTGGAAGAAGAGATCATGTCGGGCGAAAGCATCCAGCTGACATGTCATGTGACCAAGGGCGACCGTCCGTTGACCATAAGGTGGAGCTTCCACGGGGAGGAGTTAAGCAGTCATTTGGGGATTACGACCACCAAGATCGGTGACCGCACCAGTCTGTTGAGCATTGCGTCTACGATGGCCGCGCACAGCGGAAACTACACTTGCACTGCTGCCAACCGTGCGGGGAACACGAGCTATACGACCACCGTACATATCAACGGTCGGTCGAAATCGGAACCACTAGCTTTGTAGTTAACTTACTTTTGCTGCATGACTATTGGGAAAATGTGGATTGATAAAGGGATTTTAACTAACTGATAGTAAAGCGGTTTAACTGGATAGTTAAGCAGTTTTTGGTCCGAACTGTACTCCTCCTCTCGGTCTTCACTCATCTCTGTTATCATACTTCATTCAGAATGATTGCACATTCGTTCATCACATGTTCTTTCCACCTTTCGCTGTCCGTGCACAATGTCCTTGAACTTCCTTCAGATCTCTTATAACATTCAACCTAAATATGAACAACACGTGAACACTTTGTGTTTGTGTCTGTTTTACATGGTGTGTTATGTTACTCAGATCATTATCAAATTATTAATTAATTACACAGGTTAATACCGACCCTGCCAATCATTTCCTCACCTTGTCTTCAAATTTGCTTTATTCAGTTGAAAATTGTGTTCACTGAAGATTATTTTTCTAAAGGATGTGTACTTCAACAAAAGTAATTCAAAAGATATTCTGTAATCATTAATTTTTCTAGTCCTGCCTCACATAATCCCGTTTTCCCTGGATGAGGACGTCAACAATGGGGAAAGTATTCAGTTGACGTGCCATGTTTCCAAGGGAGACATTCCCCTGACTATTCGCTGGAGTTTCCACGGTGAGGTTTTGTCATCTCACATGGGGATCACGACGACTAAGATCGGCGACCGTACGAGTCTGTTGACAATATCGTCAGCGATGGCCGCTCACAGTGGCAATTACACCTGTACGGCCATTAACGCAGCTGGAAACACCAGTCACACAGCCACGGTTCATGTTAACGGTACGGTTATAGGCTTTACCGGATACTTGTCAGCATTTATCAATTAACGTTTCTAGAAAATTATTGTATTTTTATGTTTTTCGTTCTTCTTTCCTTGTACCAACCTCTTTTAAGAATATAATTAACTGTAGTTAAACTTAGTGATTAAATGTTTGAAGGTTTACTGGTGGTGTTGATTCATTAGATTTACTTTCAGAAGTGGCTAGGTTTTTCAAAGTGGATTGCAAAATTATTACGAGTGAAAGATGAGTGTATGACGACTGTATGTCTTGGTTAGCTTTGATTCTGACAAAAATTTGCTGATTTGTTTGTTAGGTCCATACCCTGTGAACAAAAGAAGCTTGGTCCTGTTTCAAATCTTCAAAATCTATCAACTGTTTCCACAATTAGTTGTCAATCTTCTTGTCATTAGGTAGGCAAGCTCAGTTGAATATAATGAGGTAAAAAACAGAAATTACAAGCATAATAGAGTGTGTGTAGTTTCCTTTGATAAACATTAATGTGAAAAACTCTGATTACGTTTTAGTTCAAAGCTTTTTTTTTAACTTGTTGGGTAAATTAATGGTGCTGAAAGTGAGATTTGTTGTTAACCAGTCCTTCCCCACATCATCCCATTCGACCTCGAAGAAGAGGTAAACTCCGGCGAGAGTATACAGTTGAACTGCCACGTCTCGAAGGGCGACCGGCCACTAAAGATAACATGGAACTTCCATGGCGAAGCTTTGTCCTCGCACATGGGTATATCCACCACGAAGCTGGGCGATCGATCGAGTGTTCTGACAATCGCGTCGGCTATGGCGGCGCACTCTGGAAACTACACTTGTACTGCGACTAACAGCGCCGGCTCGGCGAGTTACACCGCGCCAGTACACGTCAACGGTACTTCGGCGCATGCTAACACACGTAGTGTTGTGAAATGGTATCGTAGGTTGTTGGATTTTGCATTGCCGCGGTAGAGGTAAATTAACCAAACGTAGTGTAAACTGGGATTAACTTGTTTTAATTGCACTTTAAAGTCTTAATTCTTTGTTTTTGTTCTTTATTTTTTTACTCTTTTTTATACTCATTTCTTCTGCATATTTTTGAAAGTTTTTGTTCAGTTCTTTAGGTTTATTCTTTTTTTCTAATTTCTAGAGTGATACCTTTTGACTAACCTCTTTAGATTCACATTGCCATGAGTAACTAATGAATCGCTTCTCTGTTCCAATAGTCGCACCAATTATCACGCCGATTTCCGTCGAGCCACAGGTATTTTCCGGCGAGACAATCCAGCTGAATTGTTTTGTATCCCGTGGTGACGCTCCCATCTTGATCTGATGGTTTCTGAATGGTGAGCGGCTGTCATTGATGGGTCCGCTAATTTCCACGACGCAAGTAGGACCCAGGACTTCGTTGCTTACTATTAGCTCTGCGACGGCTTGGCATTCCGGCAACTATACTTGCCAAGCGGAGAACAGGGCTGGGAAGACGAACCACACTGTCGCTTTACTCGTCCATGGTATAGTGTTACTGCATGCCCTTGTGCTTTTGTCCAGATGTTCTTCCCCGTACCGCCCGCATGACTTTTGGTTCATAGGTCCCCATTGGCTTTTTAAAGAGATTAATTTTTCATCATCAATCACATTGTAATCGAACTGTCTTAAAAATATATGTCAGCTATTTCAATAGCACTAATTTTTAATAATGTTTAATTAACATCAATCAAACTGAAATTAGCCCTGGTTTTTAGCATAGAGATGAATCCTGGATTGAACCTGAGTAAGATTGAAGAATATAGAAGTTGAGAGAAGGCTTCCACGGTTACTATCACTAGATGTTTACGATGTAGACTGTGATCTAGTGTCAATGGTAGGCTATTTTGAGCAATCAGATATAAAACAGTACTCTATCTTCATGAGAATCCCCATAGTTCATTGCACAGCAAACTACTTGAAATACAAGTTAGCCATACAACTACTGATAAAAGTAGTTTTTGCTGTGGTGTGGACTTCATGAACTGACCTGGAGACAGAGTAACTGTAATATCTATGTAATGTAGTTGGCGAATACTATCAACTCCTAAATCAAATTTACACCAGAAATCATTGTCAAATAGCCTATCAGCCAAAGTTCCCTTCACATAGTTGTCCTACTGACACCGTTCCTATGTCAGTTCGCCCGGTCATATCACCGATGTCACTGGATGCGGACATTTACGCCGGTGAGCTAGTCCAACTGTTCTGCACCGTTTCCCGAGGAGACCTCCCCATCTCGTCGACGTGGCTGTTCAACGGGGAACGTCTCTCGATGAGCAGCTCTGGCATTACCATGACCCAAGTGGGACCTCGGACACTGCTCCTGACCATTCACTCGGTCACCGCTTGGAACTCTGGGAACTACACGTGTCTGGCAGAGAATCCGGCCGGAGTCACCGAGTTCACGGTTCCGCTGTTGGTCCACGGTAGCGACATTGCGACAACACGTCTTGTGCATGAACTGGGTCGTTCCCGGTGCAACCTTGTCACATCACTTTCTATCATTCAAAGCTTTTTACTACTTTAAACATTTTTTGCTTTCTTTCTTTAATTTTTTTCTCATCTCGCAACCTTTTTCAACCTTTTCCATTCCATCTCATCGTTGTTAATAATTACCGGTACTGAAATTCTTCTTGTTTTTGTCTTTTGACGTCATTATATCATACAGAAGATCTATTAAAAGTGACACACTTGGAAATTTGTGACTCATTAAACCGACGTGTCTACTTCTCATCATGGAGTTCCCCAAATAAATGCAAACTCAAAAACTAATGTGCAATCCATAAATGAATTTTAATCCCCCTGTTTTTTACTTTTTTCTTTCTCCCGCCAAGAATTAAACAAATTACAATCACTGAATACTAGTACAGCTGTGTACTACTTATTTTAGTTCTCATTTTACTTGACGTTATTGTTTTGCTTTTTCATTTGCTTATTTTGACATTCGAGATGTAAAAAGAAAAGAAGTGCTTACAGCAGCAATCCTAGTCAGAAATACAAGGTAACTAAGAGAGAAAATTGAGAGTAAAAAAAACAGCAAAATTTAAAACTGATGGTAGGAGATAAATTCTGGCTTTCGAGCGCACATTTTTATTGAGCAGCGTTTACTGTTGTGCTGTAGTTATTCCGAGTGTGGTTCCCTTCACCTTCGGCTCAGAGCCCATTCAGGCCGGCCAGTTTGCCTCGGTGCAATGCATCGTCTCGTCAGGTGACCTTCCTCTCACCATCAGCTGGATGTTCAATGGCGGCCCTTTGGTTCCCTCCGACCTCGTCTCCATTTCCAAGAGTGGGCAGAGAATCAGCACGCTTGCGATAGAGTCTGTGAGCGAGCGACTTGCTGGCAACTACTCTTGCATCGCTCACAACGCCGCTGGAATCGACTCCCATACCTCTTCACTCAGAGTCAATGGTAGCCTACGTAGTATCGGTTGTGGTCGTTAGATGGCATGCGCTCTTTTGTTTTTAATTCGGCCTCTCCCATTTCAGGTCCATGATTTCATCTCTAAATGTCAAGTTAGATTGAGATTTTGTCGTCCAAAGTTGTTAGGGAGTGATTTCACATATTGTGATGATTGTGAAGATATCATTAGATTGGTATTTGGTAGGTTAATTATTGTTGCTCAGTTCAACAGTGAATTCAAATTAACTCCCAGTCGGCTCCTGAAAACAATTTTTCATATTAAAAATAGCTATGAATAGCAAATAACAATTAGATTTTATTTGTTTTCACTTTAGGTAACATTTGATAAATGAATTTTATTTGGCAAAATAGTGGTCTTCAGTTGCTATGTGATTTAAAAACAGTCCACAAAGGTGATTGTCTAAATAAATAAAACACAGAAAGCGTTTTACACACACATATGCAATTGTTCAAGTTCACATAAACACAATTAGGAAGACAACAAATTATTACACTGACTCAGAACGTGGTCTCGTATGACAAAGTGTATGAAATACAGTTCATAGTTCTAACTTCAGGAACTTTCCTGTTTCTAACAGTTTTGTCACTTAACGCTTTAGCAGCTTATATCTTGTAAATTAAATAGTTGATTGAGCAACATATCTGTAAAAATGAACCCCATCATTCACGAAAGTGGTTTAAGAAAATCTGAACCCCTCCATTGAGCAATAGTGAAGTGTTTCCGTTCCGTTCAGTCTTACCGGTGATCAAACCGATCTCCGTGGAAGGGCAGACATTCGCCGGTGAAGCGGTCCAGTTGCAATGTTTTGTCCCGCGCGGCGACATTCCGCTCTCAGTGTGGTGGGAGTTCGCCGAACAGGGCGATCGACAACACTCAGGACCGAGCTTCTCCACGACTCAGCTGGGGCCGCGCACATCCCTGTTGACGATCAGTGCTGCCACCGCGTGGCACAGCGGCAACTACACCTGTCATGCCAACAACCACGCGGGCGAGGTTACAGCCACGGTCCCCCTCACGGTCCACGGTAGAGTCGTGATGTCGCGTGAGCATGTCTGTGTTGTGAGTCGTACCAGTCGGCTGTTGTGGAAATATCAAGTAGTTTAGTAACTTGGAGCATTAAGGTTAACGATTATATACGACAGTTAATTTGGTACAACACATTCGTTTATAGTTTTAACAATGATGTATTACAAGCATACAAAAAAGAATAATTGTTAAATGAAAAAAAAAAACTCCTCAAGACTTAGAGGTTGTAATTTTAAGTTACCATTTGTAGGAGTTCAGTGGTCTGTGTTGTTTCAGTAGTAAGCCTTTTTTGTCATTTCACCCCGTAGTAGCCCCATTGTCCTCTTTTTCCTCTCAATCTATGATGATTTATTCGTTCTAGCGGCGCCGACAGTTGTCCCGTTTAGTTTCGGTTCAGATCCGATTCAGTCGGAGCAGGTTGCATCAGTTCAGTGCATCGTCTCGTCGGGTGATTTGCCACTCACCATTACCTGGGCATTTAACGGTGACCCGCTCGTCTCGTCTGATCTTGTCTCGATCAGTAAGAGCGGCCACCGCATCAGCACTTTGGCAATCGAGTCGGTGACCGCCAGGTTGGCTGGAAACTATACTTGTATCGCTAGAAACGACGCGGGAATATCCAGCCACACTTCGCAATTGAGAGTCAACGGTTTGTGGGATTTCGTAATGTGCATGCTGCATTATCCGTTTAGATGTTTATTTCTTTTGTTACTTTCTCATTTTTAGCTCTCGAATAATTTTCTTCGATACCCACTTCTGGTTTTGATGTTAAAATATATCAGGGTACCTTTAACATCACCAAAGGGATCTACCTTTAACCATCATTAGTTGTCAGGGTTTGGCACTAAAAGCCAGGTTACTGGTTGAATTTCTCAGGTAATCATGAAATACCTAAAATGTAAGGTAACTATAAAATATCCAAATAAGTAACATTTTAATTCAAAAATAATTTTATTACGAGAAATAAAATGAATTATTTACTTTTTTCTTATCAAATTCTTGGAATATACTGAAATAAAGTGATGATTGAGAACTCATTTATCAGATCTTGTCGTTTGGTACCCGTGGTTGTGTAGTGCCCCCCAAGATGATGCCGTTCACGTTCGGAGAGGAGCCCCTCCAGGCCTCCACCTCCGCCACTGTCCAGTGTTCCGTCACTACCGGCGACCTTCCGCTCAGTATCGAGTGGTTATTCAACAATCGCAGCATCACCGCCGCAGACGACGTTATCGTGGCCAAGATCAGCAAGCGAGCAAGCGCACTCAGTATCGAGTCAGTGACCGCGCAACACGCGGGAAGCTACACTTGCGTCGGCTCCAACGCGGCGGGAAACGCCAGTTACACCGCCAATTTGCTGGTCAACGGTTGGTCAGGAGCGAGCATGTGAAATAGTGTTGCCATTGAGATGGGAAATCATTAGACCTGTAGATGTCACAGTTTTGTTAGTTTTACTTACCCTTCAGTTTACCACTGAGTTATATTAATTTCAGAAGCCTGATCCTTGTTCCGGAATTTCATTTTTGTTGTTGGTATTTTTGAAAACATTGAAGAACTGTTATTTCTCAACCTATTTCTTATTGTAGTTTTTACAATTAATTTTCGGATCGTTGAAAATCAACAGACGTAGTTGATTGTAATTCAGGTAATGTGTCACAACTACATCAAAATATTGTCAAAACCATGATCTTCATTCTCTCATCCACTCAATAAATCATCACATCATCATTATTCATTTCCTACTTTCATCAGTTCACCTGTGTTGAAATCACCATACTCCCAATAGTTCTGTAAAATCCCTAAACTCATAAAAATTATCCCAAAAATAAATTACATTGTGCCGTGACCAGTGCCACCGAGGATTTTACCGTTTTCGTTCGGCGAGGAGCCTTTTGCGGCAGGCCAGTCAACGTCCGTCCAGTGTATGGTGTCGACGGGGGACTCTCCTGTCAGTGTCGACTGGGAAGTGGACGGAGTCCCTCTCGAGTCAACCCCGGAGCGTATGATATCCAAGGTCACCTTGAAGCTCAGTCTATTGAGCATCGAGTCTGTGAAGGCACATCACGCCGGGAATTACACCTGTCAAGTAGAGAACGCAGCCGGCCACGACAGTCACACGGCCCAGTTGCTTGTCAATGGTCTGTCGCTGTTGAATCCGTTTTAATTTTGCATGTCCGCACATTATGCACTTTTATTTATCGATTACAATTATATCTATAGCCAACTTTTGTTTGTTGAAGATTCGTGGTTAGGTAGCTTTTTAATTTTGGTGCTGTGTTGTTTTTCAATCAGGATGCTGCGTTATTTAAAATATTTGCTCAAGGAAATGCCAAGACCTAACATTCATCAATTCGTATTCATTTTTTTTTTTTTTTTTTTTTTTTTTTTTTTTTTGAGCCTGTGACAATAACATATTACTTAAAAGGTGAAACTTAAAAAAACTGAACGGAATTTTGGCAGTCGCGAGAATCCAAAATGTTGCTATCGAATTGAATTATGAGACGCTAACTGTTACTTTTGCCACAATTTAATGAGTAGGTGCCCAAAGATCAACTTAGAATGATTTTTATTTTAAGTGGTCATTAAAAGTTTATGCCTACTGATAATTGAACAGTGATTATTAATTTTTGACTTTTTAATAATAAAAAACACTTAATAACATGATGATGATGGGTAAGCTCTCAATCCCGTCATATTGACAATTTAAATCTGATCACAACTTGTTTATCAGTTCCTCCCAAAATGATGGCATTCTCGTTCGGTGATGACCCTTTTGAGGCCGGCCAGTCGACTTCGGTGCAATGCATGGTGTCGGCGGGCGACTTGCCCCTCAACATCGAGTGGTCATTTGAGGGGCGAGTGGTTACACCCGAGCGCCAGGACTTGTCCACGGTGAAGATCGGCCACCGCGGAATGGTGCTCAACATTGACTCAGTGACCGCTCGACATGCTGGGAACTACACTTGCACCGGCCGCAACTCGGCCGGCAGCGCTAGTTACACTGCGCAACTCATGGTCAACGGTTTGTAACTTGCGTCGCGGTTACTAAAAATAGCTCGCTTTTTTCTTCTTGTGCTGTACTCTGTCCAACCCTCTCATATCTCCTCGAGTTCTATTTGGTTATCGACTGTTGGTTATGGATTTGGGAATTCTACATTTCAAACATTTATCTCCATTAGGTTTCGTGACATTTTCTGAAATCCAGTCAACACTTGCTTTCTGCTGATCTTGTTTGTTGCTACAACTAGTTTCAACCCTGTGGAGTAAAGGTATGCCAAAGATATACAAATATTCATCACTTCATATGAAGTTTCCCAAGGTAAACACACAAATTTACACAGACATTTAACTCTTAAAAACACTAAAACCAGGATAGAAATGAGCAAAATGGGAGGGGAGGGGAGATTCGAATAGACAGATACTGCCCTACTGTTTAATACCATGACGGATTTTAAATTTAGTGTTAAAAATTTTAACAACCTTAACTTGCTTAAAGATAGATGGCTGTGTAGATAAAATAAAGAAATAAATGGACTTAGGAAGTTTACCCAAATTTAATTGCTCCTTGGTATAGCTTTTCTACAAAACGTCTAAACGTTGTGTCCAGTCCCCCCGCAGATGGCCGCTTTCTCTTTCGGAGAGGAGCCTCTCAAGGAGGGAGACTCAGCCTCAGTCCAGTGTTCCGTCACCAGCGGGGACTTGCCGATCTCCATATTCTGGTTCTACAACTCGCAACCGATCGACAACTCGGAGTCAGTGTCCGTGTCGCGGCTGGGCAAGCGAGTAAGCGCTCTGACCATCGACAGTGTCTCGCACAGCCTTGTGGGTAACTACACCTGCCTGGGACGCAACTCCGCGGGCGAAGCACGGCAGACAGCCGCACTCCTGGTGAACGGTCGGTCCCCTCGCATGGCGCAGGCTGCTTGTGCCTCTCGCTGTTTTTTTTATATTTTTTACTAAGGATTTTTATGGTTTTCTCCTGGGTATCCCAATTCACACCTGTTCATGAGTCTTGTTAGAATTGATGGTTCTAGTCTTGTTGAAATGAAACGATTATGCCAATTAAACTCCATCGGTTGGTTTAATTAGGCTTTGAAAATCTGAAGGATAAGTTGAGGTCTGGAATGCTACAGCTAATCATTTTTGAGGAATGAGGGATTTCAATTTGTATTTTGTAGCTTTTATTAGATTTGTTTTTCTCATTTTATGTCCGAGATTCATATCTATTAATTTAATACAGAACAATATTTGTCATTGGAAAAAGTTAGGAGATAGACTTACTCAATTTGTCGCATCAGCAGGTTTCCATCCAGTGAGATTATTTAGAGTGAAAAAGTAAATAAATACAATAGCTTTTCAATCTATAAATTAATGTCTTAGAAAATGACAAATTTTGCTCATTTTATAAATTTTTAAGATTATAGGCAGTAAAGCTGAAACTCAAAACTTCATTATCCCACAAAAAAACAAACAAAATTCAACGTTACAAGGAAGAATACAATTAACTAATCTTAATGAAACTTCACTTGAAAAAGCGTAATACACAAAATTACTCCAACATTGGAAATTCTGTGAGTGTGAGATTGAGTCTACAATAGAAGCACTCTTAACTGCCATCAGATTAATCATCCTTGTTCCAGGAAAGATTCATGTCCAGCTGCTGAACACATGAAGGGGTTTTCAGGGGAGCTATAAATGGGGTTTTCAGTAATTAAACTGATGTATAAATTATATTGTATTAGAAAGCTGTGCTGGGGTTTGAGCCAGTCAAGGTGTTGTAAGCAGCATGCTGGAGGTTTTTCGATAAACACTGAATGATATGATACTCAGTAGAAATTCTAACTTCCTTGTGTCGGGGTGAGCGTTGCCTGGACCCTAGGGAGGTCAGGTGAGTAGCCATGTTTTGGTTGTTAAGGGTTAGGCCCTGTCGAGTTTTGACCGTTCTCTTTTGGCGATTCCCCCAAGTCACTACAATATAAAAACTAGTTTGAAACAACATTGATAACATAAAAAGAAACAAGATATAAAGCAACCTTTCACCTTCCTATGGTAATTATTCAGTAACCGGTTGTCGTAGTTCCGCCGAAGGTGATGCCGTTCTCGTTCGGAGATGAGCCGTTCCACGCTGGCGAGTCCGCCACTCTGCAGTGCACCGTCTCCCACGGCGACCAGCCTCTCAACATCTCCTGGTGGTTTAACCGGCAACCGGTCTCTCCCTCCGCGACCGTCACAGTCTCGCGGGTCACAGCACGCGTTAGCGTGCTCACCATCGAACCGGTTCTGGCAGGTCACATCGGCGACTACACCTGCGTGGCGGAGAACGCAGCCGGCACCGCGCACCACACGTCGACTCTGCTGGTCAACGGTTGGCAACACTTGCACTCGCTGGTGGTGGTAGATTAGTTGTTGTCGGTGGAACCTCTGTTCACACGATCATTAATTTAGTGTTTAATCTCAGTATTTAATGATGATCAGCCATTTATTTAAAAAGTTGTAGCTAAACAATTAATTTTAAGTCATTTATTTGAAAATATATTATAAAACCAATTTTTATTGATAATTTGACTTGAGAAGAAAATAAACCTTATGTTATATATTTTTTAATTATTCTGGTTGATAAATAAAGCAGGTTACCTATTAACCACACAAAAGAAATATTTGGAAATCATCACATTTCTATTATTTACACCAAACAAATAATTTACTAAGTAAGGCACAAGTATCATATGTGATTAAGTAAATCACAAGGTTCAAATGGCTGAAAAAAAATTAGGGTGGGATTCTCCTGTGGCTCAAAAGCTATCTCTTAAACCATCAAAATATATGGTGGCTTCCTCTTTTAAAAATTCTGCACGGTGATTTAAACTATTACACTCTTGATTATTTGTTATTGAACGCTTTCCTTTTTTATCCCTTTTTTGTATTAACACTGAATGTCAATGAAAGACAGGGCCATGATCGTGTGTACAAGATTGTTCCACCGACAACACCGTTTCGTCGGTGTCCACTCCTGTCTGTCTAGCGTAGTTTTATTGCACAGTTCCCCCTCAGCTGACCTACTACCCTCCCGCCCCTGTCACCGTGGGTGACGCCGCCCAGCTGTCGTGCCTAGCCTCACGCGGGGACCCCCCACTGCACATCCACTGGTCCTTCGAAGTCTCGTCCGGGGCCCCCGCACCCCCGCCGCCGGGGCTCATAGTCGTCCCCGTCTCCCCCGCCAACAGTCTGCTTCTCATCCCTGTGGTCTCCGAGGCTCACCGGGGCTTCTACAGGTGTGACGCCACCAACGAGGCCGGCTCGTACCACCGAACCATGGAGCTTACCGTCCACGGCACGTCAGTTAGGTCAACTAACACTCTAACTCCGTGTGGTCGTTTGAGTTCTGTCTCATGGATTCTGGCGTTGTATAGAAGAATAGAAGGTTTCGGGGAATTGAATTTTTAACTTCGAATTGATTTATTTTGAACAAAAGTAATATTCGGCTACGTTTTGGGTTTATGCAATGGCTAAAGTACTTCCGGGGTTTTGATAGCAACACATCTTTAATTCTGTTTAATAATTGTGCACAAACCTTAGCATCACATCTATCTGATATTTCATGAACAGTTCCATATACTTAACCATGTTAAATTGCATACAATTAGGTCCAAAAGAAATTAAGATCATTTAATATTTTCTATATTACCCTTTTCATTTCTTAAATTTAATTCGGGAATAACTACATCTATTGAAAAAAGTTTCTAATATATTCAGGTCCTTTGAGGCTGTGAATATTAATTGAAGTTAAAAAAAACCTTAAATTTAATATTTGATTGTGCCATATTTCTTGGTTCAACTATGAGTTATTTGATAACGAAACGTTTGTGACACTTGAGGTTAATGAATCCAATTCCCAGAATTCCTGATTGCCGTTGTGAGGTGGCTTGACTAACAGAATGGGTTTCTGTGACGTCAGCTTTTTTGTGAATTGTTCCGTCTTTGCTTTTGCAGTGCTGTGGTGCTTCTGGTTGGTTTTGTCGAGCGTTTGTGATATTTAGCTCGAGGTTTTTCCATAGCTTGTCGAATGGAGGATGCTTACTAACGAGGTTTAAAGAGATTTCAAGGTTATACATTGATTCTAACTGAGTACCATATGTATATAAATAAATAAAAAATCATTAAAATGGAATCTACTTTAATTGTAGTGAAAAAATCGATTTTTGAGTACTTTGTTGTCCCAACTTAAACCCTTATAAAATAAATGCTTGTTTAGAATTTTATAACCTAATGCATTATTGGTTGGTCTACTGGATTCAGCCCATGAATCAACTGTAGTTAACGATGGTCTGTGGTTGAGGTCCACATGTTTGGAGCAAAAGAGTTAATAGTTAGCTACAGGTCCAATGCCAACAACATTTAAATCTCAGTATAAGCAAATGCAGTCATATCGGTTACCATGATACACGTATAAGCTATATAAAAACTAGTTTAATTTATAAGGTATTGTAAGATACAGTTTGCTCCCAACCTGTTATATTTTGTGTTTTGTTTATTTACTGAATGGGGTGTGTTCACACAACATTCACCATAGATTCTGACACTATGCATTTGGTTCCCTCACAGCTAGTGATTGAAATATTTGTTACTTTTGGATGTCGCTGAAAACTGTTACTGTGGTTGCCTAAGATCAGTGACTCAAAAGGCGATTTTCGGTGATTTCAGTGAATATTGCAATCTGGTTTGTTGCATCCAAACAGGTACTTCAGTGATTCAGTTCTAAAGTCTGGTTGCTTTAGTTTAATAAATAGCATTGTAATTTAGGTTAAGTTTAACATTTAAATCTTTCACTAATTAATTTAATGATTAATATAAAACCCAAAAGTATTTCTAGTTGATTAATAAGGTGGATTAGGTGCCATCCTATCCTTATTTTAAGGATAAGGTGGCTAAGATAAAGTTTAGGAATCATGAAACAACCCTTTGTACGAGTTACTAGGTGAAATCACCAACCTGAATCACTTAGTACCCATACTAGTGTTACACTGGTCACTGAAAATCACCATTTGGCACTAAAGGCCAATCACAGTTGTAACAGTGATTTATGAATATCAGTGAATAGTAACTGTGACTCTGTTCCACCATTGTGTCAGTTCTTCCGAGGATTATCCCCTTCTCGTTCGGGGAGTCGGCCATATTCGCGGGGGAGGCAGCGCAGGTGACTTGTCTTGTCACTGCCGGGGATCAGCCGCTCTCGCTCGCGTGGGAGGTCCCGCCCCGCGCGGGTCCCGATGTCGCCGTCACGCAGGTCGGCACCAAAGCAAGCACTCTGCTGATTGACGCTGCGTCTCACCTACACCGCGGCGACTACACTTGCACCGCCACCAATCGGGCAGGCACTGTGCGATACTCCACCACACTCTCCGTCCACGGTACTTGGGTGTCCCCGCATGACGGCTTCAGCTGGCCCCGACCCCCGCTCTGGCGACCTAACATGTAAATTGACCCGTAGATTTAAAAGGTGATCGGTGCTCATTCTCCTGATCACTCTTCGGCCATTGTTTTAACATGAACCTCGTTTTTTCTTCTTAAATACATCGACGGAGTTCAAATGTTTCAGGAAAATCCTTTAAGAATTACCTGATATTTTTATCTAAAAAGCTTTACAATGAAATAGTTCCAAATTTATTTTTAAACATTTTAAATTTTCTTAATCAGAAGAATTGATAAAATTAATTTTCCTCCGCCTGGAGACTTATTCATTGGAGTAGTAAATTTATTCTTGGATTTTAATTTATCCAACTTTGAAACAAAATTTCCGCAATTTTTGTGACTGGCAGTTTTTTTAAGAAACAACTTTATTAGTTGAAATATGTTATAGTTTTCAAAATAATTTTAACTAAACTTAGTACGGTACCTAAGGTTCGTTTCATAATTAATAAAATAATTTGTTTACTTTTGCAAATTATTTGATGACTAGAAAGTTTTGTCAAATCCTTTCAAAAAAAGAAAAATTTGAAATTCACAGAGATAAAATAAATGCAATTGTATTTTAAATGGATTTAGTTTACAATGTAGATAAAAGCGATCCTAAAATATTTTAGTGGACTGATTTTGCCAAACATTTTAACTCCAGACCAACAAAAAAGAATGAGGTAAATCTGGCACACGCTAAAACAACAGTCGTTGGAGTGAGTGCAGGAAATTGACTCAAAGCGTCTCCTCAACAATACGATGTAAAAATACTCTTCACAATCTGTTATTAATTAATTTATCTATTCCTTCGCTTACCTGTCGAGCGGCAGCTAGTGTACAATCCGCTAATACATTGTGTTGTATATAGTTGTGCCCCGAATCATACCCTTCAGTTTCGGAGAGTCGCCGATCTTTGCGGGCCAGACAGCGCAGGTCACTTGCACAGTCTCGGAGGGCGACCCTCCTTTGGACATATCCTGGACCTTTCACGGGCCACAAGAAATGACCCAGCTCGGTATAACAACGACCAAATTCGGGACGAAAACCAGCCTTTTGTTTATCGACTATGCAAATGCACAACATCGAGGGTGTATACTTGCACTGCGAAAAACCCAGCAGGGTGGACCAATTACTCGACATCCCTGAACATCCACGGTACGGAATGTCACTGTTGTATGCTTTGGCATGCATCGTCAAATGTTTATTCTTTAGTTTTAGTTAAGACATAGTCTGTTTCCCACACCACAAAGGCGTAAACCGCTCTATCACACGATTCCCATGGTTTTAGTTCCTCCGAGAATCATTCCGTTCAGTTTCGGCGAGACTCCAATCTTTGCGGGGGAAGCAGCTCAAGTGACGTGTCTGGTGTCCGCCGGGGATCCGCCTCTGGACATATCTTGGAGCTTCCATAGCAAAGCAGAGATGGCTCAGTTGGGGATATCCACGATGAAAAATGGACAGAAGGCCAGCATGTTGTTGATAGAGTCAGCCGGCTACCAGCATCGCGGCGTTTACACTTGCACCGCCAAAAACCCTGCCGGGATAGCCAACTTCTCTACAACACTCGATATCCATGGTAGCGGCCAACCACGCTTGCATGCAACTCTCACTACTCGACTGTCCTGCTTTTTTGTTGATTCTCAACTTCTTTCCCCAAATTCCATTCTCCCTATTACTCTGTAAACACGATTGACATCCTAGTTTTCTTTCTAAACCTTAAACTCCATATTATTCCGACACATTCTATTTCAGAGTTCTAGCAGGTGTGTGCTTGTGTTTTAGTTTTGCCTCGAATCTCCCCTTTCACTTTCAACTCACCGATTTTTGCGGGTCAATCGGTCCAAGCGAGTTGTTTCGTCTCGGAAGGTGATCTTCCCATGCGCTTTTCTTGGAGTTTCAATAACCGAAGTGACCTGTCAGCGTTGGGCATTCACACGATCAACGCCGGCAGCAAGACGAGCCTGTTGATCATTGAGTCCGCAGGGTTGCCGCACCGGGGGTTGTATACCTGCAGTGTTAGTAACCGCGCCGGGGTGGTCAGCGACTCTGCTCGCCTGGACATCCACGGTAACTTGGCAGCATGTTTGTGGCTTTGCTTCAGTCTGCTTTCATCTTTTATTGGTTATTTTTTGCTTCCAACAATTTTCTGTCAGACGAATCTGTATGAAACATGTGAACATACCCCATTCAAACTATTAACACAATTTTATCAGGTTTGTAGCAATGTGTATGACCTTTATTATTTATATAAGATCGATCAATAAAAAATAAATTCCTGAAGTTAGTTAAAATATTGTCTGGTTGAACTAATATTTAATCTAGATAAAAACTAAGGGTGTTGTAGGTAAATCGCAGCAAATCATGGCAGGTATGGTTTCCAAACAGAAATAAATACCAAACAATTATTGAAAATGTATTTAAACATAAAAAACCTATACTATCACAAAAAAACTATATACTGAAACTAGTTTTATGCTTTTTAGTTGTTCCTCGAATACTCCCGTTTAGTTTCGGAGATTCGCCGATATTCGCCGGCCAGTCCGCCCAAGTGTCGTGTTTCGTGAGCGAGGGCGACTCTCCGCTTGATATTCGGTGGTCGTTTCGCAACTCGAGTGACATGAGGGACCTCGGGATCACGACCACACGAGTGGGCGGAAGGGCGAGCATGTTGGTGATAGAGATGGCGACGTCAAACCATCGCGGAGCGTACACTTGTACAGCTGAAAACCCAGCAGGCCTAGCAGCCTACAGCGCTACTCTACAAGTCCACGGTAGTCGCGGCATGACAGAGTCCTTGCGAACGCATACACCTACCTGTCGTCACACCACACACTTATGGTTTTTTTCACACCCACAAACCACTGATAAACAGTGTATTGATAATAATACAGAATATTTTCATATGTACTTGTATCTTACTTGAACAATCCTGCTATTTAGTTATTTTCAATATCGGGTTTGAAAACCTATTACGAGTTAAAGACACAAGCAAACTTGGTTTTATTTGTATCCATGAAACTTTTTTACATTAAAAGTTTTCACTCTTGATATATTTCTCAAATATTTTTTAAAACCCAACAAAAAATACATTTACATTGCGTACTGCGGTTCTACCCCTAACCTTACTTTTGTCACAAATGGAATGACATGTGCAGGAAAAGTGAGGTTAGGTGTCCTTCAAGTTCAAAACCAAGGTTCTAAGTGTAAATATATGTTCTTAATTAATTGTGGCTGTGCGTATTTTTGAATTTTTGTATAAAAATATTTTTGGATATTAAATTAAATTTCTTGATGGAAATATCCACTTAGTTTTATCAACTTGTCCTCAACTCAACTGATGGGTTTCCTTATCCGAAATCATTATTATAAAAGACCAAATAACACGATTATACCTTAAGATACAAGTACAAAAACAAAACTATCCTCAAGCTCAGATAGTATCCTTTTTTATATTGTTTGCTTGATATTTTTTTAGTTTCATCTTTAACTAAAAGGTTTCAGAACTGTAATTTATTTGAGAGAATAAACTGTAATTTATTAACTTGATAAGAAGCTTTTATTGTTTTAGTTGCGGCGCGTATCACACCATTCACTTTTGAGTCCCCCATTTTCGCTGGCCAAGCCGCCCAAGTCACCTGCCTGGTCTCAGAAGGAGACCCTCCTCTAGAAATATCCTGGAGCTTTGATGGCAAAGATGATCTACAAAGCTTGAAAGTAACGACGATGAATGTCGGAAGCAAAGCGAGCATGCTGTTTATTGATTCAGCAAACTATCGCCACAGAGGAAACTACACTTGTACAGCTAAAAATCCTGCTGGCAAAACGGAATTTACTACGTTTTTAAACGTTCACGGTCAGACATTAATCAGAGAAATGTTATTCCCTCACGCTTTTAAACTTTGCTTGCCCCTTCTATGATTTTTTCTTTCACTAATCTTATAATTTATTCCCACCTGTACTGTCCCTAAACATATATTTTCTCTATTTTATTTATGTTCTAGTGCAACTGATTTGACAGTGGGTTAAACCATTACTGAGAGCACTTTTTAACACGTCGATGTTGGTTTTAGTGGCACCAAAAATCCTGCCATTTTCGTTCGGTGAGACTCCGATTTTCGCCGGCCAGTCCGCTCAGACCCAGTGCTTTGTATCTTCTGGCGACCCGCCACTGGACATCACTTGGAGCTTTCATGGTCGGTCTGATATTTCCAACCTGGGCATAACGACGATGAAAATCAATAAGAAGACGAGCGTATTGTCCATCGAAACGGCTGGGTCGCAACACCAAGGCGTTTACACTTGCACAGCCAAAAACCCTGCTGGGGTCGTCAACTATTCCGCCACTTTAGAAGTTCATGGTACATTTCTGTAGGCAACATATTTGTGGTGTAGTTGTACATTTGTTTGCACATTACATCCCTTTTTGTTGATTTCATCATTATTTTTACTTAGTTTGTTTTCCTTATCATAGTCATCCATTTTTATTTGCCTCAATAGTGGTTCATATTTTGGTGTTGGTAGGACATTATGTTGGGTAGGTGTGGTGTTGTTGGCGTTGAGTGGTTCCTTCTGATAATTTTTGTGTTTTCAGATGTTTTAAGTTTGCAGATTATTGAATAAATGTAATTTTGTTATTGTACACTAGTCATTTTACGTTCAAAGATAGATATATACTTTCATAATATCAAATCAGTTAATTCAATGGCGACTTTTCACTTTTTAGTTCCACCTCATATACTCCCTTTTGATTTCGGAGAGTTGCCGATCTTCGTTGGCCAGTCAGCGCAAGTGTCGTGTTTTGTTCCGGAGGGAGATCTGCCTCTTGATATCACTTGGAGTTTTAACGGAAGAGAGGATCTCGCGTTCTTGGGTGTACTGACTGTCAAGTTTGGACCACGAACGAAACTGCTGATGATAGAAAACGTGAACTACAGGCACCAAGGCAGCTACAGTTGCACCGTAAGGAACCCGGCACGTAGTGTCAGCTACTCTGCAAACCTTAAGATCCACGGTACACAAACCAAGGTTGTAAAAGCACTAACAACGGGAGTGGGGGTAACGCTTCATCAATGGTGGTATCATTGGCTTCACACACTAAACTAGGCTCATTGTAATCATTTCATGGCAACAAGGTTGGTTTTTGTTGGGAAAACTATTAATTATCTTTTTTCTAAAGAAAAAATTGCTTTAGAATATTTATTTTTATGACAAACTTATTCCAATTTGCTTACTATTAGATAATGTAAGACTGTTAATATAAATGTTGGTCAAAAATTGGTTACCTTAAAAAAATATATATTGGATTTTAAAGTGAGTGAGGAAATGTTTTGTTATAACAGTTAAAAACGTAATCTGACCTTTTTAAAACGTTTTTTAACCAGGATATAAATTTTAATTTTATTTCTAAAATTAATCCCCTCCTAAATTAGTGTATTTTTTTTAAATACTTCATTGAAAATATTTACATTTTTATTTTATACCTTATACTTAATAACAAGTTCCACATCTGCATACTTCTGTTTCCTTCAAAAGCATATACATTAGATGTTTTGCTATTTACGCAATGAGCCAGTAGGAGTTACGTGTTTATTAGTCAGAACTTGTCATTTTACGGTCTGCAAGTTAGTCATGTGCTAGCAGTGAGTCTGTGTGTTATGACAGTGGTCCCCCAGATAGAACCGTTCAATTTCAATCCACATGGGATGAACGGCGGCGCGTCCGTCAGGGTCATGTGTTCCGTCGTGGCAGGCGATCTTCCGCTGGAAATCGTCTGGCGCAAGGACGGCGTCGCGATCGCCGGCGACCATCGCACCCAGCGGATTGACGACACGACGGTCATCCTCACTCTCACTCGCCTGTCATTGGCCGATTCCGGCAACTATTCCTGTATTGCTGCCAACCGCGCCGGCCGTGCCAGCCACTCCGCCCTACTGCAAGTCAAGGGTATTAACCCGCCCAAATGCACTTTTTATTTCAGTTTTTTCTGTTTTATTCTTCCCTTTTTCTATTTTGTTTTTCCCTATATTTTATTTCTCTCTGACCTCTTAACGTTTTGGTATTTTGGAATGGAAAGAAGATGGACCGGTTCGAAATAGGATGAAAAAAAAAAATAGTAACCTTAAATTGGATTATGTTTTATGTCAACAAACTTGAGAAAACCAATGATTCATAGAATGGTAAAGTGCCTTTTTTTTGTACAGAACATAAGTTTTTCAAATACATTTGGGTGGCTGTGATTCGTGAAAAAAATTATTCAGTGTTTTGATTTTGTAAAAGATTTTTTCAAAGATTGCATTTGTTAGTCTTAGGGCTTACACTCAATTACATCCTAAATTCTTATACTAAAATTAAATAATTCATTATTCAACATTTAATTTTTGCATAAAAAGCGATGTTCTGGGCAAAATATCTGTTAGCAAACCTCATATTCGTGTTCAGCGACCAAAAGAACATAATGAAAAATGTTTTTTTACGACTCTGACAAAACTTTCCCCTAACATTCCTAATATGACTAGACTATTTGCATTGACAACTATTCTTATTTTGACATTCGAGATGTAAAATGAAGCGATTTCAACAACTAGGGGAAGTAAAAGTAACACGATTTCAGCGCTAACATCTGCTCTGGATGTCAAGGGTGAAACTAAAATAATATAAATTGTGAAGAAAGAATTCAGGATGGTAGGAAATAAAATTCTGTCTTACGACTGCATATTAATTTTGAAGGGGGGATAGTCGCGTCTACAGTGTGGTATGTATGGGCACTGGGAAGCTAGGTTTGTTCTGATATTACAAGATATGCCATTACTGCTTTAATTGCATCCATGTTGGCATTATCTTTTGAACAGATAAGACACTTCTCAACATTAAACACCCTTTAACTATGAAAATACTGCCCGCTTATTATAAGTTTCCTTACTATTAATTACTTCCAATTCATATCTTCTGTACACATTGTAGAAGACAACTAATACAAATTATTTTAAAAGCTATAAAAATGGTGGAAATGATAAAAAGTGATTTAAAAATGTCTTTTTGAATACTACAGGGTGCGGCCAAAAAACCGATCTATTTTCTTTCGCGCACCGCTCAGCGACAGGACGTCTGAGAAACTCGGGGGTAGGTTTGTTGGAACGCAAATTTAATGCCATTTTAGTAGTCATGGAGTAGTGGTCGCTTGAACAATGCTAGTTCGTCATCAAGACGTATTTCAATATTGGTGATTCAATCATTGCTACTCAGCGGCAGTTTCGTGCAGTCTTTCAATTAGGCTGCAGGCCGGTAGGCTAGCGTAGGCCTTGAACATGGCTGACCCCTTGGTTTGACAAATTTTGTGATTCGATCTTAATTTCCATCCATACCAATTAATTGGCTATTTTTCAGTAATTAAAGACCACTGACCATGCAAAGTGAAAAATATTTGACAAACAAATGATAGATTTAAATGCCGATAAAGAAATTTTAATGTTTAGTAACGAAGCACACGAAATACCCCCCATGAAAATAGTTGTTCAGATTTAATCAAAAAATAATATCAGATCCTGATCAAATTTTTGTGGATTATGGGAGATTCCCGGATAAAATTTGATCAGGAATTAGTTCAGAAATGAACAAATCTGAACATTTTTGATCAAATCAGATCAAAGCCCCTGACTAAACCTGATTAAATTTGAATCACAAAAATCGTAAATATAAATTTAAAAGAAATTTTTAGCAATAGAAACGCGTTAAGAGGTATATAACAGAGTAAATTAGAGTACCAAAGTCGACATTTTCAAAACAAAAATTGTGCCAGGGTGGGGGATTTGAACTCATGACCTTCAGACTCTAAGTTCGCCGCTCTACCGACTACACCACAACACTGTTACTAAGTAGTAATCAACGTCTATTAGCCTACATTCGTTCTCATGACATTATGGAAGTGCTGAATAATTTTTACTGATGTGTATTTATATTTATACAATAATGACAGTTCTATTCCCAACTAAAACCCGGCATTTAGTTTTCAACATTTCTCATCAGTAATTTAATGTTAAAGTGTCATAACTTAATTTTATCACTGAACTTTCGTTGGTAATGTATACCTATGTTCATATTTTATTGTTTGAAAGTTAATTTTAACTACGGTAATAAATTTACTTCAAGTTAATTTCCTTGGTTGCGTTGTATTTGCATTTTTAATGGTAATTTTATCCGTGTTGTAGTTATTGAAGTTACTATATTTTATTTACACACAGATTTTGATTTACATATATATATGTTTTAAAAAATTGGTTACCATAACGTATGTATTAATTTTAATATTTGTTTCTTATTATGCGAAAAATGTAATTTACAATACAATACAATTATAATCTTTATTTAAAAATATAAAGAATCCATCTTAATGTTTTTAGGCAAAAAAATATGACATTTTAAGTTAATTAGGCCTGAACAAACTTGATCAACCCTGATCCAAGATATTTGATCAAATCTGACTACAATCAGGTCTGATCAATTTTAGTCAGGCCTGAATATATTTGATCAGGACTGATCAAGGCATTTGATCAACTTTATTCAGGCCTGATTATATCTGATCATATCTGATCAGGTTCAAGTCCACCTGATCAGGCCTAATCAACTTCTTTGATCAAAGTTGATCAATTTTGTTCAAACTTGCTCAAATCTGTTCAAGTCTGATTATCTTTGATAAAATCTGTTCAAATCATTTTCATGGGGGACGCTCCGATAACGAACGCACGTTACTAAATATGCCTAATGTAAACTGTATGTTAGGTGAACAGGACCACTACTCTATGACTACTGAAATGGCATAAAATTTGCTTTTCAATAAGCCCACCCCTACCATCCTCAGACGTCCTGTCGCTGAATAGTGCCCGAAAGAAAATAGATCGGTTTTTTTGCCGCACCCTGTACATATTTCATTGTTTCCCTTTATTCGTAGGACTACAAATATCGCCTCCAAGTGCTTTATTTAAAATATAAATGTTTTTAAAGCTATTTTCACTAAAGTTATTCCATTGTGGATGAAATATTTAAGTTGCCTTCTGTTTTCCAGGGGAAGGAAACTTTAACGATATTGCCATACCTCACTAAAGTTTGCCATCCTCATAGAGGAAACATTCCAATGAGAATATACAGGGTGTTTGGAAACGCTCCTCCAAAACATTATTCCCAACAGATTCAGATTCCACAAAGGTGGTTGACTACTTCCATAATCCCCAATGAACCCCTTAACTACCAAAAGGACCCTTTAAGTCAAACGTATTGTCTCCTGGGTGTTCCTCTCATGCCTTGTGCATCCCGTTTATGTATTCAAATCAGTTGTTAGAATAAATATTTCAATGAGTGATCAAAGAAAAAAATTATTTTACAGTTTAATAAGATGTAAAAAGTTGAATAAAATGTAAAAACCGAATAAATATTCAAAAAAATTATTTATTCACCCAAGTACTTTAAACAAACACAGTCAACTTTACTTTAGTTTAACCAGTTTCCTTATAATAAAAGGTGGATGAAGGCAAGTTGGTCTTAATCAGGCACGTTGGGGAGTTGGGATTGGAAGGATCTACATGTACGGTAGATCCGCTGGCTAAAGGTTCTTCCACAAACTAAGCTACCAAGTTCAGGAACCTAAATTGAAGTAAATCCAATCTTAACAGGAGCAAGAAATGTCTAACTTATTCTTTAAATTAAATGTAAACCTATAACGTTGAAAGTGATTTATCTCCTGAAAATTTTTTTTCATATATCTGACTAAACTGTTCAAATTGTCTCGCGTTTTGCCAACGTTTTGTTTCACTAACGTGGTGGGTTACCCAAAATCAGTTTACCAAATAAGTATTTTTGTTAGAAATAAATTATCGAATAATTTCATTTAAACAAAGCTATACAAACTTGAAATAAATATTGAACACATTCTGTTTACAACAGAATTGTCATAAATTTCTCCTACTTACACAAACTAATTTTACATGTTTTTGTACAATGTTTAACAACTCAAATTCTCTTGTGATGGCTGCTTTCATTTGTTGCACATCTTAAAAATTTTCAGCAAAAACCTAATTTTTTAAAATTCTTCAAACGCAAAAATTGAACGGTGTTAGATCATGTGATTTTTTAGGCTAATCCGTTGCATCACGTCTTCCCATCCTCTGGTTGAAATCGTTTTTAGAAATACCCTTACAATTAAACTATTTATTTGAACTTTATCACCGTTAAACTGTCATGTGGTGTAACACCGACTAGTTGCCAAATGGGGTTGGTATTTCCATGTGAGGTTTTATTTTATAAATATCTCAGGAATGACCATTTATTGCAGAACTTCACAATGTGATTCTCCAATTATAGTGCCATTAAAAAATTTGAAATGCTAAAACTTTAAAGTTGATCAACTTTTAACCATTACAGCTCAATATGGATTCAAAATATAAAAAATCAAAATGCAAATCAAATAGCCCAACTCTTTTTAGTGTATTTTATTTAAAACCCCTCTCACTTTTATCAGATTAAAAGGCACAAAATGGGAGCAGGTGAAGCACTGGACGATGAATGTTCGACCTGCGAGACCTCTGAATGGCGGTGCAACAATGCTAACAGCATTCAGGTAGTTCCTGGAACGGTAATGATGGGCGGCTGCGATGCTGGCGCAGGGCAAGCGGGAGAGAGAATTGTGTTTAGGCAAACCCTACTAAAAGTGGTTTCTCAACTTTCACGCTAACCCTCACATTAGCCGCTCCCATCAAACTCTAAGCAAAACCGTTCAGGCAGATTTCTTGCCCAGTTGAAACGTAAAAGTTTTCACGTCAAGCGTCTGACAGTTATAGTGCAAAGTTAGCCGTTAGCATGTGTGCTATCTGGGATCGCTCTATCCCTTTAATTCCCTCTTAATGTTTATCAATTACCCCTAATTGATTTCTAATAAAAAAAGCTCAATATGTAAGTGGAAGGAAAGAGATGACAAAATTTACAGAGCTCTATAGTTCTTTTAGTTGGAGTTGTAAGGTAAATGAAGTAGTACTTATTCAACCAACAAAATCAGGCACTATCAGTATAACATTTGCTACGTTGTGTGCTCGATACAGCAAACAAGTGATTTCTTTTAAACGTTGGGTGACCTGATGGGGACAAGCGTTATGTAGGACTAAAATGCGTCGTGTTTCCAACTGATTTGATACCTCTCTGTGTTTTCTAGTACTTGTTGATGGGTGCATTTAATATTGTTTTAAAATGTTTTGTGCTATGCCAAGACAGCAGAATACCGTTAGTAAAATTGTATCTGACAGGGTACACAATGGCATCTAATCGAGCTAAAACACAATTAAATTTTGAATTAGTCACATTATTGTAAAATAACATGAAACAAAATCATTATTTCTATTCGGTTTTTGGGTCTAGCGTAATTTTTCCATAAAAAAAATTATAAACAATTACGGTTTTTTGACAACTTTTATGTAAATAGGCCTGGCTAAGTATGAAAAATAGGGTTTTTGCCCTTTTCAAAAATGTGTTAATTTCTTCAGTAATCAATCGGCTTTACTAGGAGGCAGTTCTCATTAGAAATGAAGTAGGGCTTGGGAAATACTTGTGTAATATACTACAGAATCTGTCTCTCAAAACAACTGATAAAGATTATTGAATAAGAAGTGAATAACTACGCAAGCCCAATTAGATATAACATGTGATTTAAATTATCAATGAAGATTCAGACATATGATGTTTAAAAGCAGACAAAGAAAACCAGCAGGGTAGTACTCATTGTTACTTAAGTTTTTGAATACACAATTTTCTTTTAGGTCACATGGCTAACATAAAAATTGAAAATCATGTGTCATTAGTTATCTCGAACATTATCCGACATATTAACAAATCTTAATTATAATAAGTTGAAAATAATTGGAGTGATAGTTAAGTTGTATTTAATTCTTATGCAGTATCTTATGCTGTTACACAATCGTGTTTTAAAGCTTCAATATCATATGTAGAATCTACAAGATTCTGAGTGACCAATAATCGGTCAGTAAACTAGAGGAGCGCATCCATTGTAAAGTCTCCGCTTCATGTGCCTATACCTATGTGTTGCGTACATTGCTTCCCATCAACCTCCAATACATATTCCCTATATATTCAATCTGTATATTATCTCCTAAATTTATGATGTGTGTTTATACATGTTTATAGCTCATGTGATTTGGTGTGATGCGTGTGTCAAGTTGCAACTGCTAAATATCTCTTTGCCTTAAAATGGTTTTGGTTAAAACATTTTACAAGTATTCTCCATATTTTTGTTGTAAAACTTAATCTAATTTTTCTGTTTTCCAAAGCAAAAACTCAATTTAACAAGATATTTTGGCATTTAGAATCAGTTGCTGTTGGAGTTTCTTCGTTCTTATATTCAGGAACATTTTGACTTTTTGAACATCACTGGTCAGGAATTGGTTTGGATTTTGATGATAATTTTGAGGCTTTTGTTGTGTCTGAGAGGTTTTTGTCGCTGTTCCACTGCGGGGGTTTTGCTGAGTATTCCCGTCTCATCCTGTTCCCCCCCATCCCTCGTCGCCGAGGTTAGGTTAGGTACATCCCTCTCTTGTCCGATTCAGTTCCGTTTTATTAAGTTTCTTTAGCATGCCTATGTCCGCATGCTGGCACTTAGAGTAGAGATAGTTTATTATAGGTTAAGCACTTAAAACAGGCAATTTTTTAATATATATATACATTTATAATAATTACAATAAAAAACTTGACGATAATAAATATTTAATGAAATATATTTTCTTTTTCCTAAGCAAGATTTCAAGAAAAATACTTAATATGGAAACAATTGTAAGTAATATTTGGTGAAGTTTGAAATAAATTAACAAGATGATTTTTCCTCTACTAAAATCATCCAAGAGACTAATATTTACCAGCACTGCCACCTAGCCGCCTGGTGTTGTAGATACTGTAAAGCAGTAGTGTGTAGCCGCTATTTTGTTTCTCACAAAGTATGTTTCGTTTGCTCCTTGTTCACCGCACCAATGCATGCTGCATGGGCTTTGCATGTTTGTGTTAGACTAATCAATGTTACTTATAAACTATTTTTAAAATTAAAGGTAGACACAACCGTTTTATCAAGAGTAAGCTGTTTTTGCACTGTTAGAAGAAATACTCTTTATTTGCACACATTTTAAAGTACTATTGGTTCACCCTAACCGTAAGACCAATGTAGATTCATCATAATCATCTTAGCAAGTGGGATATTTACCGTAAAATATTAATGTATAAAACTGTTGTGTTTGCCACTTTTCAAAGAAATATCACTTGTCATTATTTTAATATTTATTTTGAGTCAATGTACTATGGAAGTTGTATCATAACTTCAGTAGTAAAATTCAATTGTTGACTTGAATCATACTTATATTTCACAAGTGATGTTTCTGCCTAGCATTTAATTTTATTGGTATAGAAACATGTTTTTGTCCCAAGCATCAATTCAACTACAACTTTTTATAAAATTTGATCAACTTTAAGGGCCGGTTGCTCCAAACCCGTTTAACTTAAACTTAAGTTGACTCAATGTTAATCATATGGACAATTTTGGTTTAAACTTGATTTAAGTTTAAACTTGCTTCGAAAACTGGACATAAGTCACATAAAGCTAGGTGTTAAAAATATGTGTGCAATGCCAGATGGTTTGACATAAATGAGCTAGTCGCTAGCATTTTTGACAAACGGCTAGAAATGAAATAATGTTTTGGGTTTGCTTTGCAGCCCAGCTTATTTTTATCTTTCTACCTTGAATTGCACACTTTTCTCTTTTTCAGTGTGGCTTGGACATTGAGTCCAATTTAATTTTGTCTGTATAATATTAAAAGTAGTTTGAGAGAAGTACTTTGTTGTAAACCAGGATATAAAACATGTTTCTGTTAAGATTATTCAGGCCCAATTTTTTTTATCTTTTTAAATTATATTTAATAATTGAGAATAAGTTAGTTAATTATTAGATAAATAGCAAATTTTAAAACTTAAAAATATTAGTATATTATTTATTTTTCATTGTGTAATTACAACTTATTTATTGGTTGAAATTGAAAAACATTTTAAAATTTGATATATCCAGTTTTTGAAAATTTGATAATAAAAGTAAAAAAGTTTGATCTGAATATAAAAATATATTTTTAATAATTTAATTTTTTATAATCACACTACAAGAAAAAAATATGATTATCATAAAATATAATGGGCCATTAGATTTGAAGAATATTATTGTAAATGTCTGACAATTCATGATGTCCAGAGGTAATTAATTAATCAGTAAAAAAAAAAAAAAAAACTATTTTCCTGCAATTACAAATGCAGTATTCGTTTTTAGCATGCTCAAAAACCGTAAGGTTAGTCTGCACTTGAAAGTTTTAACAAAATTACTTCGTAAAATTTGTTAAGCCATAAAATTTGAATACTGAATTTTCGTAAAAGGAAATACACTCCAAAAAATTAACTATTCTTTGGCTTCATATAAACTATGTTCGCTTTTGAATCACTCTATCTGACTATAAAGGCTTAAATTACCTTTGTATGCTACATGTATCTCTGAGCCTGAATGAAAAAGAAAATTGAATCATATTAAGAAATAACTAGGTTCAAATACTCAGTCAGGGTGTCTACTGGTCATTGAAGTCACCAAAAGTCACCGAAAGTCACTGATTTTTGTTAATGGTCACCAAAGTCTCCAAAAAGTCACTGATTTTTCCTTAAAATGCAAGAAAAGTCACAAATTTTGTGTATGAATTGCGAAAATAATGCGATTGTGAGCAAAAGTTTTGTGACTTTTACAATTTCCCCCCAACATTTTCCATCTTAGAGACGGAAAAGTCACTGATTTTTAACATTTTTCACCCCCAAAGTCACCAAAAAGTCACTGATTTTTATATCTTTTTTGCAGTAGACACCCTGTCAGTTAAATTACTTTAGATTTACCCAATACCACAGCTGTAAAAATTATAAATTAAACTGGACACATGATTGTGAGAATGTTGGCTACCCTGTACATTGTTGGTCAGCCTGTATTATGTTGGTAACCCTGTGTTGTGTGTGCAGTGCCACCACGTTGGATCTTGGAACCGACGGACAAAGCCTTCGCCCAAGGCAGTGACGCTAAAGTCGAGTGCAAGGCCGACGGATTCCCCAAGCCCTCGGTCACTTGGAAAAGGGCTTCTGGTAATTCTATTTTGTCTTCCATTTATAAATATTTATAGATAATGGTGGGTTTACCCCTGATTATCAACCCTTTGGCAGTTAGAGTTGAAATCAGAACATTTGTTGTACACACGCCGGACCTTATGGATTGCCATCAATAAAAAAGTAACCTAAAAATTATTTATTAAGACTATGCAGTGCCCGCCATCTTGGATTTTTATTCTCATAAGACAAATATTCAATTTCAAACGTCCGCTACGTCTTTAATATTGGTCAAAAAAGATTTACCCTTATGATGATTAGGTTACATTTCTTGTGCCGTTGTCAATCCATATAGTTTTTTTAATAACTAGTTTTGAGACTGTTGTCCCATTTTCAAATTAGTAGAACGTCATAAAAACTTTAAAACACAGTCATACTTTACATTTAATAACACGACACATAACACAACACACGCGCGAACATTTAACAGTCGTGTCGCATCCGTCATCCGGTCCGCTGTGTGTTCGGTAACCTTCCATTTCTTGGCAGGCCAACCTCAAATTAACTGTTAAATGTTCGCGTGTGTGTTGTGTTATTAAATGTAAAGTATCACTGTGTTTTAAAGTTACTGTATAGCAACAGCACCATTAACAATGGTGACATGTGATTCCTGTAAATCAAATTCAATCAATCTTTTTTGTCACAATACATTAAGACATAGCACTGCTAAAAGGACTGGTAACATTGTCAAAACAAAAATGCTATGAATCATTTTCAAGTCAAACCTCAATATGGTTCATAATATATAATACGTTTATTGTATATTATGTAATTTGTAAAGTCAGGAAAAAATTTATAAGTCAGGATCTCTAATAGAAATTCTTTTCTTTGTAGTAGCTATTTTTCAAAAAAAAATAAATTTTCATTCTCCTTTTTAAATTCGAAGAGTACATTAAATTTTTATATTCAGCTGGAAATTTATTATGAAGTTTCTTACATGTATAAGAAGGTGTTTTCTCAATAAGTTTCAAACTATGTTTTGGATATTTAAAATGGTTTCTAAACCCTGTGTCATACTCATGATCAATATTTTCAGTCATAAAACTACCGAAATTTGAATGCACCATCAATAAAATTTTCAGTATATATAAATTTGGGACAGTTGAAATGTTAAATTCTTTATAAATAGGTGCTGTAAATTCTGTATAATATCATCAGCTGGTGTTTTCCTGGGAATAGGCGATCTTCATAAGCAGGATTTGGAACAGTGAGACTCTAATGTACCATTTTTGTTTATAACATTTATACAGTAAAGCATCAATAAAAAGTGTTATTCTAGTGTGTTAATGGTAGTAATGGATGTGTTGTGGCAGGGCAATCCCCCGGTGACTACAAGGACCTTAAGCCCAACAACCCGGACATCCGTGTGGAGGACGGGACCCTGCTGATCAACAACATCCAGAAGACCAACGAGGGCTACTACCTGTGTGAGGCCGTCAACGGGATCGGCTCTGGCCTCTCCGCCGTCATCATGATCAGCGTGCAAGGTCTCCATACAACTTAACACTTCCATCGGACTATTTTTACCCCTCTTACTATAGCTTCATAACAATCACCAAATGGGAAAAACATTTTCTGTGTGTATTTATAACCTAGAAGGCTTACAACTTCCAAATCCTGGTCCTGTTACTATCTAATACAATCTTTTTTTGGATATTTTTTTGGAATAACCCGATGACAAAGGGAAACTGGGCCTCAATCAATCCCATCAGGGGCTATAAAATATTTTATTGTAAATAATGGTTTCATCAACATTTTATAATGATAAATCTTTAATAGTTAATATGATTTGGATAATAGAATAAGCTGTATGTCTACAAAGTTTTTACCCTGAAAATGGCAAAAGTGTTCAATATTTTTATTTTATTTTTTATTTAACTTTCTAAGTTAGATTTAAAATACCTTTCACACATGTGTTTCCCAGTTATCAAAAAGGTGTGCAATTTGAAAGGTTGGCATTTTTAGTAGATCTCTAATTAACTCATAAGATATCACAAAAAGTGTTATCAATTTCGTACATCCTTGTGTGGATGAATGGATATTCATTTGGATGTGTTTGTGCAGCTCCGCCTCAGTTTGAGATCAAGCTGCGGAACCAGACGGCGCGGGTGGGGGAACCGACCGTGCTGCAGTGTGAGGCGAAAGGCGAGAAACCCATCGGCATCCTGTGGAACATGGACAACAAGCGGCTCGACCCCAAGAGTGACATCTCCAACAGGTAAACCCCTACCTAACATAACCTAACCTAACCAGACGGCGCGGGTGGGCGAACCAACCGTGCTGCAGTGTGAGGCGAAGGGCGAGAAACCCATCGGCATCCTGTGGAACATGGACAACAAACGGCTCGACCCCAAGAGTGACATCTCCAACAGGTAAACCCCAACCTAACATAGCATAACCTAACCAGACGGCGCGGGTGGGCGAACCGACCGTGCTGCAGTGTGAGGCGAAGGGCGAGAAACCCATCGGCATCCTGTGGAACATGGACAACAAGCGGCTCGACCCCAAGAGTGACATCTCCAACAGGTAAACCCCAACCTAACATAACCTAACCTAACCAGACGGCGCGGGTGGGCGAACCGACCGTGCTGCAGTGTGAGGCGAAGGGCGAGAAACCCATCGGCATCCTGTGGAACATGGACAACAAGCGGCTCGACCCCAAGAGTGACATCTCCAACAGGTAAACCCCAACCTAACATAACCTAACCTAACCAGACGGCGCAGAGTGGGCGAACCGACCGTGCTGCAGTGTGAGGCGAAGGGCGAGAAACCGATTGGCATCCTGTGGAACATGGACAACAAGCGGCTCGACCCGAAGAGTGACATCTCCAACAGGTAAACCCCAACCTAACATAACCTAACCTAACAAGATGGCGCGGGTGGGCGAACCGACCGTGCTGCAGTGTGAGGCGAAGGGCGAGAAACCCATCGGCATCCTGTGGAACATGGACAACAAACGGCTCGACCCCAAGAGTGACATCTCCAACAGGTAAACCCCTACCTAACATAACCTAACCTAACCAGACGGCGCGAGTGGGGGAACCGACCGTGCTGCAGTGTGAGGCGAAGGGCGAGAAACCCATCGGCATCCTGTGGAACATGGACAACAAGCGGCTCGACCCCAAGAGTGACATCTCCAACAGGTAAACCCCAACCTAACATAACCTAACCTAACCAGACGGCGCGGGTGGGCGAACTGACCGTGCTACAGTGTGAGGCGAAGGGTGAGAAACCCATCGGCATCCTGTGGAACATGGACAACAAGCGGCTCGACCCGAAGAGTGACATCTCCAACAGGTAAACCCCAACCTAACATAACCTAACCTAACCAGACGGCGCAGAGTGGGCGAACCGACCGTGCTGCAGTGTGAGGCGAAGGGCGAGAAACCCATCGGCATCCTGTGGAACATGGACAACAAGCGGCTCGACCCCAAGAGTGACATCTCCAACAGGTAAACCCCAACCTAACATAACCTAACCTAACCAGACGGCGCGAGTGGGCGAACCAACCGTGCTGCAGTGTGAGGCGAAGGGCGAGAAACCCATCGGCATCCTGTGGAACATGGACAACAAGCGGCTCGACCCCAAGAGTGACATCTCCAACAGGTAAACCCCAACCTAACATAACCTAACCTAACCAGACGGCGCAGAGTGGGCGAACCGACCGTGCTACAGTGTGAGGCGAAGGGCGAGAAACCCATCGGCATCCTGTGGAACATGGACAACAAGCGGCTCGACCCCAAGAGTGACATCTCCAACAGGTAAACCCCAACCTAACATAACCTAACCTAACCAGACGGCGCAGAGTGGGCGAACCGACCGTGCTGCAGTGTGAGGCGAAGGGCGAGAAACCGATCGGCATCTTGTGAAACATGGACAACAAATGGCTCGACCCCAAGAGTGACATCTCCAACAGGTAAACCCCAACCTAACATAGCATAACCTAACCAGACGGCGCGAGTGGGCGAACCGACCGTGCTGCAGTGTGAGGCGAAGGGCGAGAAACCCATCGGCATCCTGTGGAACATGGACAACAAGCGGCTCGACCCCAAGAGTGACATCTCCAACAGGTAAACCCCAACCTAACATAGCATAACCAAGTTATGATGAAACACGATTCATGTGCTGAAACAATCGTGCAAACTCATTCTTTTTATCAATCTGATAAAAAATCATATCAGTAAACTTTATGTAACCTAGATCATTTTCAACCTCCCCCTCTTGAAACTTGAGAAACACATTGAAATATCTAACAGCTATGTTACCTCCTTTCAACAAGTGACATGATAAAAAATAACATATTTGGATAACCACTATTTTTTACTTGTTGTTTGTTATTTTACAGATACACTATCAGAGAGGAGATTCTTCCCAATGGGGTTTTGTCTGACCTCAGCATCAAGAGCACGGAGAGGACGGACTCGGCTCTGTTCACCTGTGTAGCGACGAATGCGTTTGGCAGTGATGACACCAGCATCAACCTCATAGTCCAAGGTATTGGAATCACCTAACAAAACAATGAAACTGGATAGCTAGATGAAACAGGGATATGATCATCTAATTCTTTACGGTACCATTTCTCATTTGTAACTATATCATTCTTGTTCTTTTATTCAATAGAAAAATTTGTTTGTTGTATGTTTGATTTCAACGTTATCATTTCTTAAGGTGAGTTAGCTGTGTCCTATCTGAAATCATTCCCTAAAGTTTGAACAATGTTTGAAATGTTTGGCACCCATCATGTTGGTATTAACTTGAGCTTCAATCGTGGATGCCCCATGTTACAGAGGTGCCCGAGGCGCCGTATGGTCTGAAGGTCCTGGACAAGTCTGGTCGCTCAGTTCAACTATCCTGGAACGCCCCCTACGATGGGAAGTCACCCATCAAGAAGTACCTCATCCAGCATAAGATCTCCAAAGGTAACAACACGTTCAATATCATCTGAACACATTCTTTTGAAAGTGGTTAACACTAAATTTTGAACTTCATTATGTTAAGTACTCCATTGTGTTGTACTCTGTATTTTCCATGAATGAAGTAAAAAAGAGTTTTAAGGAAAGAAATTTTCCAAGAATAGGTGTATACCACTGCCTCTATACTCCATGTAACTTGCAAAATATTTACTAATTAACTGACTAGATCATTTTCAAGCATAATTTTAACACATCTAAATATTACTCGGAAATCTGTTGTATCCGTCCAACCAGGACGTAAGAGTTGTTAGAATATTTTTTGTTTCCTCTAGTATAAATATTTAAAGATATCCTTATGCACTTAATTGTTTTTTAATGACTTTTGAAGAAGTGAGTTTATCATTGGTCATGTCTGGTGTGTTCTGCATTGCAGGCACATGGCAGGTGGATCAGGATACCGTGTTAGTTCCGGGGTCCAACACCGTTGCCGGGGTGTTCAACCTCCGGCCGGCCACAACGTACCATCTGCGCATCGTGGCGGAGAATGAGATCGGAGAATCTGACCCCTCGGACACCGTCACCATCATCACCGCTGAAGAAGGTGACTCAACAACCCCCCCCCCTCCTCCCCCCCCCATTACTGACCGATATTTCTTGATATTTCATTAACTAATGACTTTAGAATTTTATCAAGCCACAAAAAGACAAAAAATAGAATTTTTATTGCCAGCCCCAAAAGTAATGTTTTCAATACGAGCTCAAGTTAAATTATTGTTTTGGAGCTTAAGCCAGAAAATGAGTATGGTTCGAATAGCCGTTTTTGGACTATATGATGAACTGTATTTTTCTCCATTTTGTACCATTTTAAAGTTAGTACCGGTATATTAAAAAATAATAACTTAAAAACCTGTTAAACTCTGTGCCTCCACCTTTTCTCATTCATTTTGCTATTTTAAACAATCAGCTAATTTATCAAATATATTATTTAAATGATAAAAGTTTTTAAAGAATAATTAAAATATCAACAACACACGTAATATACTCTATTTTAAATTATGTTTGATGATTTATTTCTGAGGTCCTTTTAGTTTTAATGACTTTTGACCGCAAACAGTGTAACAGCTACATATTGATCCCAGGTGATTCTTTTTGTTTGTGGAAACTGCTGCTTTGGAGCAGTACAGTATGAGTGTGAAATAAATTATTTCAACACTTTCTGATCTGTGATGTCGATTGTCGATAGCTCCGAGTGGCCCCCCGACGGGAGTCAAGGTGGAAGCCATGGACCAGAACACTCTGCGAGTGACGTGGAAGCCGCCCGAGCGAGAGGAGTGGAACGGAGAAATCCAGGGCTACTACGTCGGATACAAGCTGACCTCCAGCGACAAGCCGTTCCTGTTTGAGACTGTGGAGTTCAGCAAGGAGGAGGGCAAGGAGCACCACCTGCAGATCGGCAACCTCAAGTAACAATAACAATATACTCACTCATTGTAACTACTGGCTACAGGGATTTGCTTAGTTATAAAGGTAGGAGATAACTCACCATCTAATAGCAATCCGGATCATTTTTGGTCGTAGTGGTGGACAATTGTTTCGCCCCTGTTTGTCAGGGGCATTATCAGCACAAATTTTGTCTTGAGGTTAAAATTTAGCGAACTTGCTGTTCTTGTCAAAGGTTAAAATGAATAAATAAACAAACACTGAGTACATACGAACACACACAAAGACATATAGGACACGACACATACTTAAAAACATTAATTCCCCGATGGCAAACCACATCTTTTACTCCGCACGCGTGCTTTTCTTGGCCGGTACCAGTATCAGTAAAAAATGCGGTTTGCCATCGGGGGATTAATGTTTTTAAGTATGTGTCCTGTCCTATATATCTTTGTGTGTGTTCGTATGTACTCAGTGTTTGTTTATTTATTCATTTATTCATCTTTGACAAGAACATCAAGTTTAAGTTTTAACCTCAAGACGAAATTTGTGCTGATGATGCCCCTGACAAATAGGGGCAAAACAATTGTCCACCACTAGGACCAAAATTAATCTGGATTGCTATTAGACGGTGAGTTATCTCTACCTTTATACTCACTCACTTCATAGCTACCAACAACAGACAGAATAACCTTTTTTTTAACAAAAAAATCATTTGTGAAACCATTGACTGTTCCATGTTGACTGCCAACCTAAGAGGGAAATCTGTTACGAATATTTGAATGCATCCATGAGGCCCAAACAGATATCACCACTGCAGCAGTCCTTGTGAGAATCAATTCCAAATCACGTTTATTTACTTTCCCCTTAATTTATACTACACCTGTTAGTCCAGTAAAATTATACATTTTGGTATGCAAAAGGTCGGGTAGTTCTGATTTTTTGATATGTTGTTAGTGTTGGGCCCATTACATAAAATCCAAGTTTTCGACCTCGAGGTGCGACCGCGCGCCACTTGCTAGTTAAATATAGAAATTTTTACAAATCCTAAGTTTTTTTCGTCTATACCGCTAACAAATATTTTTACAGTAAATATTACATTATTATATTAAAGAAGGATAAATTTGTGACATTTTAAGCCCAACAACACATATGTAGCGTAAATAATGACCGAAATACATAAATTCAAAATAAACCAATTTCTCAAAGATTAATTAATTAAAATGGAGATTTATTTCAATATTTCCACTATACAATTGTTTCAAGCAAACGCTGTATAGATTTATGGTGTTTGTTATCCTACTTTCTATAGATAAATAATGCGAGAATGTATGAATGAAACTAAAAAAGGAAAAATATAAAGTTAATTTGTAAGAATTTTATTTTACAAGGAAGTTTGGCCAAAAAACGGGGTTTAAGTGTATTTTAGACAAATTTGAACATGTATATATCACCCTTTTCCCATAGTCCGATGATCCCAATCGACATAGCTAGTGGACATAGACCTAGTCCCACACCTTCATGTCAAGTTTGATAAAAATCGGCCGTTTCGTTAACAGTTTTACCGGCTTAATGAAATTTATATATGAATTTATATATATTGTTTTAAGTACATATTTATATATGTATCTTAATAAGTATATATATGCAGGTATGAAAAATTTAATGAATGGTAATTTTGGTATCTAAAGACTCTGTAGTAAGAAGTTTACACGGTTAAAGGCTTATATCTAACCTTTGGCACCACCGTAATATGGTTTTCCCAATAAACAAAATTCATTTAAACGCCCACAATTGAAAGTAGCTTTAAAATGCAATATCATCCTTATTAAATACAACAACCAATACATATTAAATATCAAAATGTGCATTTTATTTTCTAAATTTCACTAATTTACAAAATTTAGCTGTCTTTAACAGTTCAAAAGATATTCAGCAAAAACTTATAAAACTACATCAGCCGCGATTTTGAAAAATTGGCCATAACATGCGAACGCAGCGTCTTAGAGAGTGGTAGACTTTTCACCATTGTTTTTCTCAGGTAGTTTTACATAAAAATCGGTCAAAATATATTAGTTTGCAATTACTTCCGGGTTAAACCAGAATTTGACTAGACTATATAGTTTTATCTTAAATAGGGCATTCATTGACCAAAAAAAATATTTTGGCCATTTTTTAAACCTCTGTGGCCTATTAAAATAAAATTCTTACAACTTACCTTTATATTCTTCCTCTCTTAAATTTATAAATCATAAATCTATAAAGCGTTTTCTTGAAATAACTATTTGGAAATATTGAAAAAATTTAATCAATCTTTGAGAAATTGGTTTATTTACAATTTATGTATTTCGGTCATTATTTACGCTACATATGTGTTGTTGGGCTTAAAATGTCACAAATTTATCCTTCTTTAATATAATAATGTAATATTTTCTGTAAAGCTATTTGTTAGCGACTAAGACCAAAAAAAAACTTAGGATTTGTAAAAATTTCGATATTTAAGTAGCAAGTGGCGCGCCCCGTGGCGCGCGGTCGCACCTCGAGGTCGAAAACTTGGATTTTATGTAATGACCCCAACACTAACAACATATCAAAAAATCAGAACTACCCGACCTTTTGCACAGCAACCACGTATTTTCTGACATATTTACTGGACTATGTTAGACAAGCATGCAACTTATTTCATTATTCATTTTAGCCTCTGGATTGCCTGATGTATAGTAGGAATAAATTAACATTAAACCAAAAAAATAAAGTAAACCGAAAAAAAAAACAAAAACCGACAACCGGTCCCAGTGAAAAACTGAACTGATAAATTTAACAACCAACCTATCACAACATTTTAAGAACTCTATGTTTGTCTGAGAACTGTATCTTCTCTTCTTTTGGAAAGATCTAAACCTAAACCATTTTCCATGGAAAAATGTTTAGTATTTTATAAAACTCAATTTTCTTGTGTGCAGGACGTACACACAATACAGCGTAGTGGTGCAGGCCTTCAACAAGCTGGGCGCAGGCCCCATGTCCGATGAGGTGAGGCAGTACACGGCCGAGGGTATCCCAGAGCAGCCGCCCCAGGACACGACGTGCACGACGCTGACGTCGCAGACGATACGGGTGTCGTGGGTTTCGCCCCCACTCACGGCAGCTAACGGCGTCATCAAGGGATACAAGGTGGTGTACGGGCCCAGTGACACATGGTATGGTACGTATCAAGGAGGCAGCCCAACTGGAATGAAACACTTGAAATGCTCAGTTTTTAGCCTCACAAGTAGAAGTGTGCAATGCATCGAAATTTCGATTCAATGCTTTGAACGGCTATTGGGTTCAATATTCATCAAAATATTGATGCAAAGATCTAGATTCTTTATGCATCAGAATTTTAGAGTCATGATACGAACTAAAAATGATGCAAAAAAAATTTATTCAAGTAAGGTGGTTGAACGTCTTGTTTTTTATTGGAATGTAATTTTTACTGACAATCATTAGAAACATATATGCCCTCAAAGTTGCCAAAGTCATTCCTCTGTATAAATCCAATGATAATTCAATTAAATCCAACTATCGTCCGATCAGTTTGTTAAGTGTTTTTTCAAAAGTATTAGAAAGAGTTGTCAAAGATCAATTAGTCAAATATTTAGATGTTAACTCAGTAATAACAGAACACCAGTTTGGGTTTCGGAGGTCTAAAAACATATCTGACGCGCTTTACAAAATCACAACGGATATAAATTTTTCTCTTAGTAAAAATAAACGTTGTCAAATTTTATTTTTGGACTTAGCCAAGGCTTTTGACACTGTGGATAGACATAAGCTGCTTGAGAAGTTAAACCTTATAGGGATCAGGGGTTTGGCATACAGCTGGTTTAAAAGTTACTTGGAAAATCGAAGACTGATTACATCAATTAATGGGATTGACAGTGAGGCTAGAAGTATAGATTATGGGGTAATTCAGGGTAGTACAATGGGTCCTTTACTTTTTTTAATCTATATTAACAACTTAGCAAAAGTAAATATTTCAGGTAAGCTGTATCTATTTGCCGACGATACAGCCATTCTGCATGAAGGTGATAATTGGGATTCCGTATTCGAATCTGCCAAGAGGGACCTATCTCAAATAAAATCTTGGTTTGATAATAATTTATTAATACTCAATATATCAAAAACCAAGTGTATGCCAATCGCTCTTAGAAATAGTACCGACACGACAATCAACGGTCTTAAACTTCATATTTGTGGGGATACTCAATCAGAAAATTGTGATTGTGAAATCATTGAAAGAGTAAATTTGTATAAATATTTGGGTGTCATGATGGACAATAGGATGTCATGGACAATGCATGTTAAATTTATTAATAGCAGACTTAGAAAATTAATATATGCTTTTAATCAACTCAGTAATATTTTAACACCATCGGAAATTAAAGTAATATACTATGCTTATGCACAGTCAATTTTAGAGGGGGGAATATTGGCATGGGGTGGGGCTTACAAATCAACACTTAACCCTCTGTTAGTAACTCAAAAAGCAATTCTTAAGGCAGCGATGGGGAAGTGTCGGCGGTATCCGTCCGATGCTTTGTTTGAGGAGATCAAAGTGTTAGACGTAAGACAACTTTTCATTAGAGCAGTTATTTGTAATTTATTTAAAAACGCTAATAGTATTTTACAAATTTCAACCCACTCGTATCAAACTAGAAATGCAGTTAACTTTGGAATTCAAATTCCCAAACTCTCTAAATCCTTTTCAACAACGAACACTTATTACATTTCACATATTTTGTATAGAAATCTACCAGACTTTTTAAAAAATTCAGCTTTATCTTACATGGTTTACAAATCAAGAGTAAATAATTGGCTTCATACGATTGGAAGGGTAAACTCAGAAAACTTGATCACTTCAATTTACAGACGTTAGGCTGATATGCCAGGAATGTGTGGAGAGAGAGAGCGCGAGTGTGTGTGTGTGTGTGTGTGCGTGTGTGTGAGTGCGTGTATGTTTGGGTCCGTCTGTCCGTCTGTTGAGTGGTACTTTTTTTTGGGGGGGGGGAGGGAAGGGGGTAAAATCCATCATCTATTAAATAAATGCCAAGTAGGAGCATTTTTTCGCTTCGGTTACTGTTTGTGTTTTGAATTTTAATTGCTTTTTTTCAAAGCATTCTCCTAAATAATTACATTTAAATCCAAGTTCTACTTTTTTATAGTTTTAGTTTCCTTCTTTTTTCTTATTTTATTTTTGATTAATATGTAATACCAAATAACAGCTCAAAAAAGATTATATATACATTTTTTTTAATGATAACGTCTCATCTTGCTCTCACGCACGGGCTACTTGTAGCCTATGTGAGATGTATTTCCTAAGCTAGCCATCAATTTGTTAGGTTAGTATTAAGAAATATTTTATCAATGGCCCATGTTACATTGTATTAATATGTATTCTCGAAATAAAGCTGTTTTTGATTTGATTTGATTTGATATAGTTTTGCAGTGCAATGACCATTTCTGAAATATTTTGCCATTTTACGAGAAGGATGTTATCAATTTTTATAACCTAAGTGTTTATATTGAATAAGGTCACCGTTGATCTCTCATATGACCCTCACTATTATCTCTTACTGTTATAAAATTTGGTTTTTTTTTTCAAATAATGTAGAATTGAACCACACAATACCATCGATTCACCAGTCAAGGTTATAAATTAATTAGATTTATAATCACAACTCAAAGCATTTGGAAGCTACGAATATTAGTATATGAGTAATTGGAGTTTGGATTAATTGGAAGTCACTGAAGGAGGCATAACGTTTATTTAAACAAAACTAAATCAATGGTTCCTCCTTCCTACCATGACTTACACCGTGTGTATGTTTACAGATGAGAACACCAAGGACACCAAGATCACGTCTTCAAGTGAGACTATCCTCCATGGCCTCAAGAAGTACACCAACTACAGCATGCAGGTGTTGGCGTTCACCTCGGGTGGTGACGGAGTGAGGAGCGCGCCCATACACTGCCAGACCGAACAGGACGGTGAGTGAAGACCGAGTCTCAAAGTAGCGGTCAGTTGATAATATCTTAAGAGAGAATATCTTATTTTCTAAATCATCAAGATTTGACAAGTGTCATAAATTCTTATAATTACTGTGTACATTGTTGAATTTAAATCAGAGTCTTTCCAAGACAATAATTCCCTTACAGAGCGGAAGGGACAGAATGTCCATACTCATTGTCAGTAAAACATACCGTACTTGTCAAAGGGTTAAGAAGCTTCAGCGAAGTTTTCCATTGGTGTTACATAAACTGATCATATACATGTGTGCTATTCAAAGTAAAAGAAACATCCTGTGTTGCCCTGCACTCATCTCGACTGTCGTGTTGGCAGTGCCGGAGCCGCCATCGGCAGTCAAAGCCCTAGTCATGACGGGCGAGTCCATCCTGGTCAGCTGGAAGCCTCCGACACAGCCCAACGGAGTCGTCGTCCAGTACACCGTCTACGTCAAGGAGGAGAGCGAGGAGGCCAAGGATGTAAGTATCGTACAATCTTACGATCTCATTGCCGTTACCATGAACTCTTAAACCACTTAATCACAATTCTAACCATCCAAGACATCCTCATCTAAAGTCCTAATATAAATTCCTATATAACCTCTCTTGGGCGGTTTTTGATTATTTTAATACATTCAGAAATTTCTCATCTAGGTGTTAGTATCCTCTACTTGAAATCATATACTATACTTATGTGCTGCACTATCAAACTAATAAGGAAATCTGTTGACAAAAATCGGGGGCATAGTTGCATTAAACTGATCATGATAGCACCACCAGTTTTGGTCTTGGTGATGATCCAAAATACAATGAAACCTCATTAATTCACCCCTCACTCATCTTCTACCAAACCTGTTGGGCAAAGCATTCAAATTATAAATGCTGGAAATAGTCATGGCTATCTTACTTTCATTAAAACTAACTATTTCAATTAATGAAATTGGCGTAATGCTCCTCTAACACTCTCACTTTTTGGGCTCCTACTGGAGTGGGTGAGTAATGAAGGGGACCAGCTGGGAATTTCAAATAAAATTAAATGTTAAAGAGATTCCCATGATTCAATAGATAAATACAAAAGCCTTGTTATCATTGTATTCACTGAAAGCTGGAACCAAATTATTAAGCATTTAAATTAAATACCCTACGCTAATTGATAAGTTAAGACATATACACTTATTCAAACATATGAGTTTTTTCCAAAATAAACAATATTTGTCCTTTTCCCAGGAGGAACCTAAGAGCACCAAAGTGCCTCCGTTCCAAATGAGCTACGAAGCGACAGGTTTGAAGAAGAAAGCGCGATACGAGTTCTGGGTGACTGCCTCTACCAACATCGGGGAGGGCCAACCTTCCAAACCCGTCCAGCTGGCCCCCAGCAACAGAGGTAACACATGTCATTCTACTAATCCAACTCTGATCATTGTTTCATCATAATGCAAAAAAACGGTGTTTTTCTGTCCGTAATTGGTCCTTGAAGCCAGTGTTTATCGTTATTTTCATTGTTTTGCACTCTATACAAACTTACATTTTTATCTAAGAAGTTATGTTTCTTTTTCAACATACTTAAGTACCAGGATGACCGAGCTCATGCTCGGTAAAATTATTAAGCATCACTTTCCTTTTCAGACAAAGCTCGTTCGCTTCACTCACTTGCTAGTCCAAATTGTGCTTCACTTTGGTGTAAATTTGTTGAACCATAGGTTAAAAATGTAACATACTGGTTGATTTCTAAAAGTATCAGCTGATTTTGTTCAATTTTACTAGCTTTTGAAATCTTCATAAGGAATAGGAAAATTTGAAGGGCTCTATGGCGAAAACCGGATTTTTCCCATACATGGGACCAGTTTCAATCGATTTCTAGTGGCCAAAACCCCCTTATTCAACCAAAAAGTCGAAAATCCTCAGAGGGAAATAAGATTTTGCCCGTACAAACATTGCTTGTTTTAGAGTATAAGAATAAGATAAGATAACAATTAAAAAACAAAGAAAAAACATGTAAACAAAAAAGTAATCACATTCTAAAGCTTGGTTTTTCCTTGCTTGTGTACAGAAAACAGTCTCAATCCTAGTGACAAAAACTACTATCACTGTGATACATATAAAATACTTGTTCTACATAACTTTAAAGGATAGTTCTAATAATTATAATCAAATTCTAGAATTGACAAAGAAACATATTTTAGTAAATCCACTTTATGATAATGAACAACTTATTGTTAGCAACATTTGTTACCTTGAAAGCTTTGCGACAGAGGTGACGATCGTTCTGTTGCAGTGCCAGCCAAGATTGCTTCATTTGACGACAAGTTCACGGCCACGTACAGGGAGGACGTGAAACTGCCGTGTCTGGCGGTCGGCGTCCCCGCGCCGGAGGTCAAGTGGAAGGTGAGGAAAACGCTACCTTTACGAATCCACTTGTCGAACTTTAAACAGAGTTGTAACTGTATATAGACATATTTTATTAAACAAATCAGGTAAACGTTTAGATTGTTCAATATAGGTCTTTTTATAATCCTTTTACACTCTTATTCATTGTAAATCTTGTTACACTGAATTTTATTAAATCGTTGACTGTCTACAAATAATAATAGAACATACTTTTTATGTTATTTTTTCAAATAATATTAAACAACAAAACAAACTCCTTATGTCTCTGATAAATTAGAATCATTAAAAATTTGATATGCGTTAAACACCATTTACTTTATGTAAATTTGGTAACTGATTGACATACATTGTTTAATGATAAGTTTTGGCTTAATTTGAGGAGGATGAGTAGAATGTAGTAATACACATGCCAGGAGCGTCAGGGTACAAAGATTCCAAGTTTGAATATTGTACGGGCCACACTGTATTAAATTAATTTAAAACAAAGTAATATGAATGAAATTTTTTGGTGTAGCAAAAAATGGACTCTGAGTAAATTCAGATGAATTATTGTTTGCTTATTTTTATCGTTTATTTGTCAGGTGAAGGGCGCCCTGTTCACCTCGGAGTCGAGTGACCGCATGCGCCAGCTGCCCGAGGGCTCGCTGCTGATCAAGGCAGTGACCAGGACCGACGCCGGCGAGTATTCCTGCTCCGTCGAGAACTCCTTCGGACAAGACTCGGTCACTCATCAGCTGGTCGTGCTGGGTAAGACCAAGTCAAATCAAATACAGTACTTGATTGTGAGAGTTGATTCTCCATGTTCCAGCAAGACACATTTATTAGTATAACATATTAATCCAAAAAATAATCTGAAAACATTGTGATATCTGTACTGTTGAACTTTTTTTAATTGTTAGTACATTATTCAAATTCAAATTCAAAACTTCTTTATTCATGATTTGTACAAGTAAAAATTGACATACACTGGTACAAATACAGAATTGCGTTTTTATATGAAATCATTGTGTTGTTCACAATATATGATTCATATAATTAACTCAACAACAACAAAAACAAAACAAAACAAAAGCAAAAAACAAAAACATATCAACTAATGAAAAAAAACCGATAAAAAATACAAATTTTAGTAAAAAAATTATGGGATTGATCTACTGACCCAAAATTTCCTCAAATGAGTATGGTGCCTTTTGTATCAGATATTGTTTTAGCTTAATTTTAAATGATTTTAGATTTACTATAGCCAAAATATCTTTTGGTTACTGGGCAATGAACCTAATACCAGCACTTGTAGGCTTTTTCCTAAAAAAACTCATGGAATGTGATTGAATGGCAAATTTGTTTCTATTTCTTGTGTTGTATGTGTGGAAATCTCCTAATTTAGGTAAAAAATTCTCAGTTTTTTTAATAGTCATTATTGTTTCAAGCACATACATGCCATAAACAGTCATTATTCCTAACTCAGAAAAGTAGCTTTTTACTGAATCTTGATTTTTGAGATTTAAAATAATTCTAATTGCTTTTTTTTGGAGGGTTAATATACTACTAAGGTTTGTGTCACTAGTCCCACCATATAAAACAACCCCAAATGATATATGAGAGTGTATGTGAGCATAGTAGATAGCTTTTAGTGTTTTAGTTGAGCAGAATTTGGCCATGGTTCTTAGAACAAATAATCCAGAGCAAATTTTGTTTTTTAACTCTTGAACATGACTGTTCCAAGACAAATTTTCATCTACCAACAGGCCTAAAAATTTGGTTTCGCTAACTGGTTTTATTTCATTGCTACAAATTTCTACTTTAGCTATTTGTTTACTTCTTTTTTGTTTTGTACGGAATTGTACAAAATTAGTTTTTTCCAAACTAAGCAATAGGTTCCTACTATCAAAATAATTCTTAATATCTGAGAGGTTCTTATTTATTATTAATTCTGTTTCCGATAACTCTTTACCACAAACAATCAGATTTGAGTCATCTGCATATAGACATAGTTTACTTTGAGAACCAGACACTACTTATATACTTATTATACTTTTTTCTACCCTCTGTGTTACCCTCTCTTGCATGCTACAATAAAAACCAATGGGTTGATTTTAAAATCATATAAATGTCCTGTGTTGATCTAGAAGAATCATGCACACCACTTTTTAGAGAGCTCAAATTCTCCCACCTCCTTCATTATTCATACTCCAGTGCCCAGGGACAAATACTACACTAATCCCTCCATTGTCGTCACCCACTCTGTTGTCACCCCCCCTGGGTAATAGCAACTGCCGTATCTGCTGCTGTGGCGGTGCCAAGTTTAGTGGCTCCGCCAATTGCTAGTGTTATTTCAGGTCCACTCTGCTATATGCAGAATAGTAGTGCCTTCCCTTGTTAAATCCAATACGCAAAGGTTATTTGACCAAATTATATTCATCACTACCCGACCAGAAATTCCAACATTTTGCAATATCCAATTCATAGAATGATTTTTCTAAAAAAAAAATATCTTCTTACTATTGCTTAAAAGACTACAATAGTTTGCCCCAATATATATATTAGAGATATCTTCAATTAAATAATTGAAAAAGCTGGCCATAGATAATCTTTTTCAGAACTGCTTCTAGGCCCTCTGAGTGCATGTTATATCTACACTTAGTCATTTATTAAAAAAGAAAATGTAACAATAAAACGACACAATGTTGTAGGCCTACGTTTATTTCTCCCCGTTCCACCTGGTATTAACCGTGTTACCCCTGGTTGTTGCAGCGCCGCCGCACATGCCGCAAGTAACACTCACGGCCACCACCACCAACTCCATCACCATGAAGCTGAAGCCGCATCCGGCGGACATGGAGCCCATCCACGGCTACACGGTCAAGTACAAGCCGGAGTTCGGCGACTGGGAGACGGCTCAGGTGCCGGCCACCGCGCAGAAGTACACGCTAGAGAACCTGTGGTGTGGCTCGCGCTACCAGATATCCGTCACTGCGTACAACAGGTGCGGGCGTCCCTCAGGGGTCTGTTTTGGGCCCACTCCTGTTCACACTCTACATGAATGATTTTGATTAGGTTTCTCAAAAAATAAATACTTTTCCTCCTAAGGGAGACAAAAGTAAATCCACAAGAATAGTATTGATAATCTGACAACACAGTTCAGTGAAAGCTGGCAAAACCGCGGAGAACGTGTGGTGTGGCTCACCCTACCAGATGTTCATCACCGCGTACAATAGGTGCGGAGACCTGCATTGGCGAGTCTTGTGCTTTTGTTGTAACTGGTGGATATAGACGCTCCCACAAAACTGCTAAGCATGTCTGCCCCTAATGGACATTCTGTACAAGTCCTCAGAAGGATGGGATATTGTAAGGAGAGAGGGAAAATCTGACAGCAGACTGGCAAGTGACCGCTCAGAGACCTAACTCCTGTTAGGTTCTCCTGTTGTTTGTTGTTCCTGTGACAAATGATTTCAGGTTCAAGGTCCGTTCTGCCCCCTAACTGGCCAACCAGCGGACTGCTATACCCATCCTCTGCTAGTTGTTCCTATGCCCCCGGTTGATATCAACTCCCTAGAGTCCTGAACATAAATGGATCATGAAGGAAGGATTTTTTTTAAGAGTAAAGTAAAGTAAAGTAAAGTATTGATGAGGTAGACAGCAATACGTAAAAGAAACATTAAAAAGTCTGTTATATTTCGATTATCTGTGTATTTTTCTTCAAACACAGAGAGAAAGTGAAGGAAGGAGAAATTTTCATTGTAGAGAAAGACTTACCATATTTTATGACAACTTTGCTGTACCTGATGTCAATTTGCATCAGTTCAGTTGTAAACCAGTTTTAAAGTTGTCCTTGAACATGAGACTTGCGTGTAAAGCCATAAAAAGTTGATGTAGAGATTGATGTTTCAAAATATAGGAGGCCAATCAAATTAAGTGTATTAATGGGAGTTGATCTTAAGTATTCGTAGACTATAATTGCAGATAAAAGAAATTATTATCGTTTTTACCAGAGGATTTTGTCTGACTTGGCATTCTTTCTGTTAGTGTAAGCCATATATATTTCTTCCTCACGTCTTCCTTTAAGATTTTCTTTAAAAAACTAAAATTTTCAGCAATGTTGTGATCTTTTTGAGTCAATATAATATTTACTTATCTAAATAAGTGGATAGATGTTGGCAATGGTGATGACGCTCTGTTTCTTCGCAGCATCGGCACGGGTGATGAGTCAGATGTGCTCAACACTCGCACCAAGGGCTCCAAGCCGATCATCCCGGAGGCGTCTCGCTTCATCGAGGTCTCGACCAACTCCATCACCCTCCACCTGAGCGCCTGGTCCGACGGCGGCTGTCCCATGCTCTACTTCGTCGTCGAGCACAAGAAAAAGTAATTAAAACTCAGATGAATAACTGATAAATACCTGTGGTTAAAGTTCCTGCTCTCTCGTAACTTAATCTTATAGCTGATGGCTACTAGTTACAACTTATTAAAGGGTCATCTTTGGGGGTGAACAGGATGTGTGCCACTTCATTTTGAGATTGGCACATAAATATGATGATATTTGTGAAAAGAAATCGCAAGCAAAGAATCAAACACTGTCTTTGTTTGAAACGTTTGTTTGAGAATGGCGTCCTGTTTATGTGCTGGCGATCTTAAAAGAAAACACCTGATTACGTAGCCACCATCTATCTACAAATTTGGATTTGAATAAATTTGGTATAAAAACCACTATTAATATTTTTCTGTAATAAACAAAACACATATAAATAACACCTAAATAAAATAAAAAATTAATAAGGTTAGTAGTTTTTAGAATTTTTTTGTTAGCAGATTGTCTTAAAGATTATAAAAAGGGAAGTTATTTTAATTTAGCTTTGGCATATTGCTCGGCAGATTTCTTAAGAGATGGGATAAAATGGGGAATTTTCATCTCAATGTTTACCCGAGTGTTCACTGGTGTTGAATGTGTCAACTGATTGGCAGGTCGCAGACGGAGTGGAACCAGGTGTCCAACAACGTCAAGCCCGGCGGCAACTTCGTAGTCCTGGACCTGGACCCGGCGCAGTGGTACCACCTTCGCGTCACCGCGCACAACAACGCGGGCTTCGCCGTCGCTGAATATGAGTTCGCCACCCTCACCATCACTGGAGGTGTGTTTTACAACTTATTCGTCCTCTATTACATCCTTCAATTAACCACACAACTGGTCATTAAAATGTTCTTTATTAAGTAAATTTTTAAGACATTATTTAAAAATCAATATATAAAATATTTGTAGTACTAAATTAATCTGCCACATTTTCATTTAGTATAAAGTGACAAAAATCAGCATCGTGACACATCGGATGAGCTGACAATACTTAACACATGCTTAGCTTATAAAAACACTTAGTAAGTCACTTACAAACTTAAAAAATAAATTTCAGGAATTTTACCTTTCACAATTTGATGTTTCAAGCCAATCGCTAAATATATGAAAAATACAAAAATTAATTTGTCGGGATTTATTACATTATTTGTGTTAAACGGCAAATTTGTGTAAAATTATTGTTATTTCCATTAAGACAAAGTTTTATAATTGGCTAAAACTATAAAAAACAACTACTTACCTGCATATATCAATTGCTAGTGATATACTGTATAGATTTAGAATAATTTGAAGAAAGAATCTGAATTGAATATTTAAATGTTGCTCATTTGAGCAAAAAATACAAATTGAATTGTTGAAATATTACTAGCGGCCTATGTGTTTAAATATTTTAACAGGAAGGGGCTGAAAATAGTTTCATTTTTGCCAGTCAGGTGTTTAATTTTAATATTTTAAATTACAAAATATTTTTTATACAACATTTTCTTTAATTTTTGTGTTTATTGACTCTTTATTATACTTTTATTAACTAATAAAGGTGTAACAAATTGTAATAAAATAAAAAAATTAATTAAAATGTTAAATGACTTAAATAGAATCAAGATACTGTAGTATTGTTGTATTGTGATGGCCATTATGTGCAATGGGAAAGAGGTGGAATAAATTACCCATAAATGGAATAAATGTGTTAAACCTTAATGTCAATTTAGAATAAAAATTTGCTGGTGAATTTTTTTATTTACTATTACTTAAATAATTTCAACTGGGACTCCCGCCCTAACACAGAAGACTAGCTCTTCTCAAGGGTGCGAATTATTTTTCTGCAAGATTTTGTTTAGAAGTACAATATAATTTTAAGTTTTTCTTTGTAATATTTGTATTACTTGTGGAGAAATAAACATTATTATTATTATTATTAATTAAACACGGCTTAAACTTTAACTACCGGCAACCGAGACACAGCCATCATGGAGGTGAGTTAGAGACTCAGGAAGAGTTTTAGCATGGTTTTAGGGATCGTTGAAAAGGGATGTGGCGTGATCTCGGTGACCAATAGGATTTATTTAAAATCGTATGATTGCTGCGCTATGTATCTATCGAACGACGTCCGTCCATCTGTCTATCTGTCGCAGCAGACTCACATTTCCAACTAAGATCAATAATACGTTGAATTAACAAATGTTTCATTAAATATAGATACAATTAATTTAGTTTTAATGCATCAATTGCAAAATGTTGTCTAAATTCCATCTCTTTTTCATGTTTATGAGTAAGTAAAATATTATTTAAACTAACATATGTGGATTTGTGAATTTTCGTTTGGAAAAGTAAGTTAATTTTTTTTATCTCACATACAGAAAGCAGGAAGAAGCGTGCGAAAAAATTTAATAAGAGTTAAAATATTTTAGTGTGTACATTAAGCAAACTAAACCAACTAAAACATGCTCATAAGAGGATAACAAGCCTCACAAATATTTCAGCCGCCCTGTCTGAAATGAAAAGTTAGCAACAAATAGCACCCACCTAATTTTTTTACAAGCAACTATTACATTTTTTGTTTAATTAAGTTTTGTTAAGTTTATTTAAGTAGCCTATACAATTATAGTTTAGTACTCTTCCATAAGAGCTTTAACTCTTGGTAAAAAAATTAGATGCAAATGTTAATCCTACTAAAGATGTGAACCTCAGACCATTTGAAGAGCAGGTCTCATCATTATATAATTTGAGAGGGCTAGTGTATGGGTCAGGCATGTAGGGGTGGGGGTGGTGGTACCTGACCCTATAGTGACCGGCGGGGCTGTTGCAGGTACCATCGCCCCCGCCCGGGAGCTGCCGGACGTCGGCGGGGGCCTCAGCCCCGACTCTCCGATGCGGGTGATCCTCGCCAACCTGAACCTGGTCGTTCCCGTCGTGTCCGCCATGCTGGTCATCATCGTGGCGATCATCGTCATGTGTTTCCTGCGCGGCAAGGGTGACCACATCAAAGGTAAGCTGCAGTGACAGTCACGATGGTGGTGTTGTAGGCACGATCGCGCCACCCATGCGAGGCGGTATCCCCACCGTGCACCAGTTCTTCCCGTGGATCCCTGGCTGGGTGGACCTCAATGTGGTGGTACCCGTGGCGGCGACGGTTGTCGTGTTGGCGGTCGGCATTGTCGTCGTCTGCGTCGCGTTCGCCCGCCGCAACCGTGGCCCCGAACAGACGAGGCTGCGAGGTGACATATGTAATGACTCATCACCTCATCTCATAGTCATATGATAGTTTTGTCCAAGGTCGGGTTGTCTCACAAATAAAATTGATAGTTTTAGTAAATTTTCAATGAATATATTGAGTCTGTTTCAATAATTGGGCAGTCGATGGCATAGTGGTTAGAGCACGAAACTTTGGGACCTTGTCAGCGATTTTGTGGGTTTAACTGGGTTATGCCTAGAAGTTTTCATGAGCACCTGCATTGTAGTATATCAACCACTTATTCTATCTAATCACGCATAGATCAATGGTCTGCGTACACGGGGAAAAATAAGACAAAGGATGCTACCAACCTCTAAAAAAGTCATTCATTTCATATCAATCTTATTTCATGTTTAAAAGAATGAAACTTAAAGAAATAAGAAGACAAAACTATTCAACCCGACCTTGTCTTTAAATTTGTTTGTTGTTAGTTTTAGTTCTTCAACTTTAGTTAGTTGTATTCATATTTTTTACATTACATAAATTTTAATTTTAAATTGATCAACATCCAAAACCATTAGATGATTGTTTATTTGCCATAATATAAGGCCTACAACTGTTTTTAAGTTTTACAAAGACACTCATTGTCATTTTCACTTCATAGACATAATATGTTTGATTTTTCAAATATGTTATGATTACAATTTTATATTCCATTATGCCATCATTAGGTACAGTAGATAATACAACCAAATTATCTATTTGACAATTTCGAAGGGTTTGAATTAAAGGTGTGCGGATATCCGAAAATTCGGTTCGGTTTCGGATCGGATCGGATATCCGAATCCGATCCGAAGATTTTATTAATATCCGTATATTCGGGTCGGATATCCGACTTTCCCGGATAGACTGTAAATCTGGTGTTAAAGACAAGATCAATGTACAAATATTGTGTTTTGCGCGATGGCCATTCTGCATAAAATGGTGACGATGCGACAGAACGTCTAAGATGACGTCCAAAGTACTGAAGCAGACTAATAATCAGAAGTCAGATAATAGAATAACGCGAAATAATCACGACACCCAGCGACCAAGGTTAAGTGTTTAACATTCAACTGCACTGACAAAGTGCCAATTCTGAACCCTCTCGCTTGGAGCGCTAGCAGTAAAGATACAAGTCTCAGCCAATCACGGCAGCTCGAGAAGCTCTAGTTTTTATTCCACCCGCCTGAATCGCTAGTGTCGTGGTGTTTTCAGCGCTAGTTGTTGGGAACAATTCATCATTCGTAGTTTTGTGACTTTATATAAGATTTAATGTAATGAAGATTACGATCGCGTTTGACTATGAACTTGGGAAGGCATTGGATCGCGATCACGATTCAATCATACGTTCTGTTGTCGTCTGTAATTATTTGGTCTTTGATGTTGATAGGTTATGTCTTTATACCTCTGATCGTGTTTTAACTGATTTGAATATTTCTATTGTTTCTTAATTATTCTTATCTACAAGGAAAAGAAAGAGGAAATAAGTGTTATATGGAAGTCTTTTGCTAAAACTGAAAATGACTGTTTTACAGAATGCTTTGTATGCAAGCTGAAGCTAGGTTATGTTTCCAGGGCCGCCCCGAGGGCAGGGCGACCGGGGCAATTGCCCCGGACGCCGCGGCCAAGGGGGCGCCGCGCCGCGGCCGAGGGGAAATCCCTGTTTTTTAAAAGGCTCAAAGACTTGACAAAAATTGTAAAAACTGCATCAATAAATATTTTTGTTACAAATAGTTTAATAATAACTTTGTTGATTGGTTCAAATAAACATTTAAAACAATTTATTATAGTAGGGGAATGAGTAGTGACTAATTATTCATTGTAACTTTAAACCTTTTTTTACAAAGCAAGTGGAAGTGAATCATGATAGCATCGCTTTTGGCTGCATGTAAGCCTACTACTGGCAAGCTGATCTTACGCACTGCAAAAATGGATTGAACGCTCACTTGAGCCCGGCGGTCGCGCAGTTGTGAACTGCGCATACGCCCACCCCGTCACTCATTCATAACCTCAACCCAGGACTGGGGAAAACTGCTGTAATGTAATAATTGACAAGGGCTGTTTCATTAGCGGTTAAACAATGTAAAACATTAGTACCCAAAACGTCACTAGCCTGATCAGCTGGTACATGTTATTCTTATGGACATCAGATGGATTACGTCACAGGCCTGACTCAAAAGCGGCATTTTCTAACATCAAAGGAATGAAACAGCCCTTCTTTTGTTTATATGTTCTCCGCAGTCCTGACCTCAACCCCTCATGTAATTTGATGTGGTGTTGGTGTGTACATTCTCTCTTATTATTTTTGTTCTGTGTCTTACATCAAGTAGCAGCATTACATTACAAAACTATAGTAATTTGTACAAAAAAGTAGTCCGATGGAAATTTAACAGCTGTGTCCCTGTGTCCCCACTCACCCACTCTCGCCCTGCAATGTTATCATTTGTGGTTATGTTCATCATGTTTTATCATCAATACCAGTATAAAATGCTTCACAAAAAATTTTGCAACATTGTATCGACTCTCATTGGACTATTTTCGTGAATCTATCTTCTTATTTCTATAAGTGTTTCGTCTGTTACGTCCCTTCTTCTCTCAACTAACTGAACCGATTTTTAAGATTGAGGTGTCATTCTAAAGCTTAGTATATACCGCAGTGACGAATCCTAATTAAAAAGGTCATATTGTTTTGGGCTTCGCCCCCCTCTCCTTTATTTTTAGAGGGCGCTTTAAAATGTTGACCAACTATTATATAATTATTGTTATATTATATAATTATATTATATTATATTATAATATAATTATATTATATAATTATATAAAATATAATTATAAAATATATATTATATAATTATATATTTTATTGCAATTCTTTAATGTGAATTGTAATTTAACAGCTGATTACCTTCAGATGAATTTTTAAAGCCAGATAGCAAACAAAAATAGATCTATGTCACTTTATAATCAACATTCACGTACTGTAGGTGAGTTTCACTCATACAGAATCATAAAATGCGCAATTTGCGTACGGGCCATCTCGTCCTACTATAACAGCATTGAAAAGTTAGCCATGCACCTAATTTAGTGCTTAGAATTGTAATTTAACATTACAGTTTACAAGATATGGCAATTATTTAATTTACGGGGCGCTGGTCAAAATTTTGCCCCGGGCGCCTATTGCCCTCGGGGCGGCCCTGTATGTTTCCTACCATCATTTTGTTTAAAAAAAATGATATTTTGTTAAAAGTCCTACTTTATCATATTGTGCACTGGGATGTTTGCCTGGTGAGTAGTTTTGACCTAGGCCTATGGCAACTCTCTTTAATTAGAGCTTAGGTTAGGCCTAGTTCAAAATAATTTTGACATGTTCATTTAGGCCTAGAGCCAATTAATTAATGTTTACGTTGATCATAACAAATTATAAATTGACTTTGTTTTAAAGTTTAAAAATAGTTCAATTGTTGTTAATTTAATTGATTTTTATATTCCTAAACTGTTTTTATAATCAAGGCCTAGACCAAAATTTAAAAATTGTGGCTTTAAATTGGTTACTTGTTTGCCTTTCTGTTTACTGCGCAAAAATCCGAATCCGAAAACTATCCGATCCGATCCTGTTACTATCCGATCCGAACCGATCCGAATCTTAACTATCCGAACCGAATCCGATCCGAAAAAAAATTTCACTATCCGCACACCTCTAGTTTGAATGTACATACTTTTAGTGGTATGTTTGGTATGGTTGTTCTTATAACTTTCTTGTCACTCATTTACAATATACAACTTCACTCTACGTAACACACAATTTGAACATTCTTGTTCTGTTAAACTGCTTGGGATTTCCCTTGAACCTAAATTAACTTGGGAAGCGCATACTAACAATGTGATCTCTAAATTATCCAGAGTTTGTTTTTTATTGAGAAAATTAAAACATTGTGTTTCAAAACACACACTCCTTGCAGTTTACCATAGTTTATTTCATTCCCATTTATTATACGGTAATTTGTTATGGGGAAATAGTGCTGGAGGTGGTAGAGTTTTCATATGGCAAAAGACTAGGACGGTGGCGACGTCCTGTAATCCAGCTACTTGGAGGTCACGAATTGTGGATAGTTATGAGCGATGGCTTGTGGATGCGATATTCCCTGGTGGGGATTAACGTCCGCACTAGTGAATACTAGTTCATCCATAAGTACCATCCTCATAATTAGACCAATTCGTATATGGGAGGTTGAAATTGTGGTTCGGATCCCACGTTAAACTGTAGGTCCCTAGATACCATTGGCTGTTGGGATATGAATTAACAGTCCTGTCTAAGGAGAATGTCGGCCTTAGTCAGTAACAAGACTACAAGATCGCGCCACAATCATCCTACACTCATCCTTCATTCATACTTGGCTTTAAACTACCTATTGAGTTAGGTCGCCATTTCAATAAAGGTATTAAAGGTATTAAAGAAAGCATTACGTATTTTATTCGATATTCCAAATAAGATTAGCTGTAGACCTTTCTTTATAGAAAATGAAATTATGACACTTTCAAGTATTTTTATTTATCACAATTTAATTTCTGTCAAACAAAATGTATCCAATTTTACTCCATGTAATTCAATTCATAGCCACTTGACCAGACAGTCAAATGATTTGTATATCCCACCCGCCAGATTATCAAAATTTATGAAAAGCCATAAATATATACAAATTAAACTTTTTAATAAACTTCCCTTCTCATTTAGAATTACAGAAAACATAAATACGTTTAAAGCAAAATTATCAAATTGGTTAATAAGTCACGCCTTTTATACAGTGGATGAATTTTTTAATAATTCAGACTTTTCATTGCTTTTAAACTCCAATAAGCAGTCTGCATAATAATTTATCCAAGGTTTTATTAGTTTTTTTTGCCATACTGTATTAGAGTATCTGATGAGTATAGTTTCCTTTCTTTCTGTATTGACAAAATTTATGTAATTTAGTATTTAGTAATTGTTTACTTGTGTATGACGTTGTCTATTGTAATTATGTATTGCTGAATGACAATAAAGAATTATTTATTTACACTAAAACATCCATTACCACTATCCAAGATTTAGAAAGTTTAGCTACATTGTTTCGAAATTTTATCCAAAGTTCAATATTAAAGTCATCAAAATTAAATTTTCTATGAGATGAAAAAATTTGTTAGTTTTTACAATCTTCCCTCATTATTTATTTCTTTACAAAATGAAAGTAAAACATCTTTGAAAATGCACTATGGTCTTTGCAAGGATGTGGCATCGTCTTTACTGACAAGCCCAGACATTTTCCCGTTTCTCTCTCTGTCACTTTGCATCGTCTGCATTTCTACTCCCTGTTGCAGATGATATCGTCTACAACCAGTCGATGGTCGGCGGCAACACGATCGACAAGCGTCGTCCGGACCTGCGTGACGAGCTCGGGTACATCGCGCCGCCCAACCGCAAACTCCCACCCGTCCCCGGGTCAAACTACAACACGTGCGACAGGATCAAGCGAGGTACCGCTATAAGTAAGCGACTCCACGGTCTAAGGCTGCCGTCAATGTTGCTTGGCCCCCTACCATAGCACGGTCGCCGTCGTTACAACTGTCCCCTGATTTATTTATTTTTTTATTGATATTTCAAATGTTACTGGTATCATGTTTGATTTTAGTTTTCACACCTAACCTCCAATTTTTGTTACATGACAAGTCAGTGGATAGATGTAACATTTTAAACATCTCATTTGCTTTAAAAGCAATTAAATAGTTTATTGTTTTTTATTATGTTCTCCTAAGTTGTCAAAAATTATTAAAATAGAAGAATTTTTTATTTTTATTTAAAATAGTCACTTTGAATAGTTAAAGTAATATATAAAATTTATTCAATTTTTATTATTTAAATAATTTGATTATTTTATTAACTGACACCTTTGAAGCACATATTTATTTAAGTTAGTATTGTTTTAGATAATTTAAGATATATCATTTACCTATAATTTACTTTGTTTATTACATTTATCTGCCGTACCATCAAGTAGGCATAGATATTTTTAGAAACTTTCAAAACACCACAAATGGAAACACACCTTTATTATTCTCTATCCTGTCTTTATCTTATTTAGTTTCACTTAGCATTGAAACTTGTGCATACACTTTAGTTTTATTAAAATTTTGTTGGTTTGATTATGCTTTTTTAAATATGTAAAGCTCCAACCGACAACAGAAGAAATCAGAAAAGCAGAAATTTAATGGATGACTTGAGGCAATGTACCCAAACAAATCTTAAACCAACTACCGTAACTGAAAGTTAGACTTTTTCCTGCATTAAACCAATCACTTAAATCCCTCCCTAATCCAACATAACTTATCCTGCACCCTACTATCCTAACCAAATCCTAATATTAAGAAAGTTACCTATCCAATTCTAACCTATCTAATCTAACCTAACATATGACCAAACCATTACCTTATTGTCCGGAGATGACTTGTTGGGCCAGTGAGGGGGTTGCGGGGGGAAGCTGGAGCATGCCATTGGCCAAAACTATGTGCTTTTTATTTTTGGGTTTTTTTTATTAAACCATATGGTACGCTATCAACAAAACCAAAAACATTCAGCATCCCTACGATGTTTTCTTTTATTTTGCAGTCAGCTGTATTTCTCTACATTGAATTAGGCTAGGTGGTTTGCCAAAAAGGATAATTGTTTACTTTTTTCCACACATTTTTTTCATGTAGAATAGTACAATCTAAGTTTGTTTTTATTCCTTAGTTAAAAAATGACCGGTAGGTTTCGGATGTAAATTTCCCCTCACCCCCCAACCCCCTCAGTGGCCAACAAGTCATCTCCCGACAATACATATCATCTAACCAAACTGTAACCTAATTTAAACTAACAAGTCTAAACCTAACCTTAACCTAATTAAACTAAAAGGTCATATTAACAAACCAGGTCAAACCAAACCTAACCTTTGCAAAACTAACCTATCCAATTCCAATCTAACCTATGACCAAACCATAACCTTACATGTCATCTAACCAAACTGTAACCGAATCCAAACCAACAAGTCTAAACCCAACTTTACCCTAATTAAACTAAAAGCTCATATAACAAACCAGTTACAACCTAACCTATCCAAACCTAACCTAACCTAACATACATTAGCCTAAAGCCTGTTGTCGGTTGGGAGCGGCGCTGTGCCGTTGTGAACGTTGTAGCTTGTCGCCAGGTCACGCAGGCTCCTACCGCGGCCCGACCACGTGGGACCCGCGCCGCCACATGTACGAGGAGCTCCGCGTCCACGGTCCCAGGGGTCGGTTGCCGCCGTGCCCTGGGTCCGATGAGACCATGTACCACCGCGCAGGTAACTACCAACACCCCCGCGACTGACACCGCACGACCACAACTGTTCTCATCTGACAAACTGATACCATTTAATTTTCAACTACAGTAGAATCGAAGAATTGAGGCTTCCACGGAGGATATCGTTACCTGTTGAGATGGCTACTGGAAGGCGCCGTGTTTCTGAGTCTATGATGATGTTCGCCGACGTTTTGGAGACATTGCAGTCTTCCATCTTGAGGGCGATCCACGTAGTTTACACCACAGCACAAACTACTTGAAAGACCGCTCCGACATTCATTCTGCCCTGATGATGGAAGACTGCAATGTCTCCGAAACGTCGGCGAACATCATCATCGACTCAGAAACACGGCGCCTTCCAGAAGCCATCTCAACAGGTTCAGTAGAATCCCGCGACTCCCGAGTTCCCCTATTCTGGAAATCTGCTCATAACGAGCACATTTTGTCAAGAAATACATTTATTATCTCTCCTTGTAAAAGAGAAAGAAATCACAATCATCGCTACTTACAGTCATTAAACTTGATTTCATTGCTATTGCAGCCGCATTTCTTTAGTTCTAGCCGTTGGTAAGCGAGAACTATGCAGATTGTGTCAACACACTTATTTGTAACATTCATCAATTAGTTTGGTGTATTCATTTTTTTATTGACACCATTCCTCAAACAAAACTGTAATATTTTGAAACTATCCATTTGTTGATTATTGTATAAAGAGTGGTCAATTTGATCCAATATAGTCAGAGTTGAAGTAAATGGTGAAGTTGAAAGGTAGTAGCAGCAAACAAAATAATTGCATCAACTCATAAGTGAAATAGTATAAAATCACTTTATGAAAAACCTGACCCTGAAAACTTTTTGTCTTCTGAAAAATATTACGTATTTAATTTTTAGTAATGTTAAGATTGACCCGTAACATTGACAGAGCGATAACGGCTGGATTTGTTGAAGGTTCGGTTAAGAGGGTTTGCTTTCGCTGATCCACCAAAAAATCAATGTCATGATGAAAACAGTTACTTTAGTCAACGTAACAATTAACATCTTCATACTCTGTCAACTTCTATGTAGTAGACTGTAGATTATCTGACTTACCTAATCTTTAATTTTTCAAAAAATTTTAGATTATAAAACTAATTTTTCACCTCCATAAATCTTAACAGTTTTGTGTGGATATGAACTAATTTTCTGAATTCTGTTAAGTATTAATTTTGTTTAACGGATTATTAATTATTAATTATTAACGGATTACTCCAGTTTTTTATTTTTCCATAAACAAAACCAAACTGGTCACTTTTCTTGATCTTTGGTCAAGTTAAGATAACCAACAGTCCACTGTTACAACCCAGGGGCTTAGACAATGTTTGATGTAGGGATGGACGGGTCTCGAAATTACGAGAAATTTTCGAGAAATTTTTAATCTCGTTCACCGAGACCAGATTTTATTTTGATCGGGTGAATAACGATAAAAACGGGTATAAATAATCTACGAATTGCTAGGCCTATTTTACTATCAATTTAATACTGAAAAATAAATTATTTTGAAGCAATGTGTTTTATTTTTCCTATCATCCTTACAACTACAAACTTAATTGCCATCATAAACTGTTAAACTACGGTTAGACTTCCAAGACTTGGACTGGACTGGAGACGTCTGCATCTGCAGCTGCACGGACTGTTAGTGGTAGTTAGTCAACATAGCTACTGATTTATAAAATATTCATTTGTTTGATAAATCTTTAGTACATTGGAAAAACTTTATAAACAATAAACAATCATAATTTGACATTTAATTGCTTCAAGATGATTATATAAAACTAATTCAAATAATTTTTGGCAAATTTAAGAGCTGTTTTGAGATTAACAGTAATAGTAGTGACAATCAGATGAATGACAAGGTGGCCAATCAGATTTAATAATGGCTAACCTCAAATATCCCAAGCAATACAACTTAATTTCCTTTCACACTCTTTGCAGAGTTCAGTTATTTTAACCAAAAAATGCTTAAAATCGGCTGTTGGTTGATTTTATTGAAAGGTTTGGATGCTAAAAAAACTGAATAGGCCTATTAACAATAATTGTTGAATAGCAATAAATAGGTTGTGTTGAATGAATAGAAAATCAATGGTCTTAACAGAACCATACAGGCTTCATGGCTATACTAATGCTTGCCTTTATTCAGTTAGGAGCAAAATAAAAACCTTACCATACCACTAGCAGACGAAAAATCCGAGGGAATTACGTGAGTTCCAAAACAGTGAAAGTTTAAAGTTATGTATACAGGACTTGAATAGTTTGGAGAAATGACAATGAATAGCAAACAAAATGAGAGCTGAAGATTTTCTTATGGACAAAGACAAAGAAGAAGAGAGAGTTGAAAATTAAAATTTAAATCCACCAATTACAAGGGATTTCTTGTTAACCTCCCGGCCTCTATTCTTGTGACTCAAAGTTAGTTGGCCTATGCCTATTACAAAAACTGTGAGTGAAGAAAATGTCTTATCTGGAAACATTTTATTAAAGTAAGTTAATAGTGAAAAGTGTGATACATGAAGGTGAAAAGTGAACAAAGTAACTGTAACAGAGGATTCTCTTTTTATGTTTTATTAGGCCTAAACATAGGTCGTAGGTCGATAGGGTTTATGGTTATATCTTCTCAATCTTTTTATTGGGTACATTCCTTTATAGGCCTAGACCATTTGTTAAGAAAGCGACTTTTTTAACTTCAGTTTATTAACATAATCAGCATTATACAAAGTAATATTTGTTCCTTCACATAAATCAGGATTTAACAATGTTAAATAATCAGATTAAAATCCAGAACGCACATGTCTCGTAATGTACGAGAAGGAAAATCTCGTCTCGATCTCGTCTCGAAATTTTATGAGAATTAAAAATTCTCGTCTCGTCTCGTCTTGAACTAAAAATCCAATCTCGTCCATCCCTAGTTTGATGATTTGAGAAAGTGAATCTAATGCATAACTATATTAACTTTTATGTTGGTTTCTGTGAGCGTTAATACTGTTTGTGGTTTGTAAGGTAAGCTTTTAATGAAATAGAATTTTCTGAATCTTAGATACCAATAAGCAAATAAATAGCATGGCAGAATTTTGCATGACTACAATGAAAGAAGGGAATTAAAATAAATTAAAGATAAAGTCTTAAAGTAAAATCCCATTTCATGAGGTTCCATTTTCAGTTTAATCCTGTTTTCAATTATGCTATTTATATTGAGATTATTTTGTTTTTAATGTTAGGAACAATATTTAGTGTAAAACAAACATTCATATAATTCATTTTGAAACTTAAAATTAATTAAATTGAAACTAGCACAATTTTGAATTGACTAAACTAAAAAATCAAACTATCTTTAGTGTTGCAACACAAACCATATAAGATACTGTAAAGCTCATAGACACCTTTACAAGACTACTATAAGAAGTTTCTGTCATTGTGCAGAAAATTCTTCTTTACTTACATTGGTTCAAATTAATTTATTCTTTTTCTGCCAAATTTGACTTAGCTTTGTTAGGGTGTCTATGAACCTGTCAAGCCATTAAGTCCATGAACCAATCTGCCTTCTGACCATGTGGTAAGTTTGGGGGATGCACAAGTTAGAATCCAGCATGTTTTTTCTCTTTGTTTTAACCTGTACAGTGTGCATGTTTGCAAGTTCCGTGATCAGTGTTGTGTATTTTGCATAATATTGTGTGTACTTTGTCTTTTTCATCATGTGTATAAGCTATTTTAAGTTCATATCTTTCTAGAAAATGAGATTTCTAGGCATCATCTACTGAAAACATTAGTAATTACTTGAGTTCCTTAGTCATTTCATTATAAACTTTACTCAAGCTTATTATTTTTGTCAATCGTTGATTCATAAGTCTTAAAATAGAACCAGAATGTTATATAAATTTTAAATTAATACACAGTAACCAATCTGTTTGAAATTTATTTGTTATTTAAATTTATTTAAACAAAAAAAAATTCAAAAATATTAGTAACTGTGTATTAATTTAAAATTTACATAATATTAACCAATATTGAAGCTCTTTATACAAAAGAATCAAAATGGTTGAACCAAGAGTTTCTTACCATCGATACGAATGAAAATTAAAAACTTTATAAACTGACGAAAATCAATTTTTAGAAATTAACCTCAAAGCTAGTAACAACACACTAGGATCCTGGATCAAACCAGGAGTGTTAAGTCATATTTTTCACAAGTCTAATTTTTCTCTTATTCAACCTTAGAATGCTTGTATTATGCTCGTATTATGTTTTATATTGATATTCTACGCATTAAACACAGTGATCATCACAGTCAGATTTTGAGCAGCATTTGCAGAAGAATCTTGCCATTTTACACTACTTAGATATAAAAAGATTGCTAGATTTATTCAAATCCACTGGATTATTAATCAGAAACTTCCATTGAAGACAAGGTTCTGATAAAGAAATAATATATTTGAAACGTTGGACTTCGTTTATTATGAAGTGTTTTTGCACTCTCTTAACCCTTTGAGTGCCAGCGAGGGCCAGATAAATTTTCCGGAAATTATGCATATAACATCAGAAAAGTGTTGAGATTCCCGAGGGAATGAGGCAGGGAGAGCACAAAAGTAAAGCAAAAAATTTGAACCCAAAAGTGGTAGATGGCGATATTTTGTATCTCGATCGTATAAAGAGTTGAATGGAATCATTGGTATTTCAAAATAACAATGGAGATAACCGATATTGCCCTTTGAGTATATTCCAGTGTCAAAAGCGAAGGCAAAATGATATATCATTCCAAAGCACATTTAGGGAGTAAGAGCAACAACGCTCATGGTAGCAGGGCTCCCAAAGCGTTAGGATTCACCATTTCAGTATGCTGCTTTTCTTTCCAAATATAAAAAAATCAAATCAATAGGCTAATGGCCCTTGAGAGCATTGCACTCAGTGGTGTAGTTATGTCAGGTCACTCTACTGTCATGTTGTGTTTGGAGGTATGGAGGACGAGATCTGCCCGTACGCGACGTTCCACCTGCTCGGCTTCCGGGAAGAGATGGACCCCAGCAAGGCGGTTCAGTTCCAGACGTTCCCGCACCAGAACGGGCACTCGGGAACGCTGGGGCCCAACGGGGTGCCTGCCAACGGCCACGTCCACCATCGCAGCGGGTCACAGTCCATGGTCAGTGACAGCCTCGACACACTGAACAATCACGTCATAACTGTTGAAGCGCATTGCAAACATTTTATAACTTTATATTTTCAACAGTATAACCGTGAATTGTCAAAGGAACCAAGAAAAGTGTTGAGAAACCTCTAAGTCAGGAAAAACTTAGAAGTTGATGCAAAGCTTTGTGTATTGCAAATAACAGCAATTACGTGCAAAAATAAAGTGAAATGATTTTCTTGCAAGTGAAAGACACATGAGATTTTTTATACATTCTTAATCATTTAATTTTGTTGACTCTTCTTTTGAAAATTTAGAGTTTATACGAATAGTTCACTTTCATGATCTTAAATAATTCATTAAAAGTCATTTGTTTAAAAGTCGGTGTGAGTATTTAATTTAGATCTATTTTAAGGCTGTAGACATTTACCATTGGCTGTGTTAATCTTTACCATTAATCTTATAATTAAGAAGAATTCTTAAAACTTTTGTTAATACTTTTTCAGATCTGAACTTCATCTTATTACTTTGTAAAAAATTTTTGATAAACAAAATGTCCAAAAAACTTAAAATATAACAAAAAACTTTAATCAGAGCTTCGAATTCTGAAAAACTAATGTCATTATGTTTTTCATAAATTTCTTATGACAAAATTATGATTTGATGTCAATAATCAGGTAAAATGAGTTCTTTTGACCAGGGAATATGAGACAAATCTTCAGTCAAATAACTGTATGGCTGTGTGTAAATAAATATTTTTATATTCATTACAAAAAATTTCTTACCGTTACAAAATGTTTACAGAACAGAATATCAATTGAATTTCCCATTTCATTTGCCAAATTGGACCATTCTTTTTACTTGTTTAGTAAAATTCATAAATCATTAGCCGTGCAATTAGTTATTGTTGTTTTATTGTTGTTATTGCTGTTTGTTACTTTTGTTTGCCCGATTGCAGCCGCGAGCCAATGGGAGGTATTCTCGAGTAGGAGGTCCCAACTCGACATTCTCGCCCGAGTACGACGACCCGGCCAACTGTAACCCCGAGGAGGACCCTTACGGCAGCCAGTACTCGCCTTACGGCGCCCCTTACGACCATTACGGCAGCCGAAACTCTGTCGGCCGCCGCAGCGTTGGTGAGAGGCTCACTTTTGAATTTTTATTAAGTTTTATAGGAAAAATGTAGAAAGCATTGAAATTTTACATTTCAATTTTAGTTATCAGGAATCAGTTATTTATTTGCCATTGACATACTTACAATTATGCATTAGCAATTTTCAGGTAGTTATAATAGCAGAGAGGCTACGGTCAGGAGTAGGCTACACTTAGTTAGCTACTAACAATCATATCCAGTTTTGTAAACAATTTTTTACCAAGTTAACAAACAATAAAAATTTAAGATTAAAATTACTGTGCATTAAAAATTTTCAAAAAAATCTACAAGAGTCAAATGAGAAAAATTTAATGCAGTGATATAAATTATTTGACCAAAAAAGAGACAATAAAATTCAACTATGAACAGTAAAAATATTCTTTACTTCTTGGTAATTGAATTCTTTAATTCTTTAACCATGGATAAATGAATACTAAATTGAAGTTGGTCAAAGGGAATCACACCACTCATATAATACGAGGCATGTAAATTTAATCAATGTGAGTTTTGTTAGACAGTACATATCAACATGATATGATAAATAGAATAAAATTGTTCAGCAAATTACCAGTTAGTGCTAGAAAATCTAATATATGAAATGTTAGAACAATATTAGAATGACTTGTTTCCCAGTTGCAACATCTGTTTGTATTAGTTTAAGCCTATTTAAATATGATCATTTACTGTAATATTTGTCTAGTCAAATTTTATTGACGTATTAATTTGATATTCACCATGTCAAAGCAATGTAAAGTTATTGAAAGACAGTGGAATATTCCTGATTATTGCTTGGCACTAACGTTATGCCGTCCATGGAACGACAGTGAATGATTCCCGATTATTGCTTGGCACTAACGTTATGCCGTCCATGGAACGACAGTGAATGATTCCTGATTATTGCTTGGCACTAACGTTGTGCCGTCCATGGAACGACAGTGAATGATTCCTGATTATTGCTTGGCACTAACGTTGTGCCGTCCATGGAACGACAGTGAATGATTCCTGATTATTGCTTGGCACTAACGTTGTGCCGTCCATGGAACGACAGTGAATGATTCCAATTGTTGCTTGGCACCAATTGTTGTGCCGACCGCAGGTTCGGCTCGTAACCTGCCTCTGAGCAGCAGCCCCGAGCCCCCGCCGCCCCCACCTCGCAACCACGACCCCAACAGCTCCGCCAATGACTCCAAGGAGAGCAACGAGATCTCGGAGGCTGAATGCGATCGTGACCAACTCGTCAGCCGCAACTATGGAGGTCAGTCGACCCCCCAACCCCTCTCCACTCTGCCCACTATTGAAAAATAATATACTTAATTAAACTGTGAACAGTAACAATATCATCATTCGAATGTAGTAGTTATTTGTGTATTAAGGGAATAAAGTGAAATATTGTCCCCTAAGGGAGATTGTTGGCCATAGTTGTTGGCTAAAATGATAATTTTTCCAAGCAAGACAATAAGATATACTCCCCAAATACATGCAACAGTTTTCTCCTAACCTAAAATCTTTGTGGAAACATAAAAAAGTTGATAAGCACTCAGTAACGCTATCCATTGTTTTGGTTATCTAACCTCGAAACATCAATTATTGTTGCCAGTCTATATATTTAGCAGGCATAGCAACAGCTTTGCCAGATTTCACTGCTCTGTGTTGCCAGATTGTCAATATTATTCTGATGGCCTTACTTTCTCTCGCTAGAGAGACAATTAAACTTTACCCCTTTTTACGAGGAGTTTGACTTCACATAACAGGTGGGGGAAAATTAAATATGAATTCAATCAATATTTTTTATTAACAAGTCCTATATTGAGGAATATTTCAACATTCAAACAATTAAAGAAACCCATTTTGTGATTTTTAATTCTCTTTAAGCAAAAATGTTAGCAACGCTTTAAATTGATTGTGTCCCATTATCAAGTAATATACTTTTTGACAGTCTATTTGTAGGATTTGACCCATCCTCTCCTACACCTCCCTTTCTAACCTTAATTTATGTCCAGGAGCAAAATATTTTTGGCAGTTGTTGATAAATTTATTATTTAATAATGTTTACAAAGTACTTATTGTAAACATCAGTACTATTATTATTTCATAATCTGTCCAAGTTCGTCATTTTGTTTTGAGTTTTGAGAATTACCGTTTCTTATAAATGAAATCAATCTTAATAGCTGTCAAACAATTTTTTTCTCCTGGTGGCGTGCATCTTGCCGTGCTTGTCTGCAGTAGATTATAGTATTAGTTTATCAGTGTTTTGATTTTTTAATTAATGCTTTATTTGAAGGATATTTTTATAAAAAAAATCTTTACTACACATGCATTTTGAGCCAAAATTATAAACACAATTACAATTATTTGGTTGGTGTGACACCATGAACACTTTCTATAAACCATACAAAATAGATTAACTAAGCATGTGTGCCAGGTGATTTTTAAATTAGTTTTTTTCTTTTTGGCTTGTGTCCATGCGATGAGCATTTTAACTGAAATATACCGTCAGTACTTTTTACTATTAACACTTTTGAAGAAATATGGCCCAAGCCCTTACAATTATATCACTGCCACTAAATCCACCATGTTGCACTACTGAATATAGATTTATTTTCTAGCTGGTCACAGGTTTTTACATCACTTAGGAAATAAAATCACTGATGTTGCTGCAACATACATTCCAAAAAATAGATAAACCAAAAAATTTTTAATCAACACAGTTCAGCTTAAAGGAACAAGATCAGGGTTAGACTAAATAAAGTTTAAAATTCCATCGGCTCATGTAAATCATTGGATGTGCATGAAACATCCATATTTTCGTGCAATTTTTAGAAGCAGAACCAAAAGGTGTGTTGTCTCTGGAGCGACTCTTGCGATAGCAGCAGAACGATAGTAGCTGAGCGACGGTAGCTTAGAAATAGTGAGCATTATTTCAAATGGGACCATTGTCATTGACGTGACTGGGACTGGTGCTGCTAGTGACTATAGTCTTGTCTGAGGGCAGACTCATTCGCAGTCGCGGAGCGATTGGTGTCAATTTTGCAAGTGTTTAGTTGTTAGTCGTAATTTCTTAGGAGACCCCAGCGAACCATTAAGCACGTCTGCCTCTAAAGGGCATTTTGCGCAAGCCCCTGGAAGGACCGGATATAGAGAAAGAGAAAGGGTGAGATATGGGATATCAGCTCCCATCAACTCCTACATGCAACTCCTATAAACTCCCATGATCCTGTGACAACTGATTTTCACGCTCAAACAGGCGGTCTAAACTCTAGAGAGCAGATCTAAATGGCCAACCAACTGACTGTCCATTAATGTTCCTCAGCTTGAGGTTTCCATGCCCACAGCATTCACCCAATGCTGTCTAGAACATGAAGGAAAGAAAATTGTCACTGTAGACAGCCTAAAGACTTACCACATGTTATGACAACTTCGTTTGCTGTACCCAACGTCAACTTAGCAACTATTATAAACCAGTTTAAAATTGTCCTGGGAAAATGGCCTTCTTGTCTAGTTGCAAAATATGTCATGTGTACCATCTAGTAGTGAAAATAACCTTTTTATCACGTTGTCGTTGTCAACTTACTCAACTAAAAGGTATTTAAAAACTTCTGCTTCAAACTCATGGTACTTTTATACAACTCCCCATTCAGCAAAACAATGAACCAGAATCGCTCTAGGACAATCGCATCATGAACAATGACATGTTTAACTACTATCACTAGTGTCGCTCCAGGGAAAACTCACCTTAACAGCAACAATACAAATAAAACTTAAATCCCTGACTTGACACTTACCAGCCCATATGCTTAGTACAATATTTTCCCCTCATGCCAGATTTATATATTATCTTTTAATATATTTTCCTAGAATAAGCAATAATTCATCTTATAACCAATGCAGTAATTTGCCTTGCTTTGGAACGCTGTTGTGGGAAATATTACCTGCATCCCATTAGATTATTGCGCTTGTCACGAAAAACTGTAATAACTCAATAAGTTTATTTAACTACCTTAACTCATATAACTCAAAACCAAAGGCTCTGTGCTGTCACATAACTACTTAACCACTGAATCCTTTATAATTGTTATTTTCTTTGTATATTATTTAGTAAAAGCTTACTCTTAACTCTTAAGTGTATGAATTATTTAATGGAAACTGATGTTTTATGCCAACAGTAGTTGCACTCTGCACTTCAAGTTTGCACGAGATTTGCACATGGACTTGTAGAAGTTTAGATTTGACTAGTAGAGTAGAAGTAGACTCCAGTAGATTTGTGCCCAAGTCCTTGCTAACAGAAAACATACCTAGAACTTTTACTGCATGTAAAAATTTTTTATTAACTTTGTATTTTATTCTTAGAGTGAAATAGCTTTTTATTAGTATCTAAATATTTATATTTTTTACATGTCTTTTAGTTATTATTTCTTAGTTATTTATTTAAATATTTTACCCTTTCAGTTTTATTTTTTATGATCTTTAATGAATTGAGTTCCTGAGGATGTTAATATTTTGATACATATGGTTTATTACGAACCTTTTTCTAAAGTCAAATTAATTACGTATCACGTTACGTACCCGTTTTTATTTTATTACCTATTCTTTATTGCTTTTTTTCTTGATTTCTTTATTAAATATTCTTTTTTTATTTGAAATATTTCCCCCTGAATGGTCGGAATGCTCCCCAAGTTGACCAGTTCTGCTTGGTATCCCATTGACCCTCTGGAACTTGTTCACCGTAGTGTGCACTCTTGTTTGTCTCTGTGTAACTAGTGGATGCGTATGTTTGTATCAGGAATGCCGAGGGGCCCCAGATACTCAGGTGTTATTGTATGACCAGGTATGCACCCTTCTTTTATTTTTCATTTATTTTCCGACACCGTGCACAGCGGGGGTGGTGTCATTCTTTCACAAACCCTCGGTAGAGTCTCAGTTGCATTATTTTCAAGTGTAACTTGCAATGCAATGAAGCTCTTAAAGTACACCAACAAAATGTGTATGACTTTTGGTGAAGAACGTAACACCTAATCAGGAAGATTCACATGAAAATATTTCTTGGTAAAAAAAAGTTTCTATAAGCACGTGCCAATGGTGAAATAAGGCTAGAAATATTTTTTTTATTTTTTAGTCTTTTTTATGATTAACACTTATACTTGAAGTTCAGTAAACAAACATTTGAACCAGTGACAAAATTAATGCCCATGTTCTAAACTGGTGTTTTTGTTGCTCATAAGTTATAACGCTTTAATTTTTATACATTTGCAAAAGTTACTGAAAATAGCCGTCAATTGGCTCATTTTGTAGGATACTTCATTAACCACATCGTTCAAATAAAAATTTACACCACAAAACATAATTTTTCTGTCCTGATAATCAATGTAATAATTTGCATTTAAAAAAGTACCAATTAAGATCATTTGAAAAACTCAATAAATTACTGTTTATTTATTGAGATTGATGATATGGAAAATAAAATTACTATCAAACCGTTTTTAAGATTTTTACCAAAGTATAATATTATTTCTTTGTCTTTTGTACTTGAAATATACAAATTTACTTCAATTTATCAAAAAATTTGAACATGCTCGTCCTTTACATATTCGACCTACAAAGCTTCAGTGGAATCAGAATAATCTCTCACAGTTGCACTTGCCTCACCATAGCACTGAGGCACAAACACAGTGCACTGATAAGTTTGGGCTGCGGTTATAATACTATCAAGATATGACTTGGAGATTATGATTACAAAGATACAGCCTAGGACATGATAATATATATCATCAGTTGGTCAAAACACTCTTAATCCCTTTTTTAAGTTGTTATAAAAATATAAATTATTTTATTATTTTTTACATACAGATGGCACAAAAACTAAAGGCTGGCTATGCATATTCATTACAAGTATACTTGTTTCTTGAAATCTAGCAATTTATTTTGATTCAATACAAAAGTTACATTCAGTTCTAAATCAATTACGTATCCGACCAATCCAATATTATGAATATCAGTAATCACCAAAAACTACAAATATTTATAAACAGATGTACATTACAAGATGTTTAAAATGCTCAAACCAATCCCAATGTTAGGCCCATTCTATACGGACCGATTGTCGGCGGCGGATCTGCTCATGCGAAATCTGCCGTCCGCCGGCCATTCTATACGAGCGGATAATCGGCGCAACAGTGTTGCCAACCATTCAGTTAATGTAAAAAATACAACATTAAGTAGCATTTATATCTGACCTTGCTAAAATTGTTTTCACTTATATTATCATGCTTTACAAATTATGTAACACAAGAAAATACTCATCTGCGATCAATTAAAATTATAAAATGATTTATAAATAATTATAAAATTACAAAAACATAAATGTTGTATAAACATACGACATTACAATTCAAATTAGAAAGGAAAAAGTCTTTTTCCATAAGTGATGACGTATTTATGTTTAAAAAAATGACTTTATATGATTTCAATCTTTCCAAAATACTGAAAATATTACAAAATTTATAATAAAAAGGGATAATGTATGGTCACAAACTCCTACGAAACATGTATACTAAAATACAAGGTTGGTCAATATTCGATAATTATTTTTTATAGAGAAATGAAGGTAGAGATGACTAAATAATACAATTAGCTTTAAGAAAGAAAATTATAGATATAGGTAGGCTTTTATACCTATAAATAATTGAAAGGGCCTGATACATTTTGACCAGTATTATGTAATAACTTGACATGGCCTTTGAACTGTATAACCGTCGGTCGAGGCCTATAGTAATCATTTAAACTTATTTTGTCATGTAATCAGTAAGTAACCAATTACACTAAAGTAGGACTACCGGTATGTAATTGAAATGAATAACCTCTGCGTCATTGAGATAAATATATAGTTGTATTTATGTTTGTTTTCGTGAATAGTGAATGCAGACAAAAACTAACTGTACATTGAATTTTTACCTCAATCCAACTTTGAGATTTTTAACCTTGTCTGCGTAATCTTTAGATGTCACTTAGTATAATTTAGAATGTTTTTCAATTTCTAGAAAAATGAGTTTTTCATGTCAAACATGTTTTCTAAAAACAAAAACAAAACAAACTTGAGAATGGTGAGGACAAAAAGGATCAGGAAAGGCAGTGGACGAGAAATGGCGAGAACGAAAGAGAAATTACGAGATTTGGCGTGAGGTTGCGAGATCGGCGGCGGAAGCAGAATATACCGCGTCGTAGCGCGTTAAAAATCTGCCCGTATAGAAGCTCCCATTTAAACTCCATTGTTCGGTAAAATTTCAGCTGATCGACGCCGACAATCGGCGGCAGACAATCGGTCCGTATAGAATGGGCCTTATGCTAATGGGAAAATTTCAAATTTAATTTGTGGATTGCACCCTTATTTTCAGTCTGATATTCATCAATTTTTGGCGGAAACAACTACAGACCATGCCCTTTCCAACGACACCAAAAATTTGAAAATCGGTTGGGAATTGTTCTTGGAGATCTCTTTAGAAAAAACCTTAGTGTATTAAATAAGTATAGATTTGTGAAAATAAATTTAAAATGTCCAGTGAACTTGTTTAGGTTTAGATTTTGGTTTTGTTTAGCTGCCATCCGCCATTTGTTTTACCCTTTTTTCTCTTACAGATTGTTGTATTAAGTTCATATTTAAATCCTTTTTTCAGAAAAAGATATCTCTGATTTTTTGCCAAAATGGTACCCATTTTGTAACCTTAAAAAGTGTTTTTCTTATATATGGAAAGTTTAACCAACTTTCTCAATATACAAATGTTTTACAACTTTAATTATCTCAAGATAATAAAATCCATCATCAGATACAGACCAATATAATCCAACAAATTTTAAAAATCATTTTTAGTAATTCTATTAAAGAGTACTTTTCCACTTCCCCAAATAAAGTAAGGGGAAAGTAGTGAAAATGATGTGTAAATATATACATGTGCTGAAAACATAGTGTAATTAAGACTATGTTATTAGGCCATTTAGTTTTTTTTATTATTTTCAAGTGTTTCTCGTCTGTTTTTTAAACATTTTTTATGTGCTGTACTTAAAGTTAACTTAGCATATTGTTAACCCACTCACTATTTTATACTGACACTATCCAGAAAAATGTACCTATCTTGTACATTGAATTGAATAAAATTTTTTTAATTTTAATAAAGGAGTAGTTAGTGTTTTTACACATATAATTTGATTGTGCATAGCCAGTTCCACATTTGTTGTGACATTATAACAGTTTGAGATCTTGTAGCCCGGCCGTGCACGGTGTACACTACTGTTATGTTATTGTTTTGTTGGCGTCCGAGGCCAGTTTTTCATGTGTTTTTGCCGTTTTACAGTCAGTGTAAGGAACAACTCCAAGGACATGACAACAGAGGAGATGAGGAAACTGATTGAGAGGTCAGTGTTTCGCTCACTCACTCACTCACTCGCTCACTGCCATTACCTACTGAATGCCATTGTTTCATTACGGTTTAGAAAAGGGACAGATCAGTTTTTTGTTAGTTTGCTTCAGAGCAACTATTTAAATGGTAATAATGAAATGACATCAGAGAACATTTACATGATTTTTAGATTGCCAAAAACATACAAGTACAAATTGATTTTACATTCAAATCTCTAATTAACATTTGGAAGTTCAGTGGTATCTATTAATTTTTAATTCCCTTGATTTATTGAAGAATAATTCCTAAATTGTAACTTTATTGTATTCAAATGTTTTGTTTCCTGAAATAAATTTATCAGATAAACCTATGTTTGTGATTGAATAAAGTGAGTGTCAAAAGTAAATTAAAAATACTACTGCTCTCTATCTGTGTAAATTGATTTGTAAGTGATCCATGTCTATATCGTATATTTTTACACCCATTGATAATAGCATGGTCAATATCAATGACACCCTTAAATTATTCATGCAGTCTTCTTTAGACAGTTCAGTGTGAACAAACTAGTTACAATTTTGTACTTTTTTTTAAAGATTTTGTGCTAAGGTAATGGCAGTTAAGTAGTTTAACATAAAAATTCTAACAAACAATAATAATAGCTTAACTTAATTTAATTTGACTGTTGATCGTAAGACATCAATGCTATATTTTTACATATAATTTTGTAACGAATTATGATTATTCGCAACAAGTAAGAATTTAAAAAAATCTTTATTGAATTATTTTTAGTTTACTTTATTTTAAGGAGATTAATAAGATTCACCGATCAGACATTCAAAACGAGTTCAATCATTATAAAACAATGATATAACAAATAAGTTTTTATATTGTTTCTCAATATTAGTTGTAGTTATTTTAGGCTACACTTCCGCAGACGCCCGGTGGAACTTTCGAATGAAAATTATCGATCGATTCGATTGATATATAGACTGAAAATTATTGAGATGTAAAATCGAATCTATCCATTGTTCATGTATAAAAATAACATCTAGCCGACCGCATCTAGGCCTAGCTGAATACCTCTTTAAAAGAAACGTTTAAATGTCGGCAACTGATCCATTTATGCTTTTTATTAATGCCACAAACAGTCTATATTTCAGTACCGGTAATTGAAAAAGAGGAATGTTTTCTTCATAATATAAGATAATTTTTAAAGGTTGAATATTTTTGTTAGGCCTACTTTTTTGCTGTTAAAATTTTGACTGTAGGTTAGACTATGTTGAACCTAATCATGTTTGGTGTTTATACTTTTTAATCAACTTAGTTACAATATAATAAAATCATTGCTAAAACTTTTACTTTAACTTATTTATAAACTACCTACCATATGATACACTGAGTAAATCTATAATAACCTTTTTATCATTCTGCACGAAATCAGCCAGTTTTTTGTCCTCTCAATAGTACCAAAACCGATTCTTTTCTGTCCTAGGACTGAAAAATCAGATGGAGAATTTTTTAGGTCCTAGTACTGAAAAGTCAGCTGTTTGCCAAGTATATTGCTATTGATTTATTTATGTTGATGAGCAGAATTTTATAATCCAAACGTTATGAAAAGCATTGTTTGTAAATAACCGAAAAGTAAACACTGCATATTACTTACTTTGTAAATATAACCTCGAAAATACAACTTTATAGTTAATATTTTTAATGATCACAAGTGTAATTTTCGCATTATGATAAAAAACATTGTTCATCACTCGGAGCAAAAGTGTCTTTTTGATGCTTAATCGTTTTTAAAAACTCGGCTGCGCCTCGTTTTTAAAACACGATTGCGCACCAAAAAGACCCAATTTTGCTCCTAGTGATGAAAACTACTATTATTCATGAAAGATACAATAATTTACCGTTTGAATACGATCAATATATCAATCGACTCGTTCTATAATTTTCATTTGTTAATTCCACCGAGCGTCTGTGGAAGTGCAGCCGTTATTTTACCACACTCTGGTGTTTTTGTCAGATTCATAAGATCAGATGTTTTACTGCAAAGAAAATCCTTGGCAAAGAAACACTGAAATGGCAAATTTTCAATGTTAGCTTATTTTATGGAACACTCGAATTTGCGTGAGGCCACTTTTTATAAGTATATACTGTATATTGACTGTATATTGAGTAGCAGTTGGATTGACTTGTTTGTTTTGTGCCTGTGTGTGTGTTGTGTAACCGGCACTGTTTTGTTTCATGATTTCCCCCCAGGAAACCGTAAGTTTCTCCCTCTTAGTTAGAAGTATACTTCACCACTGATCATCCCATTTCATCCACCCTTACATCCTGTTTCATCCATCATGTGTCAGATACTCATATACATTGTGTTTAGTATTTAAACTGAAATGTGTAGAGTTAGATTTTAATGAATTGTTTTAACAATGTATAAAGTATTGATTGACATGGACAGTTGGGTTTATCTACAGGATTATTCTCTAGTTATCTTTATTGGCTGGCAAATATTGGAAAGGTAATGTTAGCTGACGGCAGAGCTTTTTAATAGAATTTTCGATGAAATTGTGTATGATTTTGTGCTTCAATTGAAGAGGAAATTATGTCGTTATATAATGTACACTAACGTGAATAGACCTCTCATCCAATGCATTTAGTTTGAGGCAAAAATTTTGAAGTTCGTTGTACGCGGCACCGGAGTTGCTGCCATCGATGTTGTTTTATTCAGCTGAATTTACAGTGCTGCAAAAACAATTGACCAAAACATAAACATAACTTTCAGTTATAAAATGTTTCAGCCTTGGTCGAGAAGAGTGGTAATACTGATTTATCTATCATATGTTACGTGTACTTAGATGTACGCCGCACTAGATCACACCAGCGTCATTAGGTTTCACACACGCCTATGCTATGAGAAGTCTACTCACGTTAGTGTACATAGTCAATCGTTTTTCCTGGAATAAACAATATAATTTAATAGAAAAGGCTAATTAGGATGAGGCAAATAATAAATAACGTAAACGCATAAAGATCAAATGTTATTTAAGTTCTGTAAATTCTGTTCTTATCACAGTCAGGGGATGTTTTTATTTTTAACTACCTAGTACAGATAAACTACATAATGTCATAGTTTGTATTTTTAATTTCATAATGTCAGACAAACTGTCTATTACTGTACAATTAATTGTCATTAACTTGGAATTCGATGTAGGCTATCCGTTATCCAAGATTTTAAATGAATAAATCTTATGAAATTTATATTCCATTTAAATTTTAAATTATGAAAAATTAAAATTTATATCTCACACACCGATAATGATGTTCATACGTAGTGGGAGCAATTGTGACAGTACACAAGTGATAACTATATACTAAATTTGATTGGGAATGGTATTTACAGAACAGATAAACAATCAATTGATACAAAAGCCTGGACAGGCCTAGTCAGTGTCATCCTGTCGGACACTTGTAAATTTATTACTTTTAGTTTAAACATCTGATTGAATAAATTCTCTCCATAAACAGAATTTTGTTAGCCTGTTGAATCTGTCACGTTTAATGGCTTTAAGTAACGTTTCTACATGAAAAAAGCTTCCCAACAGTGCTACATTATATAGGTGATATTCACGTAGTAATACTAAAGACATTCAGTATTCTCTTTACTTCGTCGCACTATGGTTGCGCTCCGCAGGTACTATCTATTGTCGTAGTGCCCAATTTAGGCCTGGCGCTTCCAGTGAACAAATTGTTTACTAATTTTTTAACATAGGAATTATTCTACATTTTTGTATGCATTGGTTTCCATTACGTTTATTCTTTAATCTCCTCGTGCATAATTCAACTGTGTGATTCGTTGTGTTTTTCTTACAGAAACGAAGCAGGGCTCCAACAACTCCAAAACGGAGGGCTCACAACCTACGATACTGTGGCAGTGTAATCTCTAGTGCCAGACGGAGACGTAAGCGGCGGCCGAACCATCACCGACGTTGGGAGCACCACCGATCACCGACTGCGACTATTCCTTTTCATTTTAATTCTGGTTTAGCAAAACAATTCGTAAATCGGTTTCTCTCTATTCACACTCTCATGATCAATGACTACGTAAAAACCTCAATTTTTTCACCTTTGTAAATAATTGAAAATCAACTCGATGGTAAGATTAAGTTTATTCGGTCTTCCTCGCACCTCCCGTAGTCACACAGTATCGTCTGTCGTCGATTGTCCCCGATCGGCCCGCCGTATGATACTCAAGCTCAAAACATATAAAAGCATGTAACATTGTGATATTTCTTTCGTTGTGTGTATATTAATTAAGTATTGATTTCTTCCCGTCTCCTTTCTACGTTGTTGAGTTCGTTGCGAGGGCACAAATGTCGGGTATACGAATGTTTGAGGCAAGTTGTGCTTCAGTCGGCCGAGTGTAAGAGGAAGGATCTTGATTTCGTTTTCTGACTTTCGACTGAATCAACTCGACTGAAACGTTTCTTTATCCGGCACTAGACGTAGACTTTAGGAGTGTAGATATTAAACAGTTAGGTCTTGGAGTTTGATTGAGTTTGTATTTTATATGTCATTATACTATTAAGTAATATAAACGGATTTGTCATGATCCTATTTATGTCTCACGCGATGTACCGTCTAGTCGCGCCGAGATGCCCTGAATCCATCGATGTAAATTATGTTTTAGTTAGGCTTTTCTTCTGTAATTTTTAAGTATACCTAGTTTTGCAACTTGTAATATATTAATCATTAACTATCGATATAAGCGTTAGGATTATGAGAAATAATTATGATATATAAATATTGGAATTTTGAGTCTTCGAAATCATCGAAAACGGTTTGTAGATTAGTTTCTATGTTTATTGGTTTTCGTTTACAAAGTCAGCATGAAAACTTTTTAATTTTAAGCCAAAAGGTTTGATTTTAAAGTATAGCCAGCCTCCGAGGATAACGGTTTTTGTATATAATAAACATCACTTGAGTTCCACATGTTACCTAATAATTTAATCGACACAAAAGCATTTACATTTCTTTGATAGAATGTTATATATTTTGAGATGATATAGTCCAGTTTTCTATAGCTTTCGGTGTTGTAGACCTCTAGCTCTTAAGCTTACCACTAAGTCCTAGTCTTATCGAAACAGACTTACAGCTGTAGCAAAAATCGTACATTCGTCTATTTAAATGCCATTGAATATACTAAGTATTTTAATATCTCATCGGATCATTTTTGTTTTTATATAAATCTAAATCGTTGTACATTATACATTGAATGTGTTTTGTTAGATATTTTAATTGTATATATTTTGTTCTATTCGTGGTTTATGAATGTGATTATATGCCAGCCATAGCGAGTCCGTGTTTCCTCGTGTGACTAAGGTTAGGACTGACTAAGGTTTGGGAGCGTCAGTATCCTGGTGCTATCCAAGCTAGTTGTTCCTCCCGACTCATTTGTTTACCGGCCGGTGTCCATGTTTAAGATTTTCCACCTAGGTGTTATTTTAATATCGTCTAATATGATAGTTAGGACAAGCAGCATCCGTAATCGTCGGTTATTTCCGTCTGCTTGAGCGGTAATCACTCGTCTTTTCTGTGTATTAAACATTAATAAAAGATTCTCGGTTTTTAACTGCTTAGGCGTATTTTGTATACACAACTTATGAATATAATTAATTGTTTCAAATCTTTATGTGACTCTGGAGATTGCAGTTTTAAGTAAATGCTATTTGTACCAAAGTTGTAGACTTAATTTTAGAACTTTTGTGTTAATAAAGATTGACAAATCAGCGTGTGTTTTAATCACCCAAAATGTATATTACAATGCCAGATTCAACCGTATCCTAGATGGGTAGTCAAACATGTTGCTACTTTCATATTATCATGTCCATTCGATTTTTATACTAAATGACTTATCACTAAAATTCCTTTTAAACATTTTTAAATATTAGTGTTAGGAGTTGGTGGGATGTTTTTTATTAATCTCTAAAAGTGAATTTATGTTTCCCAAATCAGATCTGAGATATATTTGGAATATTATACATCTGAGATAATATTTAGAAAGTACAGAATTACTAAAAAGAAAATGTACAATATTAGATTTTTTTTACTATCAGGGTAAAAAAAAACATACTACAGTTGTATCATGGGACATTTCCAAATAACTTTAACAAGCTAAAAAAGTTCAAAATGTGCCCTATGGGTCTTGACATAAACTTGATATAAACTCTATAGTCAAGTTCTGACCAGACAGCAGACTTTTCCAAGTTTATTGACGTCAACAGTTGTGAACAATGTGCCACTCATGCTGGGGCCACTTCACAGTCTTGAGTTGGCCTCATGTGGCTGCTTTTTATTGAGCATTTTTTTAAATAAAACTTTTATTCCCCCATTACCATTGATGCTCTTGGATTCAGGGTTGCACATCAGAAGTGCTGTGGAGAGTGTTAAGAGGGGGCTAAAGGGTCATTCTCAGAGCTTCTTGCAGTTCTTCACCTGCTCCAATTTTTTCCTTTATTTAAAGTCCGATAAAAGTTGAAAAGGTTTTTAATGCAATGTAACATTTAAGATACATGATCCAATTTTTGCATTTGTCATGAAATTTTTTTATTTGACTTACTTGTGCTATTTGATTCAGTTTTTAATTTTAATTTCTTTAATATTTTGAATCCATAAAGCTATAAAGGATCAACTATGCTTGATGTGGATTTACAGTATGCAGAAATTAAAAACGAGATCAAAAATCAGAAATCTTTACCTTTGATCATCTTACAATGAAATTAGCTTAGTCAGACAACAGGTACACAAACAGGTGAAAAATCAATATTAACTCTAGAGCATAAAAATCCATTAATATTATAAAAATAATTTTCTAATAGCCAGCTCAAGTGATTTCTAAGATATCATAAGTTAAAAAAATTTACATACAGGCGGTCAGACAGAAAATTAGGCACCGGAGACCCATGGTTATACTGTAAAATATGTTTGTCTCGATGCAAGGAACAAATAAAATATACAAAAGGGTCCCAGAGAGTTCCAGGACATCCTGTATATTAAAAATATTGTTGAGAGGGGACTTAAGAGTCCCTCTCAAAACGTCATGCAGTGCTTCACCTGCTCCAATTTTCCGTCTTTATTTCAAGTTCGATAAAAGTGGGAGTGGTTTTAAATTGAATGTAAAGACTTGGGCTATGGATCAAAGTTTATCCAAGTTTGATCCATTATAGCTTGATTTGGATTCAAAGTATGAAAAAATAAAAAACATGATCAAATAGTCCAAGTCTTTGTCTTTAATTTAAAAATACTCCCACTTTTATAGGACTTAAAATAAACTCGGAAAAATAAAACAGGTGAAACACTGCACGTTGAATTTTTGGCCAGCGAGAACCCCGATACTGAAAGCCCCTGTCGGCAGCCGCTGAAACTTCTTGGCGAGCAGGCTATGAACGTATCCAATGAATACCATGTATTAAGTTAAATTCTTTCCGCGGCCAAATCTCCTTCCTCATTATCATCTACCTGAGTCTTGGGTCTCACACGTGCTGAAGTACAGCTGCATTTCGCTATCCACAGTGTTTTACACCTAATACTAGACATATTGTTTCTCACACTCAGTATGCTTGTAAACAATACAAAATGTATTCTGTTAGTTTCAGGAACGTCCACTAGGGGGCTCTTCAGCCCCCGCTTAAGAGCTGTTTGATTTATTTTAGTGACAGAATGGGAGAAATGATACTGTACCATTTATGTGTTATGTTACATGTGATGCACATGTGAATTGATCCTGAAAATGATGTTAGGTTGTGTAGGTATCATCAGTGGGTAGTGCACAACATTAAAATTCAAATACAAATCTCTTAATTCGTTTTGTATATACATACATGAATAGTGTCCAAGTAGCCTAACAAGCAGTGAGATCTTACTAGCTACTTAAAATACATAGTTATAATACATATTTATTATACATCTTATAATACATAGTTAACAGAGATACTAAGCAAAGAGATAAATAGGCATACTTTCAAAAATGGGGAAAAAATAAATTGTCCTAAAGTAAAAAGTTATATTAAGACAGATTGTTTTACAGGAATTAAATATATAAACATGACTCCAATGAATAAAATTCATCCATACGTTTAGTCAACAAATTCTTTTACGGAATACCAACTTTTTTGCAAAAGATATTTTTGAACTTGATTTTGAAAGAAATTTTTTTAAGTCAATCCTAAGATCTAATGGTAATTTGTTAAAACATTTAAGTCCCATATAGGTTGATTTTTTCTGTAAAATTCTAATCTATGCTGTGGCATGTTTATCTGGTCTCTATTTCTTGTAAAATAATTGTGAATATCCCCACGATAAACTTGTTTGTGGAGGTGACTATTAAAGCAGATAATACAATCCAGAATATACTGGTCGAAGACAGTTGAATGCCTATTGAAGAAAAAAGGTTTTTCACTGAGTCAGTATGGTGTAGGTTGAACATAATTCACAATGCTTTTTTTGTAATTTAAGAATTTTTTTTTCAAGTTTTTGTTTCGTAGTGTCCCCATAAATTGCCAATCCAAATGATAAATGAGAATGTATGTGAGCAAAGTAGATAGAACGTAATGTGTCAATACTACACAAGAATGACATTATTTTTAAAATATATAAACCAGAAGAAATCTTTTACCAACTTTTTGTACATGAATATCCCAAGTAAGGTGATTATCAGCTTGTAACCCTTGAAATTTGGTAACTTCATTGGCAGCAATAAACATTCTGATACAGATCAGTGACAAGGTCATTGCAGATGCATCACAGGAAATGCTCTACTGCACTTCACTACACTACATTCGGGTCAGGGTTACTGTTACTACTCACCAGTTTCAATGTTGATGATTCCCTTGATAATGCAGATGACTCAAATCTATGATATTGCATTAAAACGAAAGCTAATATGTGAGATGTTCAGTATAATATTAAACTTAAATCAGTTATTAAGATGAGTGTCTAGATTTAATGATTATTTCGAAAAATGTATTCTTGTAAATTGAAGGTGGTCGTTTACATTTACACATTTAACTGCCTAATGAACATGCGAGTAAAAATTACTGATCAACTTAAATATAAATTGACTACTGATCGAAATTCGACCAAAACTTCTTTTGGTCCCGACCCAACGTGTTTTATAATATTCTATAACAGATATTCTTCCGGTTAAGCTAGCATTTGCTATCAGAATACTCTTAAAATATTATGATTCAGGGCTGTTTTTCCCAACCACTTTAAAACAAAACTTATGATTAAACAATATTTTGCTTATGATTCATCATTGGCATTTTTTTCTCTTTCTTAAACTGAGTTGGGGAAAGCAGATCTTAGTCAGTTATGTTTGATAAGATTCACATTGAAAGGTTGAAAGCCTGTAAGGCATATCCTCAGTCCGAAATAAATTATAATTAGTTTCTGCTAATCTTCAGATACTTTTTTAACAGTATGAGCAGATTTCTCCTACAATGCATACAAGTTGAGAAAAAATGACAATTTGTTCTTGCCGAACAGTATACAGATAAATATTTTAATAGAGAGACATATTTTTCCTAAGATGTCTCATTGAAAGACCATTGACCAATTCGTATATGGGAGGTTGAAATTGTGGTTCGGATCCCACGTTAAACTGTAGGTCCCTAGATACCATTGGCTGTTGGGCTATGAATTAACAGTCCTGTCTAAGGAGAATGTCGGCCTTAGTCAGTAACAAGACTACAAGATCGCGCCACAATCATCTTACACTCATCCCTCATTCATACTTGGCTTTAAACTACCTATTGAGTTAGGTCGCCATTTCAATAAAGGTATTAAAGGTATTGTATACAATTGATGAATTTCTTGACTGGAAAGACTTTCAATTCTAAAAATGACTTTTGAGTGTTGAATGGACTTGGACACTATATTAAACATTAAGCAATGTAATTTTTGCTTGTGACACTCTTTCAAGTCTTGATGACTTCGAAATAAAGAAATTCTCTCTCTCTCATTTTTCGAGAAAGTGAGTAATAAATTACTTTTACTCCTGTAATATTTATTTACAATATCTTCATTTACATTTCAGTTGTATTTATCAGTAGCTATCATGTTTATTCAGTAGCCATCACGACCTACACAGTTTGCTGTGCTATTGCCTTTGGCATTTATTTTCTTATAGGCCACTCTGTTATGTGTAGTGGAAAAGAAAATAATTTTTTGCAATGTTATAAATATGTTTTACCTGATAGAGAAAAAGTATACATTAAAGCTAAATGTGATTAAAAGTTGACCCTTGTATTGAGAGAGAGTGCCACGCTGTTTACCTTTACTTGCAACGACACCTCTAAGCACATTTTAAATTGCTACATTAATGAGATCACGTATCAATTAATCTATTCCAATCGGCTAATCAGTTGAGGAAATGTGCACTCCCCCCTCTTGTGATGGACATAGAGCAGAGCATTGTAGCCGATGGACTCTGATAGCGATGCGGGCCTATATCTGCCTCAGTGATAACACCACCACCGTCCCGACACACACACATCGATCCACACATACACATCGACACACACACAGCAGCGAGGAAGGTGATGGTCAAGTTTCTCCTTCAGGACTCTGAACTGGCCGTCCTGCACAGCTACAGCAAGCGAGAGACAAGCTCCGCCGACTACAAGTGACTTCACGACCCGGCTTCCACTTGGGTAAGTTTAACACAACTTTCAAATGAGTATATAGATTTTATACAGGAATTCAATGAGGCGAGTCTGTATGAGTCATAATCAATGAGTCGAACGGGCGAGTCAGTAGTGATTGCTCAAAAATTTCGGTGGAGTTCCTTATGCCAATGCAAGTAGAGTTCAAAGTCACGAGTCTATGTAGACTGCTGTGTTTAATTATTTTCTTAACACAAACTATTTTGCCAATACTGTAATAGCACACACAAATCCTTTTTTGTGATGACTCACTATGTAAATGAAATATTTAACAGACAGTAAATTTCACAAAATCAATTTTCAAAATTTATTTTAAAATTTAATTTTAACTTTATACGGGACAGATTATCACACAGAATACAATCAGAAAATACAATTGTTCTTAAATTCCAGGGTAAATTTCCTTAATGTATTTTATGTGGATGGTAGAAATTTTGATATTATGTGGAACTCCAGACTTAAAATAAATAATGAAGAAAGAATAAACCTTAACAAATTTTGAATAAAGTCAATTAATTCCTTTAAATATTAATTTAAAACAAGAAAACACTACTTTATGGTTTAACTAATTATGTGCATAATGGACTGCATCGTTCCAAAATAATCATGAGTTTGATACTGATTTTTTTTTCAAAATTTGACTCCAAATCAATATGGGCGAGTAAGAAGCTCATGAGAGTATTAAAAAGCCTTCAAAATATTGTAATTCTCAAATAGTTACGAGTGATAGTGTACACTGTGACAACAATGGTGCGGTTTGACTCACTATCACTTTCCACTACAAACACTTCGAGGTGAGCACAGTCTTGTTTATTTACTTAACCATAATCAGCTGTGATTTTCCATACAAATATACCAGGATTGGATATCAAAATTCAACATTACTATCTCTTGTGAATTATATTTTTTGTATTATGCAGACTCTAGTTTCTTGGCCCTAGTCACATAACATGTGCACCTGAATGTATTATATTTATTATTTAACTGTCACTTTTGGCGATTTCCGCTCAATTAAGTATTTTGAGGTCTTAAAAACTTCTGCAGGAGATTTTTTTCAAAGGGATTTTCTCTAGTGGTCAGCAATATAGACTTTTATACTGTAGTAAAGAATTAATATATCAAAACCAACAATTTCTAGAATTCCGTAAATGTTGATTAAAGAAAGTATGAAAAATATTTTATTACAGAATGACAAAGTTTAGTTTTTAAATATGGTGAGTACACTTTGTAAATTGATCCATAAAATATAATATACACAATAACACTTGACAAAAATATCATAAATCATAAAAATATCAAAAATATCTGACTTATAAAACAAGGACAGGATTCGATCGCATGTGAAATATCTTTTGAGTAACTTATATACTAAAAAACTATGTATAACATTGTTTCCAAGTTCAAGTATTGTGTGATTCTATTACACTGAGTTCAATGGTTTTTGTCTTAAATTAAAGGTATTCACATTCAGATGACACAATAAGTAGCAGAACTTTTCTTGTAACTCCACTTGGGTTTTAGAGTTGCAGTTTTGCAGGAGTGCTTTCAGCGTGAAAGGCTGAAAGCGCTCCTGTTGATTTTACATAGGAGCGTAGCTCAAAAACCAGGAAACAATTTTTATTTCAATTTGTTACTCCTAATTCCATTGGGTTGACTAATTTTATGGCTTGTCTGTGTTTAAAAAATTATTATGTTCTGAATTTACTTATTTGTGTGTATTACAATTATTTGATTTTACCTAAAACAGTAAACTACAATATAAAATGATATGAAAGTTGACATTACTTCCCATTTGAAAATTTTGAGCTACCCCCTACCCCTACTACCCCTAAGGAAAAATTTTTTTAACTAACCATCATTATTGTAGCCCCTCATATCCATGAAGGTTGGTGTAAACGGATTTCAAATATCTCAAATATTAAAAATGTTAAGGGGGGGGGGGGGGTGCAAATTAATTTTCAACCACCCTGTATATTATTTACATTTGGAAATTTAATAATTTAAAATAGGTGATTTATGCAACTAGGCTCAGTGAATATGCGAGAAATAAGTATGGTAGCGTCGCTTGGATCTCATTGGTTGGCTCAAGACCACATGCTCAGTTAGCCCCGCCCTCAACGGACGTCTCTCATGATGGCTAGTGTAATACAATTTTAACATATTTTTATTCTTTCCTACACAAAACCGTTTAAGACATAATGGGAGCGCAAGTTCCATTTTCACCCTGTTATGTTTACTTGAGGACAAATTTGATTTCGATTGCCTCTATGAAACGGTTGCTACGAGTATTCAAATAGAAAAAGAGTACAGGATTTCATATGAGACTTTGCTTTGAAATTTAACATAAATGTTTACAAAGTTACTATTGATAAATCACAAATACAAATTTGACAATGGTGATATTTTAGTGAATTTCCCTATATGGAGTACGCAATTACGGTAAGACCTAAGCCCGGGACCATGATACTTTTGCGTTTCGATGTCCCTAGAAGCCAAAAACACTGTTTGTTAAAATTTATGTATACGAATCGTGTATAGTTATCGAGTTCACGGACACATAGATATACAGTATATCCATCTATATGTCCAAGAACACGATAACTTATGGACGGAACTATTTGATTTTGATGAAATTTGGTACAGGGGTGTAAGGCAGCATCTACTTGAATGAGTTTGTGAATTAGAATGATCAGACCATGGGGTTTTATGGTGTTTCAAAATTATTAAAAATGGGTTTTTAACATTTTTTTACCTTAATTTTTAAAATTCTTTATTTTTAACATAAACCATTTGAAAGAGCTCAAAAAATAAACATTTTATTATTTTGAATTTAGCTTAAATGGTTATGAATAAAATCCGAAAGTATGTTTTTTCCATGTTATTCTTATGGGAAATTAACAAAACCTTCTATCTAGGTTATTTATTGACATATCTTGATAACAGTTGGTATGTACACTCATTACATCTGCTTTCAAGGCCAATATGGCGGCAAACCTACATACTTACTCCTATGGGGTTTATGGTGGGAACAAAAGAATGCCATAATTTGCTAAAATTTGGTATGTACATTCACTAGGTAGGATTTAACTTATATTTAATCCAAAACCCATATGGTGGGTAACCTACATCCTCGCCATATAATTTTTATTTCAAATTAGAAAATATACCAAAACATCCATGGAAATTCCCTTAGTATGTAGGTCTGCTGCACTTTGAAATGTGTCTTTATTAATGACCAACAATAACAGAAGAAAAAGAAGATTTGAGTGAGCCTGAAAACAACTGTTGAATGTTGATCATGTGGTCTGACGGTATTGGTTAGGAGGGCAGACTGAAACATAAAATGGAAAATTAAAGTGTCGCCTTTATTTGGACTCAAAATATTTTTTGGGTGTGACTCAGTCAAAAATAAAAAAAATTAATTAAATTTTAGTAGTAGAGTTTCAGCAGGCCCCATCAAAGTGAGGGTGCAAAATCCTTGGGGGCTGACCAAGAGTTTTAAGTGTAGGCGGAAAATTTTTTTGCAAGGGACTAGTTAAAATTTATGATAAAATGAGTCGTTGCCCTTCGACACTTGAATGACGGTTACAACTCCATTCTTGGTGATTAGATGTATAAAACGTACCGGTACTTATATTTTTTCAATTAATAAACTGTTTTAATTATCTTTCCGTATAGGCTTAGAACTAATCAAGTTAACAATTAAAACTTATTTAGTACTTTTTGATCCACCAACTATAAAACTGTATAATTTAAATAATATAAAAATATCATTTCTTTCTGTGCATTTAAAGGATAATTGTATACATTTTTAGGTTTCATAATAAACCAAATTCTTAATGAGCATTAGCTCTTCTACTGTTTTTAGACAAAATACTTCGTGTGTATATAAAATCAGCTGATTAAAAGCCTGTCAATTAAATGCATCACAAAGGTTTGGAAATTTAGTTTTGTAATTTCTGAAAGTAAGATAACGTTTAAGTAAATAAAACCTGCTAATATAGAAAAATTTAACTTCATTTGTTACTAAGAGCATGTAAATTGGTCCAGTGGAAGTTTCAGACGAACTGTCTAAATGATAAAAAAAATTGGACTTTTCCCATTTTAAATCTCTATAAAAAAGTTTTTTTCATTTTTGACCAATTTAACATAAATATTTTCGTAATACAAACAAATAAACCTGCTGATAGCACTTGGGAAGAGGGTAGGCAGAAAATGCTTTGGGCCCATGGGCAGCAAATTGATAAAGCCGGCCGGACATAGGTACTGAATCATCTAACAATTTTTTTATTCCTTATTTACAGGGATTCAGCAGCGTACAGGTCAGCTTTGGGAACTAACACAAGATGGCACTGGACTTCATAGCAGGATGTCTAGGAGGTGAGATTATGTGTAGTGTGGAGCCAGAGCCGGCTCTACCACATAGGCAAACTAGGCGACTGTCTAGGGCGCCGAGGCCTAAGGGGCATCATTGTGGCGGAGGCGGGCGCCTCTGATCTGCCGTAAAAAGTGTTAAAAAGCAACCATAATCGACAAAAGTGCCCTGAATAAAATAGCACCCCTGATTAGCGGTTAAGAGGGCCCTCAATTGTAGACAGTAAAGAGCGCCCCTATTAGTGGTAAAAAGGGCGCATTACATAGGAATATTCAATACATAGGAAATAGCGCCCACAACTGGCACTAAAGAGAGTCAACAATCAGAGGTAAAGAGCCTAAAAAACCACTTGACTCTGATTATTTTTTGAACATCTGAAATGGATTATCTTCACAATTAATAAATAATGAAAATACTTGTGTGTTTGCTAGGGGAGACCTATTGACGCTTTCCCCAGGGCGCCAGAAAACCTAGGGCCGGCCCTGCATGGAGTGGTGGCTAAGATTTATTTATTATAAACACTTCAATGCTGCATGCCAATCAAAAATGTTGCCCAACATAACTTTTTTTTAACTCTTTATTTTGGCTAATTGGCAAAATGCCATGACAAGCCCACATAACTTTAAGATCATTATGGATTAGCCATTGGATCACGTACTTATAGCAAAAGAATGGTTTACAATACCTGCTGTCTAGTGATCCAAGGGGATCACTAAGCGTATGAATAGTAGTGATCCCTTGGATCACTAGAGAGCAGGTATTGTAGACCATTCTTTTGCTATAACTTTAAGAATAACACAGTTGAAATAGGTTGTTTGTGTGATACTATCAAGTTTTGAACCTTCAATAACAGAAGGCCTTTGATTGCTGTGAGACTTGGCAAACTTTTAATATTAATAATCGCCACATAAAAAAAATTATTCCAAAAGAACCTTAATGTGTGTTTTTATAGAATGAAAACATCGGACAAACAGAGTAATCTAGTTGTATTTTTTCTGCTTACAATTTCATGTGACTAATAAGTGATTGAAAGCTGTCACAAACATGTCATCAATATTGGGAGATAACTCGCCAAACTTATGGTCCCGAACACAACCAGTGCCTTTCATGCCGACATTGGAATGTTTTGTTGGGGGCACACGGTGATTCCGTGTCCTATTACATAACAATTCAAACATCTAGGTTGCTGCGAATATTACGCAAATTGACAAATTACAACTAGTGCTGGTTATGGTATTATTCATTAATGGAATTTTTCCTTTGTAGAACATGGTTGCTAGCTTTTTATTAACACAAAACGTTAACCTTTACTTATAAAACTGATGAGGGAGTGTAAGGACTTGACAATTTTTTTCCATTTGGAATTATTCTCATTGCTTTTCATAGTTATCCACTAAAAATTAATCTATACTTATTTAATACACTAAGGGTTTTTCTGTTTTGAGAACTCCTCCTACAATTGTCGATCGATATTCAAGTTTTTGGTGTTGTTGGATAGGACATGGTCTTTAGTTGTTTCCGCAAAAAATTGATGAAAATCGGACATAAAATAAGGGCGCTATAAACAAATTAAATTTGAAATTTTTCCATTATAATGACATTCAAATTCAAATTCAAATTTTTATTTTCCTTACAGACATGTACACATGCATTAGGTACTCTTAATTTCTAACTTAATAATAATGTTCTCATAAACTAATTCTATCCAGTATTTTCCAAATTTTGATGTTTCTTCTTTTTTTTAAATGTAGATTCTTTTTTTTCTTCTTCTCATAAAAATCTTTAAGGGAGTATAAAGGTTCTTCCTCAAGTAAATTTTTTAATACTTTTAAATCTTTAGATGTTTTTATTTCCAAATTATAATACGTTCTGATCAAATTTATAATTTTGCGGGATACTTCATAAGGAGATTTTTCATATACTGTTGTTCTGTGTCCTTTTGTTGGAATTAGTGATGAATTTCTGGTATTGTAGTTATGTTTGCATTCTTCATGTATGAACTCTTTATTCTTTAGATAAAATTTTGTTATTTCAAAAATGAACAAGCCAAATACGGTTAAAATTGGATTTGGGTTTAACATTTTACACATCTGTTAATGTACAGCTGTAAATACGTCTATTTTTGTGATTACTGATATTCAAAATATTGGTCGGATGTCGTTGATTTAGAACTAAGTGTTACTTTTGTATTGTATTAAAATAAATTGCTCGATTCCGAGCAACAAATAGGTTTTCAGAAAATATAAACCAACAAATTTTCTGACATATAGTTGGCAAAGTGATTGATACCACACAATTTGGAATAGGTACCTAAGTGATTATTGACTGTTAATAAAAAATGCTGTGTGCGATGACTTAATTATAACAAAATAATATAAAAAATTCAAGACATTTCTTTGCAGGAAAATAAACATCAAAATAGTAAACGTATTAGATTTATTATGCTTAATTAAAAAAAATGTTTGAAATTTTTTAATAGTAGTTAAAAATTATTTGGCACCTTGAATGACTTTAAAACAAACATACAGATGATTATGTCATTAAGTGGTCATGGTTAACAAATACATAAATAAACCTATTCCTAGTGCTTCTGATTCCAGGTTTTTAATTTTTATGCTCTAAAACTTTGAGTGAACTTTTATTCATTTTCCCAGGTTGTGCTGGCATCGCTATTGGTCATCCATTTGATACCATAAAAGTAAGTATGGTATATTCTTCTGATTTAAACAAGATTTTAGTGGATTTTTTAAACTGAAACTCATGATAGAAGGAATTGTGAACAGTATTTTAGCTATATGTAATTGCACGAAAATAGTCCTATGAGAGTTGAGGCATTGTTGCCAAATCTATCCCGAAAGAAATGTATTGTATACTGTATTACATGTTGTAAATGACAAGATTGCAGGGCGGGAGGGAAGTCACACAAGAAGGCTGTTATACAACATCCATTTGATTATTTTTTAATTTGAGTGCACTTCACTATGATAAAATCTATTGATATTTCATAAATGACTTAGATTACTAACCTTACCAAGGTATTTTACCAACATAATATATTTTTAATGAATTTCCCTATAGGGAATACGCTATTACGACAGTAGTCACGGTAAGACCTAAGCTTGGGACCATGATACTTTTTTTGAGGTCCCGACAGACAAAGATACCGTTAGTTTAAATTCATGTAAATTCATCAATATATACTAGAGATCGCCTCCTGATCAAAATTTCAATTGATCTGGACTCAAGAAGTTAAAAACAGTATCTGAAACATCTGTTCTTCCTGTTTTTTTCAGCAGTTGTTTTTACAACAGCTATCTAAGGCCGGCGCCACACTATCCGCTTTCAATGGTCCGGTGTAGCAGGACCGGTTCATATAGGGATGATTGTAACCCATGTGCACGGCCATATTGCCGCTCGAGAAGCGTTAGCTGAGCGCAGCCAAACATTTCGAGAGCGGCAATGACTATTTGAAATGGAAAAAAAAATTCATTCCGTTTTCACTAAAATGTTTATTTAAATAATATGTTTCAAATTATGTAAAAAAATGTTTACCCAAGAAAATTTTTATATTCAAACCCGTGACCTTCAGTTTTGAAATATGCTGTATACTGACATTGATGAAAGTATTTTTATTGGAAAGCCCATATCCGATTTAGTATGATTTTAACTCAAACATGTCTTACTGCTGACACAAACAAATTTTAATGGTCTGCTGACCATTCTTAAAATAAATTGTAATAAAAATGCAATGTTCACCATAAATTTTGGTTTGAATGTTTCAGGTCAAACTGCAAACTCAGGACTACAAAAATCCGGTCTATCGAGGGACTTGGGATTGTTTTACAAAGGTTCTGCAGTCAGAGTCGGTAAGATTTCTCTTAGTTTTTTCTTTGTCTTTGGACCTCGTGTGTATAATGCCCTGCCATTTGACCAAAAAACAAAAAGTTACGGACCATTAAAAAAAATAGCACTAAAAAACATTATTTAACATTATTTATTGATAAATATTAACACATTCACTGCTAATGGCACAGTACTGTGCCATGCTACAATGCACTCATCTTATGTATTTTGTTAGGTTAGCTCCTGGCGGAATTAGTTGTATACCATGTTAGCGTGGTTGGTAAGTGTGGCTTGACCGGCACCTACTTGGGATCCCCTTGGGAGCCAGCTTGAGATAACCTCTACTTGCTCATGGCACAGTACTGGACCACAAATATGACGTCATAAACACAACGGATAACATTTTTGACCTCTGTTCCTTAATTATGTCATACTAGTATACGTGTTGCTCGAAATCGAGCAATTTATTTTAATATAATACAAAAGTTACTTTTAGCTCTAAATCAATGACATCCGACCAATCCAATATTGTGAATCTCTTTAATCACCAAAACTTCACGTAATTACAGCTCATTATTAACATACGTTTAAAATGCTTTATTCAATCCCAATGTTATTTAAATGGGAAACTTTGAGATTTCAATGGTGGATAGCGCCTTTATTTTCAGTCCGATTCTCATCAATTTTTTGCGGAAACAACTACAGACCAAGCCCTATCCAATGACACAAAAAACTTGAAAATCGGTTGAAAATTGTAGAAGGAGTTCTCAAGACAAAAACCCCTTAGCGTATTAAATAAGTATAGATAAACGCATGTTTAGGTACAATAAAATTTTTTAGCATGAGGTTTCGATTTTCTTTACTATTAGCCGCAGTGAATGTGTTAATACTAAAAATTTTAGTGTATTTTACGGAGTTGTATTGAAAAACAAAGAATGTCGCTCAACAAATAAAGGCCTTATTTATTTATTTAAAAATCAAATTAAACCAGTAAAACACAGATGGGAAAAATTCCATTTATCCACTCAATATTTAGGTTCTAAAATTTTTAATAAATTACCATTGGAAATACAAAATATTGAAGTCCTTTTAAATTTAAACCACTCTGAGAGCCTGGCTGAAGACCAAAAATTTTTATTCTATTGCACAGTATCAAAAAAGAGATATAAAAAGTGGTTAAACTTTTTTATTTTTATTATTTATAGTAGTTTAATTTAGTTTAGGTCAAATCAGAATCTTGTAACATCTGACTATATGTCCTATCATTTTTATTTGATGTAATGACATGTAATAAATAAATTAAAAAAATAATAACCTACTGTAACTGAAAGAAAATGGTTGGATAGTTAACCAATGATTAGTTAACCAAAGAAATTTTTCTATAGTTTGAAGCCTCTCCGACCGAGACTCGCTCCGGTCGCACTTTCTGTTGACTTTGACGGATGTTGATGTGTGGGTGTGTTGCAGCTAGGTGGGATGTATCGCGGCGTGTGGTCGCCCATGTGCGGTGTTGCGCTGGTCAACGCCGTCGTATTCGGTGTCTATGGCCACATGCAGCGAAGCCTCTCCGACCGAGACTCCGTCTGGTCGCACTTCCTGTTGACTTCGACAGATGTTGATGTGTGGGTGTGTTGCAGCTAGGTGGGATGTATCGCGGCGTGTGGTCGCCCATGTGCGGTGTTGCGCTGGTCAACGCCGTCGTATTCGGTGTCTATGGCCACATGCAGCGAAGCCTCTCCGACCGAGACTCCGTCTGGTCGCACTTCCTGTTGACTTTGACAGATGTTGATGTGTGGGTGTGTTGCAGCTAGGTGGGATGTATCGCGGCGTGTGGTCGCCCATGTGCGGTGTTGCGCTGGTCAACGCCGTCGTATTCGGTGTCTATGGCCACATGCAGCGAAGCCTCTCCGACCGAGACTCCGTCTGGTCGCACTTCCTGTTGACTTCGACAGATGTTGATGTGTGGGTGTGTTGCAGCTAGGTGGGATGTATCGCGGCGTGTGGTCGCCCATGTGCGGTGTTGCGCTGGTCAACGCCGTCGTATTCGGTGTCTATGGCCACATGCAGCGAAGCCTCTCCGACCGAGACTCCGTCTGGTCGCACTTCCTGTTGACTTCGACAGATGTTGATGTGTGGGTGTGTTGCAGCTAGGTGGGATGTATCGCAGCGTGTAATCGCCCATGTGCGGGGTCGCGCTGGTCAACGCCGTCGTATTCGGTGTCTATGGCCACATGCAGCGAAGCCTCTCCGACCGAGACTCCGTCTGGTCGCACTTCCTGTTGACTTCGACGGATGTTGATGTGTGGGTGTGTTGCAGCTAGGTGGGATGTATCGCAGCGTGTAATCGCCCATGTGCGGGGTCGCGCTGGTCAACGCCGTCGTATTCGGTGTCTATGGCCACATGCAGCGAAGCCTCTCCGACCGAGACTCCGTCTGGTTGCACTTCCTGTTGACTTCGACAGATGTTGATGTGTGGGTGTGTTGCAGCTAGGTGGGATGTATCGCGGCGTGTGGTCGCCCATGTGCGGGGTCGCGCTGGTCAACGCCGTCGTATTCGGTGTCTATGGCCACATGCAGCGAAGCCTCTCCGACCGAGACTCCGTCTGGTTGCACTTCCTGTTGACTTCGACAGATGTTGATGTGTGGGTGTGTTGCAGCTAGGTGGGATGTATCGCGGCGTGTGGTCGCCCATGTGCGGGGTCGCGCTGGTCAACGCTGTCGTATTCGGTGTCTATGGCCACATGCAGCGAAGCCTCTCCGACCGAGACTCCGTCTGGTCGCACTTCCTGTTGACTTTGACAGATGTTGATGTGTGGGTGTGTTGCAGCTAGGTGGGATGTATCGCGGCGTGTGGTCGCCCATGTGCGGGGTCGCGCTGGTCAACGCTGTCGTATTTGGTGTCTATGGCCACATGCAGCGAAGCCTCTCCGACCGAGACTCCGTCTGGTCGCACTTCCTGTTGACTTTGACAGATGTTGATGTGTGAGTGTTGCAGCTAGGTGGGATGTATCGCGGCGTGTGGTCGCCCATGTGCGGGGTCGCGCTGGTCAACGCCGTCGTATTCGGTGTCTATGGCCACATGCAGCGAAGCCTCTCCGACCGAGACTCCGTCTGGTTGCACTTCCTGTTGACTTTGACAGATGTTGATGTGTGGGTGTGTTGCAGCTAGGTGGGATGTATCGCGGCGTGTGGTCGCCCATGTGCGGGGTCGCGCTGGTCAACGCCGTCGTATTCGGTGTCTATGGCCACATGCAGCGAAGCCTCTCCGACCGAGACTCCGTCTGGTTGCACTTCCTGTTGACTTCGACAGATGTTGATGTGTGGGTGTGTTGCAGCTAGGTGGGATGTATCGCGGCGTGTGGTCGCCCATGTGCGGGGTCGCGCTGGTCAACGCTGTCGTATTCGGTGTCTATGGCCACATGCAGCGAAGCCTCTCCGACCGAGACTCCGTCTGGTCGCACTTCCTGTTGACTTTGACAGATGTTGATGTGTGGGTGTGTTGCAGCTAGGTGGGATGTATCGCGGCGTGTGGTCGCCCATGTGCGGGGTCGCGCTGGTCAACGCTGTCGTATTTGGTGTCTATGGCCACATGCAGCGAAGCCTCTCCGACCGAGACTCCGTCTGGTCGCACTTCCTGTTGACTTTGACAGATGTTGATGTGTGAGTGTTGCAGCTAGGTGGGATGTATCGCGGCGTGTGGTCGCCCATGTGCGGGGTCGCGCTGGTCAACGCCGTCGTATTCGGTGTCTATGGCCACATGCAGCGAAGCCTCTCCGACCGAGACTCCGTCTGGTTGCACTTCCTGTGGACTTTGACAGATGTTGATGTGTGGGTGTGTTGCAGCTAGGTGGGATGTATCGCGGCGTGTGGTCGCCCATGTGCGGGGTCGCGCTGGTCAACGCCGTCGTATTCGGTGTCTATGGCCACATGCAGCGAAGCCTCTCCGACCGAGACTCCGTCTGGTTGCACTTCCTGTTGACTTCGACAGATGTTGATGTGTGGGTGTGTTGCAGCTAGGTGGGATGTATCGCGGCGTGTGGTCGCCCATGTGCGGGGTCGCGCTGGTCAACGCTGTCGTATTCGGTGTCTATGGCCACATGCAGCGAAGCCTCTCCGACCGAGACTCCGTCTGGTCGCACTTCCTGTTGACTTTGACAGATGTTGATGTGTGGGTGTGTTGCAGCTAGGTGGGATGTATCGCAGCGTTTAATCGCCCATGTGCGGGGTCGCGCTGGTCAACGCCGTCGTATTCGGTGTCTATGGCCACATGCAGCGAAGCCTCTCCGACCGAGACGCCGTCTGGTCGCACTCCCTGTTGACTTCGACAGATGTTGATGTGTGGGTGTGTTGCAGCTAGGTGGGATGTATCGCGGCGTGTGGTCGCCCATGTGCGGGGTCGCGCTGGTCAACGCTGTCGTATTTGGTGTCTATGGCCACATGCAGCGAAGCCTCTCCGACCAAGACTCGCTCTGGTTGCACTTCCTGTTGACTTTGACAGATGTTGATGTGTGGGTGTGTTGCAGCTAGGTGGGATGTATCGCGGCGTGTGGTCGCCCATGTGCGGTGTTGCGCTGGTCAACGCCGTCGTATTCGGTGTCTATGGCCACATGCAGCGAAGCCTCTCCGACCGAGACTCCGTCTGGTCGCACTTCCTGTTGACTTTGACAGATGTTGATGTGTGGGTGTGTTGCAGCTAGGTGGGATGTATCGCGGCGTGTGGTCGCCCATGTGCGGTGTTGCGCTGGTCAACGCCGTCGTATTCGGTGTCTATGGCCACATGCAGCGAAGCCTCTCCGACCGAGACTCCGTCTGGTCGCACTTCCTGTTGACTTTGACAGATGTTGATGTGTGGGTGTGTTGCAGCTAGGTGGGATGTATCGCGGCGTGTGGTCGCCCATGTGCGGGGTCGCGCTGGTCAACGCTGTCGTATTTGGTGTCTATGGCCACATGCAGCGAAGCCTCTCCGACCAAGACTCGCTCTGGTTGCACTTCCTGTTGACTTTGACAGATGTTGATGTGTGGGTGTGTTGCAGCTAGGTGGGATGTATCGCGGCGTGTGGTCGCCCATGTGCGGTGTTGCGCTGGTCAACGCCGTCGTATTTGGTGTCTATGGCCACATGCAGCGAAGCCTCTCCGACCAAGACTCGCTCTGGTTGCACTTCCTGTTGACTTTGACAGATGTTGATGTGTGGGTGTGTTGCAGCTAGGTGGGATGTATCGCGGCGTGTGGTCGCCCATGTGCGGTGTTGCGCTGGTCAACGCTGTCGTATTTGGTGTCTATGGCCACATGCAGCGAAGCCTCTCCGACCAAGACTCGCTCTGGTTGCACTTCCTGTTGACTTTGACAGATGTTGATGTGTGGGTGTGTTGCAGCTAGGTGTAATGTATCGCGGCGTGTGGTCGCCCATGTGCGGTGTTGCGCTGGTCAACGCCGTCGTATTCGGTGTCTATGGCCACATGCAGCGAAGCCTCTCCGACCGAGACTCCGTCTGGTCGCACTTCCTGTTGACTTTGACAGATGTTGATGTGTGGGTGTGTTGCAGCTAGGTGGGATGTATCGCGGCGTGTGGTCGCCCATGTGCGGCGTCGCGCTGGTCAACGCTGTTGTATTTGATGTATATGGCCACATGCAGCGAAGCCTCTCCAACCGAGACTCCGTCTGGTCGCACTCCCTGTTGACCTTGACAGATGTTGATGTGTGGGTGTGTTGCAGCTAGGTGGTATGTATCGCGGCGTGTGGTCGCCCATGTGCGGTGTTGCACTGGTCAACGCCGTCGTATTCGGTGTCTATGGCCACATGTAGCGAAGCCTCTCCGACCGAGACTCGCTCTGGTCGCACTCCCTGTTGACCTTGACAGATGTTGATGTGTTGGTGTGTTGCAGCTAGGTGGGATGTATCGCGGCGTGTGGTCGCCCATGTGCGGCGTCGCGCTGGTCAACGCCGTCGTATTCGGTGTCTATGGCCACATGCAGCGAAGCCTCTCCGACCGAGACTCGCTCCAGTCACACTTCCTGTCTGGTGCGACGGCTGGCCTCGCACAGAGTGTCGTGTCGGGCCCTGTCGAGCTGATTAAAACCAGGTACAAACAATCAGGCATTACAGTCCATTCGTGCGGTCCCAATTTTCCCATTTCTGTCATTGCCAGACCAATCAGAATCAATTGACATTATTACATATTTTTAATGTGTTATGCAACTTAATGAAACCAGTACCAGGTTAACCGAGCCTTGCTCGTTGGTTTTAATCCACTTTTGTTATAGTGTCATAGCTATTAAATTTCAACCTACAACGAACTATACTTCTTCACAGTTAACAGCTGTTTCAAAGAGACTACTTAACATTAATGTTCCTTTGCTTTTGTATACCTCTCGTTGTTATTTTGTTACCAAAATAGCAACCCATAAGACCAATGTTATTTTAAATTTAAATATCAGACCAAATTTGATTTTTCCTGGGATTGAGGCTGTTTATAAACTTATTTTTGGGTCAAAACACTCTTAACCAATTTATGCCCAAATTGTTTCTTGTGAACTGAGTGCAGTCGCTTAGTGCTGCGCTCTTGTAGCGAATTCGCATACCAACTGCCCACAGTCTTCCCCGCTAGGGTCGCGCACTGTTCAAAACCCAAATTCTCCTAGGCTGCCGGTCGTGATAGCTGAGTTGGCTAATGCGTAGACTTCCCTGATCAGGATGTCTACGTCGGTGCGGGTTTGAATCCGCACACGACCGAACCTGACCTGGTGGTGCAACTCTTAAAGGGTTAGCTGATCTGTGGCAACGTTGGTGGGAGGGCCCACGTAAAATAAACGGTGGTAGGCTTGCATGGAAGTTGACGGGATCGGTTAATTCTATGAGAGTTGCACCTTGGTCAACACTAATTTTGCTACTTTTTACTTCTGTTTACTGTGTGTGTGCCACTACGGCCTTGAAATATGAAAGATAACTATGTTTTCACTCCAAATTGACAATTTCAATAATGAAAAAGCTAAAATTCTATTGACTTTCATAAATTAAAATACTGCGTCAGCAAATGTCGACAGTGGTCACAAATGGGTTAGGCCTAAATACAAAGTTTAAGCAAAATCTACCCGCTAGATTTTGAGATTGTGGAACACAATCCCCTTCAGACAGTGCTTTTATTATAGTATAGGATTTTTTTCTTTTTTGCAAACAAACATGGTCATTTACTGTAACATGGAATACTAAAAAATGTAGCTCTATATATGCTCTCTCTTGAAAAAAAAAAAAAAAAAAAAAAAAAATACTAAAAATTACTCTCAAATAAATCCTATTTAAAATTTCAGTAGAGACCCACACATACAGCCTAATATGGACCAATATGACCAGTCAAGTGAAATTACTGTAAAATTATTAAAAAAAAATTAAGAATTACTAAAAGTTTTTTCAATATTTTTATCTGTCCTTTAAATATTATTGCAGGGAGTTGTTTTGCAAATATTTTTATGTCATTTGCAATGAGTTAACGTTTTGGCTGTCTAAAGAGCCCATATTTTTATTGAAAATATCGTCTTCTGGATGATTCTCATCCAGCCAGAGGTGGTCAAAGTCAGCTGGACTGCATCATTATGGAGTATCAAGTTTAAGCGACTTTATTAACTATGTAAAGTTGCGGTTTTCAATATAATTTATGTTTTCTGATACTGTGTGAGTTTGGCAAGCAATAAAATCCAGTTTCGCCAACTACAGTGTATTAACTAAACATTGCCGTGCACTTCCAGGATGCAGACCAACCCTTCGTATGGCGGGACGATGAACTGCTTCACGCACATCCTCGGCCAAGAAGGCGTTCCTGGAATGTTCAAGGGCCTCACGATCACGGCCGCCCGCGAGTTCCTCGGTTATGGACTGTACTTCGCAACTTATGAGGTGCTGACGAGGTCGTCCCCGGAGACCCCCATTGGAACCGCCACCATGCTGCTGGCGGGGGGAGTGGCGGGGACTGTGTCCTGGGTACTGACCTACCCTCTGGACGTGGTCAAGACACGGTACCAGGTACGCAGCCAAGACTAAGCAAATATTCAGCATTTAATCAGAATAAAATAATCTTTTTAATTTAGTTCGATTAGGAATGATATATTTCTTCAGGTATGTATTTCTGTGAAAACTTAAACTGGGAAGTGCGTTTGTGTTGGTTAAGGAAAAATGCTCCATGTATTTTGTACAAGGATTATCCAGAAAATTTTTCGGATGCCAAACCTCTTACCTCCTTTACTACATGGGATAAAGTCAGCTCTCTTTCATGATAGTCTGTGCCGAGCTTAAAACTTTCTGGCCACCCATCTTTTATAATTAAATTTCAAAGTATGCAAATTAAAAATCCTACCAAATGTAAAGTGCAATGTGGCATTTGTTTTTGCTATTGTAAGAGCTTCATCCATGTGCAATTTATGTCAGAGGGGAGAAAAAATAAATTTAGATTTGTTGATGAATCTTTGTAAACGTGCAATTCAGAACCAGAGCAGTGGCATTTTTTTCAGAAAATGTGTTTTTTTCACTAAGTCAGTGGTTATGTGCTAAAACATCTTTGTTGAAAATATGACGCAATTTTGTTCTCTATTGCATGTATCATTCCTCAATAATTACTAAATTTTTTTGTATTTCTTGGTTTTTTTTCAGGTTTATTATTTGGGAAAAAATGTTGGCAAAGTCATATTGTCGTATGTTCTGTGCAAGATTTTCTAGCTGTTAAGGATTTACATTTACGGTATGACAATAAAGTGGTTTTTCTTGTTCCCAGGCGGACACAGGTCGCTACTCGGGCCTGGTGGACTGCCTCGGCCAGTCGGTCCGCAGCGAGGGAGTGTCTTGCCTGGGCCGGGGACTGATGCCGACCATCATCCGAGCGTTCCCAACCAACGCGGTCACGTTCACCGTCGTAACCTGGGTCATGCGGTTTGCCAACCTAGACACGTCCGTCAACGTAACAAAAATATTGGATTCAGTTGCGGAAGAAAAGCACATCATTGGTAGAAACGGGATGGTTGAAACTGTCAACATCGAGTGTAACTGGCTGCTGAGAATGAACGCTCAGAGATATTTCTTGATGTCTGAAGACTTATGGGTGGACGGTGGGAATGATGATGACGGATTGTTAAACAATAGAAATTTTGAAGCAGATGAATACAAGGTAGAGAATGACCTGTTAGCTGCTGAATCGAAATTGATTGACAATTTTACACGAGAATTCAATGAAAGTGACTATGATGATTATTTGACAAAATATGAGCAAGCCAAAGGGGAATATAAATCAAACAAAAGGTGACAAAATAAATTTGTAGTATATGGCAGTTTTATAGTCAAATATTATTGATGGTTTCATACAAAATGCATGTAAGAGATAGTAAAAAACACAATTTTAAATTTTAAAAATTAAAAAACCCTAGCATATTTATTCCGATATAAAAGAGGTATAATTTTGTGATTATATTATAATAATATTAGTATATTTTAATCAAAGAAATTAAAAATATATTCCCTTCTTTGATTGTGAACTTAGCACTTTGTGACCATTTAGAACGTATAAGTGCATTTAATGAAGTACAGAATCTGTGCATATGTTTCATATTGTAAATAAAGATTACTATATCAATTAATTGTTTTATATAAACCCTTCCAACAAGATTTTAGTTTATATCTATAAATTAAAAACAGGTTATAAGCCTTTCTTTTGGTATTTACATGATGTTTTCTTTCTTTCCGTTCCTCTTTTTGCTGCATCATCGATCGTTTTATCATAAAAAGATTAGGCAATACATTACTGAGATTCGCATGTTCCATAAAAGCTTCTAATCCTGAAGTAGAGCTTAATCTATAGATAAGCAGTTTTACTACAACACTGATAACATTTATTCAGTAACTCCTCTTTGAGTGTTAACTCTCCTAAAACACTTGTTCAGTAGAAAAATAATTGTGTGCAAAATGGTAAGTGGTAAATGTTAAATACGGTATCTGTTGAGTAAAATGTGTGGTAGATTAATTTAAATCAAGATTAAATTAAATGGTTGATCGATCAGCATAGTGTAAATGAATCTGGGCTTCGATGGCTTACATGGCTTAGCACCCTGGATTTAGCTTTCTTATATACAGTATATATTTACTAGTGGCTTATAGGGGCAAAAGCCCCACTCATAAAATTAAAGTACTAAGTATACTGTAATATATACCTTACCAGATTACCAGTACTTTACTAAGAAAGATTCCAGAAGATTTAATTTTTATCAATAATGAATGAATGCATAATTTTGTCTATCGTTAAAACCAATATTGAACTAATTTGTTTAAAAGAAATGATAGTCTTTGAGCTAAGACAAAAAATTAACATAATGTAGAAAAATGGCAATGAGACAAAATGTGACGGATGCTCAGCACCCATTTTAGGATTAATATAAATCTGGGGTTTTTCTCATAGGCCGACAGATGATGTGCCAGGAGTATGTAGCTGATTTGGTTTCTTGTGTCATAGTGACGGATGTGCCTCTGAGAAGTTTACAGGTCTTTTGTTAACAACATGTTAACACATACCTCAGCAATGTATAGGTTAGCTGCTGTCTGTAGTTTCAGCCTCTTGAACTCCCCCCGGTATGTCACGAAATGCCAGTCCAGCCATGATGACTACCTGACTGCCTTCTTCTGAACACGTAGGGGAAAGAAGGGTAATGGTGCGCACCTAAGGGGAAAAAATTCTTCCCAGAAAATATGCGGGCAAAAATTACCAATACATGTGTCAAACTCTTTGGTATTTAATGTAGTTTCTTATAAAAAATTATCATTATCATATATATTAACATTAATAAAATATACAACATTATATAAGAATATGCACTTGCGCACGATTTCCCTACCCATCGGGTAATTTTGGGCAGGGACGTATGGGTTGAAATAATTAGAATAAATATGTTTTATTAATATAAATTCAATATCAATATAACATATGGAATGTCTTATAAAGCTAAACAATACTTTCTTGTAGCTTTACAATACACTTAACAAAAGTTTTGGTTACAAATTACAAAATTGTTCAAGGGTTAAAGCAAAATTAGCACACATAGGCTGATTTTCTACTGTGTCTGCACCTGAGCTGTCTGCATGACTTCAGGACGAACAGTTTATGAGCATCTGAAAAACAAGAATGTAAAAGGGGAAGTAATTTTTTTCTTACCAATAACTACTTGGGGGGAATTACTACTTGGTGCGCACCGCCGCGCACCATTACCCGATGATGCATTTGAAAGTATTTTATTTTCTCACTATCTTAAGAAGGGATGAAACCATAAATTAATTGGTTCAAACGATAAATCAAAGACTACCATTAATTGTAATACTAAACAGTATTAAGTTATCTAAAGATCTGCCCTAACCTTACTATTTTTTCAGGCGCAAAAATAACATGACACACACGACTTTTAGATTTTTGCCTCTCATAACCTCAAAAATTTCAATGGCGAAAACCACGAGGTCGCGTTTTAGTTGTTGAGTCCCCCGCTAGGCTGCAGCACATACTGGAGCTTTTTAACTTATTTCATTCATAAAAAACTACGATGCGCACCATTACCCGCCGCGCACGATTACCCTACTCTCCCCTAATACCCTCTGGAAATTTCCCTGAGATGATAACCCCATACCATTGTTCAATTAAAATTAAAATTAAATATATTAACTTTGGCATCATTATATTTAAAATTATAAATACTTCAAACGAACTACTCAAAATTTTATTAAATTCGGATATACAACTAATACAAGAAACCAGAACAGATTGAATGTATCTTTTATTAAGTATTCAAGAAGCAAGAAAAATCCATACTTATTTAATACGCTAAGGTTTTTTTTTTTTTTTTTGTCTTGAGAACTCCTCCTACAATTTTCAACCGATTTTCAAGTTTTTGGTGTCGTTGGATAGAGCTTGGACTGTAGTTGTTTCCGCCAAAAATTGATAAGAATCGGACTGAAAATAAAGGCGCTATCCACCATTGAAATCCTAAAATTTCTCATTTAAATAACATTGGGATTAAATCAAGTGTTTTAAACATCTGATAATAATCAGCTGTAAATACGTGTTGTTTTGGTGATTAAAGTAGAGATTCACAATATTGGACTGGTCGGATGTAATTGATTTAGAGCTAAAAGTAACATTTGTATTGTATTTATTTATTTATTTATTTATTTATTCAAAATACATCACATTACATCAATGAATTGACAGGTGATAAGTCAAAATATCTTAAAGCTATTGTTAATTGTATAGATAAAAAATAGTTGTAATAATAAATTCATGAACAAAATGTTTTTTCTTCTTCTACAACAGTTAAAAATAATAATTACAGTAATTGGACATTCTACTGGCCTTCCAAAAATTCTTCTAAAGAATAATAAGCCTTCTCCAGTAGCCACTCTTTTAAATGTTTTTTGAATTTGGAGAGAGTATCAATATTTTTTATAGAAATTGGTAATTTATTGTATATTTTAGGGCCCATGTACTGAGGAGACAAATGGAATAATTTGAGTCTGTGTTGTGCTGGTTTCAATGAATTTTTAAACCTAGTGTGATAAGTATGGATTTGTTGGTTAAGCATGAATGTGTCAAAACTTTCTTTTACCATTAGAGCTATCTGATAAATATATGAGCTGTAAAAGGTGAGGATTTTAAATTTGATAAAAATTGGCTTGCAATTAGTAATTTGAGGAACTTTTACTATAATTCTTAAAACTCTTTTTTGTAAAATGAAAATCTTTTTGGCTTGACTAGCTGAGCCCCAAACAATTAGTCCATAATTCATGATTGAAGAAAAATATGCATGATAGACGGAAATTTGAGTTTCTAGATTTGTGGTATCTCTGATTACACGAAGGACGAAGGTAGCTGAGTTTAAGCGTTTGGATATGGTTTCTATGTGTGAATTCCAATTTAAATGTGAATCGATTTTTATTCCTAGATAGTCAACAGTATTTTGGGTATTAATGGACGAAGTGCTTAGGTTAGAGATAAATTTATTGTCCGAAAAAGAGGCTGAAAATTCAATCATTTGTGTTTTTGACACATTCATTGACAAACCATTTGCTGCAAACCAATCCCTTAAATTTTCTAGTTCTTTTGAGACTGTGGCTTGCAAAGTATCATCCTTGGGTCCTTTGAAAATTAAAGCAGTATCGTCTGCATACTGAAAAGTTAATAAATTAATATTTTGGCAAAGGTCATTCACATAAATTATAAATAAACAAGGACCAAGAATTGATCCTTGAGGAACTCCGTAAGGGGTATGTGTCCATTCTGATCTGAAGATATTATTAAATTTATGAATGAGGGTTCTTTGTTTTCTATTTTTTAAGCATGAGATAAACCAATTGAGTTCATTATTTTTTATTCCTAGCATTTTCAGTTTTTCAATAAGTATTTCATGATCGACACTATCAAAAGCCTTGGAGAGATCACAGAGAACTCCCATAGTCCTCTGCGACCCATCCAAGGCCCGCGCCACAGTATTAATCATACTTGTTACAGCTTTCTGTGTGCTTAATTTTGCTCGAAACCCAAATTGTGATGGATTTATCAGGCTATTACTTTCTAAATATTCTGTTATTTGAGTGGTTACTGTTTTTTCTAGAATTTTTGAGAAACAAGGTAACAGAGCAATCGGTCGGTGCTTTGTATTAAAATAAATTGCTCGATTTCGAGCAACACGTATACTAGTTATATTGAAATGGGGTTAATACTCTTACCGAATGATTGGAAAAATTTAAGTGAAAGACAATTTAAGAAGAAAATCAAACAAATTTTACTGGAAGAATGTCCATATAAAATTGAAAAGTGTTTCACAACCGAATACTTGGAAAATTAGAAAAAATAACCTATTGGGCTCACAATTTGATCAATCTTTTAAATAAGATAATTATGTATTACTTGTTAATACCATTAAAGGTATTATTATTACAATCAGTACGTAACGAATGTGCAACTCAAATAAAGCAAAGTAAGCAGTCCTTGAGGTTACAATAAGATTTACATCAAATTGTTTCCTTTAAAGTAAATTTGATTATTTTACAGAATCTTTGTTTCATAGAGAAATGCTTAGAATGATAATAACTGTTTACAATTCCCTGTTTTCATTAAAATTCTCATAAATATTTTTCTATTCGAATGACTTGAGAACTTTGTGGAATTTTTAGAGGTAAATTTAAAAATGTCAATTCCATATCTTTTCCATTATTTATATTATCCTGCAAACCTTGAATGATTTATAAGCAGGATCTATTTGTTATCCAAGTAAGAAAACCCTTTAGGCCCATGAGTTTTTGCTTATGACAACAATTCAATATGTAATGCAAATATTTGAAAAAAGTACAGATGTTCCATTATTTTTGCCCATGTAATTGAGGTGCTGGAGTACAGGCCAACCAAATCATGGACAACTGCATCAGATAACAATTACTTAATGTTAATTAGGCCTACAACAAATATTGCACGGGCATGTTTGCGCTGCTTGTCCAAGTTCATTGTTGAAATATTGTGTAGATGTACTCATACTGTACTGTTATGAAGTACAGACAGAAGTTTTTCATCTCCAATAGATTACCAGTGATAATTTATTAAAAAGTGACATTTTCAATACATTAATTTTTATTTTAAATCACCAAACAATTTTTGAGTAATGGGGTAACATGTTTTTCCTCTTTAGTACCAGGGGGACCGAGCTTAAGCTCGGTAAAATTATTACTTTCATTCTAACGCAAAGCTCGTTCGCTCCGCTCACTCGCCCTCTTAATTTTTAAGACGAGCTCGTTCACTTCGCTCACTCGCCAGACCAGAGGGTGCTGCACTTTGGTATAATTTTCCTTTAAAGATAATAGCACATTGGTTTTATCTACAGTTGTCAGCTGTTTTTTGTTCAATTAATAAACTCTCCATAAGGATAACATGGGACTTTGAAGGGCTCTAGTGCGAAAACCATATTTTTCCCAGCTATGGGACCAGCTCCAATTGATTTCTGGTGGCCAAAACCCCCATACAATAGACTCCCTCTTAACCGGCCACCTCGGGACCAGGCCGCGGCCGGATAATGAATTGGCCGGTTAAACCGATGTTCATTTAAGAACGCCATCCCACAATTTTATATGACCTAAATATAATATATTATTACTTGAAAAACAATCTTAAATACATTACTGTATATGGTTTATAGCTAATATCCACCACCCATGAAATCCACAACAAACCTACACTAACAATAATTTGTTTCTTTATTGTGGTCTACTGGATAGTAGGTCCAAACGCATTGACTTTCAATGGCAGTCACTTCCGTCCAGGACGATACAGTTTAATTGGTTTGAGAACGTCAATATGAAATAAAGTAGAATTGAATGATACATTAGATAAGAAAACTTAGTTTCCGGAGAAACGCGGCCGGTAAAGCGATGTTGAGATAAAAAATGGCCGGTAAAAAAGATGTTATTTTGTGTCAGGATAGGCCAGTTAAAGCGGAGACCGGTTAAAAGGTGGTCGGTTAAGAGGGAGTCTACTGTATTCAATCAAAAAATCAGAAATTCTGGGAGCGTAAAAAAACTTTGTCCGTTCAAACGGAGCTTGTTTTAGAGTATTTAAGATTATTTGTTGTTTGTCAAGTAAATTAAAGCTTACAATTTAATAGATAGTTTTCTCTTGAGAGCAATAATATTTTTGCGATAAAAACAGGCCATCTTAGTTTATCTCACACAATGCTGCATATATATTTATTTATTTTGTGTGACCAAATAAATAATAAGAAATCCTCTGAAAAAATATATGAATTTAAGTTTTATGGTAGTTTTGTGGTAAATTGTGAATATTAACTTTAAACACCCACCTAATATACCCATTTCAGCCAGGTTTGCTCCTCACTATACCTTGGACTTGATTGTTTAGAAAATAAATGGCTTAATAAGTTGAGCTGTTGTCAGAACGAGTGGGGAAGGGCTGGGTTGTTTTCATGTCGAAGTGGTAATCATTACTCTTGCATATTCATGTGTAAAATTACTATGGAAATTCTCCAAATTTGAAACTATTTCGTAACCAATAATAGGTGTTTTAGTTTAAAACCGTTTTAGCTTCATTTTCAGTTATATCTTTCAGCATGGCTTGTAGGAAAAACTCAACGTACTTTGTGCTAGTGATGGTTTTATTTTCAAAAGTATGTGGAGCAAAAGCAGTAAGTATGACTTTTTAGATTATAATTTTCAAATCACAGTGAAGCCTGATAACATACCATGCAGTAGTTCTGGTGTGTATGGCATGGTGAATCCTAGAATAATAAAGTCTTTTCTAGTAATTACTGTACACAGCTTTTTTTATACTTTTATTAAATGTCACATAATCATATATAACAGTTTTTTGCCTACACCTAATTGAGCTTTTGTAAAAGTTAAGGTTCAATGTTTTTAATTAATATTAATAAATAAAGGATTTATTAGCTATATATCCCAAACTTCTTTTGATTGATTTTTTTCCTGTATATGAAAGTGTTATTTTTTAGTTGTGGAAACGGACAAAAGACACTTATTGCAGTAGTGACGTAAAGTGAACTAGTGAATTTTTAGTTGGGTCCAATATCCCTTTGATAAACTGAACATTTCTGTTTCAGGGAAAGGATGTGTGTGCAGGGTGAGTTCTTTCAAATACATTAAAAAAATTCTATATATTGAATTCAGTATGCGTAAAATTTTATTTATTAATTACAGAATAAAGTAATTATGTAAAAATAATTACTTCATTTAGTAAATGTGATATTATGACTTTTTTTATAAAAGAAAGTAAATTATAATAAACTAGGGGACCTGTGCTGTTACCCAGCATTTAAGTTATACAGTATAATTAATAGTTAATTTTATTTTACTCATGGTAATTTGCTCCTGAACTGGTTGAATGGTTTTAAATTACGGTACTTTATTCATCTCCAGTTCGTGTGGTTGAGTTATACTACAACCCAGGTTTCAACGCTATTGCATCAGTGTCATTACAGTCATCTTGAGACATTATACTAAAATTAATAGTGCAAATTAGACAGGAGTGTGGCAAGTGTTTTCTTTCATTTCAGTCTCACAAATTAGTTACAACAAACACACACAGACACACAAACCGAAACTAGTCCCTCCCCCCCCCCAGATTCTTCAGTTTCAGTTAGCAGGTGGCTAAGGTAAGGACAGGCGTCTATTTCCCCCCGTTTTCACTTTGTGGGAGAGAAAATTCTGATGATGAGTGTGGGGGTAAAGCCGACAGTGTTACCAACACCGCAATTATATTATATATTATTATTTTATTGTATAAAGAAAAAAAAATAAAATTATTAATTAATTTAAATTAAAACAGTCAGTGGATTTTTTACACGTTTTAATAGGTAATATGAAAATTTAAAACTTAGTAGCCTATTTACCAGGAGGCTTATCCGTTATGTTATGTACTTCGGCGATAACCCGTTTAGCAGTCTAAGGCATTATAAACCAAACATCGTCTTTTTTTTCAAATTTTATTAGCCGATCAGCATATTACAAAATTGCTATACAGGCTAAAGTTTAACAATAATATAGAAGTAACATATTTACAATAACTTAAGTTGAGGTCAGCTAATGGTTAGTCCCTCTGGCACAGTGTCCATATAGTCATGTTAGTCTGTTAGATATATTTCTGGTCGAAAATCACTGAAAAGGAAGCTGAGAAAGGTTAAATTGTCTTAAGGTATCAAAACATCTTGAGGAAGTCTGGGCCGAAGTCTAAGTCTTGTGATATTTGATGGCTGACCTGAGTTAAAGAATTGAATTCCGCTTGTCAATTGAATTTTATTCAAGAATTTTAATGTCGTTTTCTTGATGTAATCGTCAATTGAAGAAATGCCGAGCTCAAAATGTATTTGGTTGTTTCTAACGTACCACGGGCACCTGAGGATTATTCCTAACACTTTGTTCTGAAAAGTTTGTAACCTGCGAACTGCACTAGATGATGCGGTGCCCCACACAGGGCATGCATATAACATCAGGGGTCGTAGTATGCTTTTGTAGAGAAGAAGTCCATTTTTTGTGGATAGAGGTGATTTCTTGTTTTAGAATAGGAAATAATTTCGATAATCTTCCATAAGCCAAATTTAATTTTTTATTTATGTGAAGTTTCCAATTTAGTTTTCTGTCGAGGTAAACTCCTAAATATTTTATAGCTTATGGTCTGGAGGGTTCCAAATGAGATTTGTTCGCCTAGAATTTAAAAATGTTGAGGATCAACTGGTCGCCGAAGGGTAAAAATTTTTGCTTCACTCTTGGTCGGATTTATGGCTATTTTCCATTTAATGAACCAGTCCATTAAAGTGTCTAAATGTTCTTGAACATTTTGGGCTGCAACTTCAACATCGTGGTGGGTGGAGTAAAGAAGCGTGTCATCAGCAAAGACAGCAGTGTTAACATAATTTGATAAGGGCAAATCGGAGGTGTATAAGTTAAATAGGAGAGGTGATAGAATTGCGCCTTGCGGGACTCCGGCGTTTATGGGCCTGGTCGAAGATAAAACCCCACCAATTCTAACTGAAAATGTTCGGTCCTGAAGGAAGCTCATTACAATCAAACATCGTCTAACTAACCGGTTAACCTCGTTGTTTACACCTCAGCCCCACTGACAATGAGGTGGCAAACGGCTGGAAGATAGGAAGAATGAAGAAGTGACAGTTTGCTTTGCTTAGTATCCCTGCTGTATTGGTAACACCATTGACTCAATGGTAACACCATTGAGGTAACACTGTCGGCGGTACCCCCACTCCTCGTCAGAATTTGCTCTCCCACAAAGTGAAAACGGGGTGAAATAGACGCCTGTAAGGTAAGGGGCAAGGCTGATCAGTAATCAGCTGTTTAGTTGTCAAGGTCAGTTTTGTCAGATTACAACAATGGTTACACTTGCAGGCAGCTGGCTGGTAGAGTGGCAGAGTGTCTTATACTTCTACCAGCTGTCAAGCTGTCTACCAACTGCATTTAGGTTATGTTTACGTTTCTAGTTTATGGTTTCAACATTTAAAACATTCAACAGGTATATTAATACAGTAATGGCTCTCCGGTAAGTATACCCTCTGACTGAATAGGCCTAGGTATAAGTTTTACTGTAGAAAAAATAATATTACTTAGTAAAAATAAATTTAATCATGATTATAACATTTTGGTTATATAATTGGAGTAGTATTCTTGCCCATAATTTATAACAGTTCTAAAAATTTGATGGCTTTTCATACCAATAACTCATTTGTTTCAATATTTAGATGTCACAATTGAATAAGCTATAAAGATCTTGATGGATGGTTTTAAAAAGGTTTAGCCTATAAACTTGCCTACAAAGAATATTTATAAAGAATAGTATTTAACTTTTGGCGATACTTCGTTATCCGTCTCCACCGTTACCGGTACCTATTATCGATGTGGAAATTTCGATATTGCGATTGAAATTGAGCAATGAAAACAATCGAATCAACAACGATACTGAGAAAAGATATGTATCATAATAATAATCTAACCTAACAGTGTAACCGTAAACCTGCGTCACTTTAATTGACAGCGATGTTTATAACAACAAAATCAATAGTGTTTCGAAAAATTAAAAATGCATATTCCCTCAATACAATAGATAAAAAAATACCTTTCCGATTTGTATTTGGCAGCATTTGATTTTAGATCTAATGAAGTCTGCTTCTTCTCACAATTTGAACTTAGATACAGCTACACAACAAACTTGGTTAGTTTATGTTCTATTGTTCTTTACAGGTTACATTAGTTACAATTTTTACTTTTTCTGTCGTTGTTTTTTTTTTTCAGTTACAGTACTTGTTTGAATATATACAGTATTTGTTTTATTGTCAAAAGGTTTAACTTAGCCTATTTCATTATATTAGAACGAGAAACTAAATCAGGTGATAAAATCGTAATCGTATCGTGTACTGTAATTGTATCATTGATATAATAGCAATATTATCGCAATATCGAAATTTCCACATCGATAATAACGGTGGAGACGGATAACGAAGTTTCGCCTAACTTTTATATTGTCATAGGCTCCCTCTTAACCGGCCTCCTTTTAACCAGTCTCCACTTTTACCAGCCTACCTGGGCACAAAAACAACGTCTTTTAAACTGTCTATTTTTATCTTTCCATTGTTTTAACCGGCTATGTTTCGCTGGAAATGTTGTTTTCTTATCTACTGTTTCATTCAATTCAACGTTATATCATATTGTATTGACCTACTCAAACCAATTAAATTGTACTGTCCTAGACAAAAATGTATGCCATTGGAAGTGAATGTGTTTAGAAATGCTATCCAGTAGACAAAATAAGGAAATAAATCATTAAGTTTACTACGCCTAGTTCAATTTGGTTGAGGATTTCATGGGTGTCGGATGTTAGCTATAAATTACATAGAGTAATAAAAAGAGTTGTTTTTTCAAGTCACCATTGCATAGGCTATATCAATTTTAGGTTGGCGTTTTTAAAGGTACATTCACTTTAACCGGTCTAATAGTTTTCTGGCTGAGGCCTGGTCCCGAGTTGCCCACTTAAGAGGGAGACTACTGTGTATTGATGCACACAATTTATTTTCCAATGAATTCAAACTATATGAGAGCTCATATAATCTGAGGTAACTTACCAACTAATGAGGATCGAGTACTGTAAGGATGCGTTTTAAGTAAACATTCTTTCCTCGTTTCATCTGTGAAGCAATCACATTTTTTTACTTGCCTTTTAAAAAAATTTGATGTAAACTTATTTTCCGAATTTCCTCACTTTTCCCTTCATTTCACTTTTAAACGTACCTACCATATTTTACCATTGAAACTAAAACCATTGACTATGAATACACAAGTCTGTAACCACACCCCATTTCTAGATTCGACTATGCGCTCTTTAATAGGCCCTACTCATACAATTTTTTTTATTTTTTCAGGGACCAATGTAAGGTTCTTATAACCCATAAGGACATCCCTACCAAAGCTAAGGATATGTTAAAAGCAAAGTAAGTACTGCAAACTTCTTCTTCAAATTCGTTTTACAAAGGTTCGGTTTGTGATGGGCCTGCATTGTTTTAACACATTTAACACTGCGGGGCACTCATTGGTGAGTGGTCTAAACTTAGTTCCTTTCTGCCATGCTGTGCGCACCAGTGAGTGTTCGTGCATCGTCTACCCCATTTGGTTGCTGTGCGGCAGCACATTGATGAGGTTGGGGAAGCTTTGGTCTGTGTTTTATGTATGGCTCGTTGCAATCCGTTCCCAAACATCTTTAGGCATATTGCTGTTGCAGTTTACATAATGTTGTGTTCATTTTACGCGTAATTAGGGGTCATTCTCTCATAATTTGTATGTATCTCAATATGTTTTTTGGCTTCAATTAAATAGCGTACTACTTTAAAATAAATTAGTTCTTTACTTACAATAAGAAGTTTCAAGTTAAAATAACATAATGTCTCCTTTTATACACACAGTAAAATTCAAATAGTTCAAAATTTGTTTTTGAAAACTTTTCAATTACTTACTGTAGTGGCTTTATTCAATAATGCTGTTGTTGTGACGTCGTTAATTATCACGATACTAACGATTGGTTGCAGGGGCTACACGCTGACTGTCAGTGAGAACGCCGAGGGTCAGAACTCCCCGTCGCGAGAGATACTGCTGAAGGACATCAAGGGCATGGACGCTGTAATGTGGTTCGGCCACGTCCATGTCGACGAGGAAATGATCAAAGCGGCTGGTAAACACTGGAACAACCAACCTAACCATGAATAGTTAGTTGGTTATACCACTATAGTTAGGATCAGTGATGTATCCCTAAGCATACATAGTAAAGTTTTCTATCTTCGAATATAAAAAATTCTATACCCTACCTTAGCATCATGGCTCCTGTCTCATCATGTATCATAGTAACTACTGTCTTAGTAGGGGGCCTATATTCTTTTACTGCATTAGATGAATTTATCAACAAATAATTTCATTAAAAATTCACAGAATTCAATAAGTGTTTGTATAAAAGTACATCAAGGGAACATGGATGGAAACATTTTTCTACAGAAGAATACATGTATGTGTATACCCATTGTTTACTTGTTTGTTATACAAAGCCACTATTTTCCACTATTTTACAAAATGCTGCTGAGGTTAGGTTAAGTTGGTTATTGATGTACAGGTCATTAATATACTTTCACTAATTCAAAACAAGACACCTGACAGCAATGAGTCATACATCCCACTGTCTGGGCAGGAACAAATCAATAAAAGCATAGGAACAAATAACTAAAAGCGTTCATGAATCATCTTTTCGCCACTCGATATAGCTACAGTTGATTGATGAACTGAGCATGAACTGCTACATGATTTTTTTCTGTGAATTAGCAGAACAGAAAAAAACGTAAAACTTACAAATGTGTAATTTTCTCACAATGTGCATTAAATAGTCTTCTTTAATAATAATAATAATAATAATGCTTTATTCTCAAAAAATAAAAATACAGGATACAAACAATACAGAAAAGAAATACAATTGAGGGTCCCCGCATGGGCTGAAGCCTGTGCGCGGGGACCGAGTTCAAAATTCAACTGAACGCACAGATAATTATTTTACCCTGTGAACAACGAAATTAAAAACTAATAAACTATCTTAACTAAACCAAAGAGTTACTTTGAGTTTAATTTTTTTACACATATATATATATATATATATATATATATATATATATATATATATATTTTCTTAAGGAGTATAGAAGTTTTATACACTAATAAAAATAACTAGAAGAGAAACAATTAGAAATGAAACACAAGGTTGCTCTACTGAATGCAACTGGGGGAAGTTAGGAGTGTGATAAGTTGTTACTATCTAAAAATATGTTAAAAATCCCTGACCGGCCAGAACCAAGGATTCAGTTCAGCCAGCATAGACGAAAGTAATCATGGCGGCAGCGGCAGCTCTTCCGATCGCAACTAACCATTTAATAATTTTGTTCTTAAACAAAATCAAACTAAAGTGGCGAAGATCTCTAATTTCATTTGGTATATTTTGATAGAGGACATGGGCTATATAGAGAGAATTTGTTGTATTGACGGATTTCGAAATTCTTGGATTTACGGTACCAACACGCGTACTGTACCGCGTGTTGTACGTATGATCGGATTTGTCTAACATGCTAAAATCTCTTTTGAAGCAAAATGTGAGCAAAGACTTAATAAATAACTGTCTAATGTCTAACACTTGGAATTCATTAAAAATATTATCTGTGGAATATTGAATAGATTTGTTTAAAGCTGCTTTCATGATAGATTTTTGTGTGATTTCCAACGGCCTAATAGATACAGAATTAGAACCCCCCCAAACAATAATACCGAATTGTAAAATAGATTGTACATAAGCATAATAAACAGCCTTGAGTTGGTTAAAATCTAACACCCGATTCAATTGCCTAAACATATAAATGCATTTCCGCAGCTTGCTATTTATGTACTTGACGTGTTCAGACCAAGAGAGTCTGTTATCAAAAACAACCCCCAAATATTTGTAATTGTCCACTTTTTGAAGAATTTCACAGCTGCAACCCGGGAGCCCGCCACACGTATGCAATTTGAGCCGCTGGTCTACAGGATCCCCAGCAGCTCGCAGTGACACCGCCATGCACTTCGTCTTGCCAACATTAACCGTCAAACGATTCTGGTCGAACCATTGTTTGACAGTGAGCAGCCCCCGTTCAGCAAGCTGGTAAACCTCTTCCCACGTAGACCCTTCGAAAACCAGCGCAGTGTCGTCTGCATATAAGTATAATGTTCCCCTGTCCAATTGAATTTTCCCCAAATTATTTAAATAAATTAAGTAGAGAAGCGGCCCAAGGGTACTTCCCTGAATTATCCCGTAGATAATTTCACTCAGGTCTCCTTCAATTCCATTTATAGCAACCAATTGACGCCTATCTGATAAATAACTTCGAAACCAGTTGAGCGCTGTTCCCGAAATTCCAAGGTGTTTTAATTTTGTAAGCAATAAATCACGATCCAACGAGTCGAAAGCTTTTGCCAAATCAATAAAGATGATTAAGGATCGTTTGCTTTTATTTAAAAGCTGATGGAGATGATCTGTAATTTTGAAAAGCGCGTCTTCTGCTGTGATGTCACTTCTAAATCCAAACTGATTTTCGAAAATGAGATTATTATTGAAAAGGTATTTGGCCAATTGTTTTTTCACACATTTTTCAAGGATTTTAGACAGAACACTAAGCAAAGAAATCGGTCTGAAATTGCAAAAATTCCCCTTTTCTCCTCCCTTAAAAATTGGAATTACTTTTGCAGCTTTTAAAACTCGTGGAAAAATGCCCTTAGCCAGACTCGAATTTATAACATGAAGAAGAGGCTGCAACATAAAATTTAGGTTTTTGCGAAAAATATTAACCGTAATCCCATCCAATCCCGGTGCAGAACCCCCTCTCAGTTCCCTAACACAGTCAACCAGCTGCTGTTCGGTGACAGGTTCCATACGAAACTGAGTCAGTGCCTCGTACTGAGCGTCGTCCACGACACAACCGGCCGCGGGGACCTGGCTCGCCAATTCCGGTCCGACCCTGACGTAATAATTATTTAATTTGTTTGCGACATTTTTAATTTCGGAATCGTCTACTGCGCCTTTAGTGAAGTTGTGAACCGGAAATGCATCTTTTTGTTTAATTTTGCCCGCCAAATCACCAATGTGCCGCCACAGAGATCTCGGATTTCTGATCCGGATTTCTCGGATTTCTCGGATTTCTTTCAATCAGCCCTATGCGTTTTTTTAATATCCCAGTTCAAAATAATCTAAAAAGTACTTTGTATAACAAACAAGTACCAAACATTTGATACACTCGGACTAAACTGCCATCACAATGCTAAAATAAATCTGTAAACAAAATAAGGAGTATGATATGTAGCTGCCTTCTGGTTACTAATTTTAAAATTGTACATTCTTATTGACTCTGAGCACTTAACACGTCGCCACCCCGTGCCAAATAAATTCAACTCATTAACTTTGATGAAAGAAGTTGTAATAATGAGCTTCCACAATAATAATTATAATAATTTTTATAATTCGTCTAATTTGCTTGATAAAGGTTTGTTAAAGAGTTAAAAATAATTGTGGTTTCTATTTAATTCTCTTCACTGATGACTGCAATGGTGATTCTATCTATGCTGCCTAACGGAGGTGTGTCCTGTCTAAGTTGACAGTTTTCAATATCGGTTGATAGTCTAGTAAGAATATATTCTAGTGAGTTTGGTAAAAGAAATCAACCTTTATCAATTTTTGCCTAAAATGAGGACGGGAGCAAATTCTAATTAACATGAGATGTACTGCATAGTAGTTTTATTTGTTAGCGGAACCACTGAACGTCAGTTACAACTTTGGCAGGCGATCAGCTGAAGGTGGTAGGCAGCATGGGTGCCGGGTACGACCACATCAGCGTGGGCTTGCTCTACAACAAAGACATCAAAGTGAGCAACACTCCCAACATTCTGAGCAGCGCAGTGGCGGACATGGCGATCGGACTGGCCCTGGCCGTGTCTCGGAACATCATCACCGGCGCAGAGAAGGTCAAAAAGTGAGCCGACCGATTAGTTACATGTTAGGACAAGTACATTATACATTATTGGTGGGAATGTACAGGAATGGATCATGATTCGGAACGGGAATTTTTATTTCCGGTCATAATTTGGGATGGTATTGCTTTTCTTGCAGCATTCAGAAAATATTTGCTCTTTCTTTTATTTGGAACTAATACGTTTATTTATTTATTTTAATCAGTAACAAATGGTAGTGAACAGTCTTCCACAATTTACATCAGTTCCACATAATGGGGAACTGTCCGGTATAAATTTTACAAAAAAAAGTTAAGAATTACAATCATTGTTTGCAATGCTTGTTTTCCAGTTTTTTTTTTTTTTTTTCAACAATCCACACAAACATGCTTATTTGAAGCAGATTAAACATTTCCAAGCTGTACTTCTCACATTTCATCAAAAACTTGTAAAAACTCGCATATGCCTAGTTTTTTAACTTTTAAATAGGAATAAATAAAATTTACATATTTTTATTTCATGAGTGGATTTAGCAAGATTGTTTGATCTCTCAAATCCAGAAAATGTTGATAACTTGTTAGAGATAATTTAAAAATTGAATTTTAATTTTTGAGTCTATGTACTGTAATCTAGTATAGCATAGTAGGGACCCTACTGGATGAGTGAAGAATGTTCTCAATTTGAGACTTTTTTACTAGTTGTCCTTTACAATGTTTTAAGCACAATCTATTTAGTAATGTGGTAAGGGTCTTTAGGTTGTTGGTGTTGTGTGGTGCAGGGGGGAGTGGGTAGTGAACCACCCCACCTGGATGTGCGGGCCGACGTTCGAGGAAGCAACGGTCGGTGTGGTCGGTCTGGGGGCGATCGGGTCCAAGATTGTCCAGCGGGTCAAGTCCTTCGACGTCAAGGAAGTGCTCTACTTCAACCGCAACAGGAAGCCCGAGGGTAAGGCTTTAAACTAACCGTTAACATTACCTGACAATTATACATTATAGTTGTAAATTATACAGCTTATTCATAAAATAAACTTATTCAGGTCATCCATAGTTAGTCATTCACAGTTAGTCATCCATATCTAATGTTAGTCTAAGTAAAGCTCCATTTGACTATGTTATTGGGCATTGATTATTGTGCATCATCATTCCATTGACTCACTGAAAAGCCGTTATAAGGGCTTAGACTGTGTGAAATGGATGAAAATATCCATCTAATATTGCAGTACTGTCAGTCAACAACAGTTGTACCGTGGCTAGAAAAGCAGCTATAGTAGTGACGGAATTCCGTCGGGTGATAGCAAATTTTATTTAATCTCAATGATTGCACCATGAAGAAAGGCTAAAGGAGTGATATGACACTATGTAAGCAACAAAATAGAGCCTAACCAAATGTGTTTTTTTCTATACTGATATAAAAAATATTAGCCTAAATTTATCAACTTTTAGAGTATCATGCAACACACTGCTCATGCAACAGTCTAAAAATATAAAAATAAATGTAAAACATTTACAGTTTTCTTCACCTAATAATTTTTTTATATTTTATTTACAGAACAAGAAAATGGCGCAAAGCTCACTTCATTGGACGAACTTCTTGAAAAGAGTGATTTTGTCTTCCTAGCCGTGCCTTCCACAAAGGAGACCAAACATTTAATTGCTGAAAAACAGTTTAAACAAATGAAAAAGACAGCGATTCTCATCAACTCTGCTAGAGGAGGTAAGTTTACTGGTTATGCTTTAAAATACAGTAGACTCCCTCTTAACCGGCCACCTCAGGACCAGGCCAAGGCCGGATAATGAATTGGCCAGTGAAACCGATGTTAATATAAAAACGCCAAACTATAATTTTATATACAAAATATATTACAGTACTGTACATAATTTAAAGCTAACACTAGACCTCCATGAAATCCACAACTAAACTAAACTAATAATTCTTTCTTTCTTGCGTGTACTGCGTTCTTGGTGTACTAGATTGCAGGTCCAAACACATTCACTTCTGTCCGTCCAAGACAGTACATTTTAATTGGTTTGAGAAAGTCACTATGATATAATATTGAATTGAATGATAGATTGGAAAACAGCGTTTCCGGCAAAACACAGCAGGTTAAAGCAATGTCGGATAAAATAGCTGGTTAAAAGGTGTTTTTTGTGTCAGGGTAGGCCGGTCAAAGAGGAGACTGGTTAAAAAGTGGCCGGTTAAGAGGGCGTCCACTGTATTTTCTTACACACCATGAAATTTTACTTAATAGAAAATTGTCCAATATGTAACTTTTACACAGTGTAAAGTTCAGTATTGTGTCAAGTGATAAATCAAGAAAATTGTATTAAAATCTTACAATACTTTAATTATTGATTAAGGTCCCGAATTATTGTTTAAAAATCTTTGCCATCCTTAACAGATGTTATAAACCAAGATGACCTGATAGCGGCCATCGAAAAAGGTGAGATATGGGGAGCCGGTCTGGACGTAACCAGTCCTGAACCATTGCCAACTACCAGCAAACTGCTTGCGTTCAGCAACATCGGTGAGTGAGAAACTTTCGATAACTGATTCATCCACTCTTGAATATTGAACTCTTGACATATGTATGTATTAGGGATGGACGAGAATGGATTTTTAGTTCGAGACGAGATAGGATTTATTAATTCTCATAAAATTTTGAGACAGGATTTACCTTCTTGTACACAACGCGAAATGTCTGTTTATGTGCAATGTGAAAAAATTTTGTCTGATTCTGTAACATTGTTAAATCCTGATTTATGACGGATATTTTGTGAAAAATGAAAATTATAATAAGCAATTTTATTTAACAACTTTTATTTCAAAACCATCTTTAACTTTAAAATACATCAGAGTAAAAACAATTGAGTAGCCCAGTTTCAAAACTCGTTTTGTCCAAAAAATAAAAAAAATGAGATAAGGGTGCCATTTTGTTAAGGAATTCAAGAGGAACATTTTAATGCATTTACATGGCTGCAAAAGCCGTTATAACCAATTTAAATTATTGAAGAAAACCTAGAAACTGCTGCAAAACTCGTTATGTCCTTTTCCCAGACTGCAACAAAACTCGTCATGTCAATTTAAAAAAAAACAGCTGCAAAACTCGTCATGTCCGGTTCAAATTTAGTCGCTACGGAAGGCAACTGCATCAAAACTCGTATTGTCCAACAATTCTCAATTTTTGAGTTTTTCAATTTCTTATAATAATATACCTTAAATTTGTACTTGGTTACTTTTCTATGTTGGCAATACAACATAACTGAAGTCTGCAAAACAGTTTTCGTGTCCTTTTTTTCTTGCCTGAGTACTGAGAAGAGAAACTAATCTAGTATATTCTACATTGTGTTGATTCTGCTGTTTTCTTTGTTAATAAATACATTAAAATACAATAAAATTTTAGATTTGAATGATGAATTTTTAAAATTACTATAGTCAGATTCAACAGCGGTGGCGGCTGGGGGAATAGGACGGCCGGGGAGGCCTCCCTTCTCCTCGCCAACCCTCAGTCGGCCGCTCCATACCTGAGCCACGAGTCAACCACTGGGCAGGAGGTGCGATTAGTACAATCCTCGTTACTTCACAATGTATTGTCATCTAAATGCCATTTTTGAAACCTTCATAAAATTACAAGAAAATTAAGAGCAAGATCGATGTTAATACTGTGGTTGTACCTATTTTAACTCGTAATTTAATTTTGGATCTGGAATACTCGTTATCGTATGAACATCATTCTTGGGCTTGATTTTCTTGTAATTTTAAACTTATAAAGGTTTCAAAAATGGCATTTAGATGACAATATATTGCGAAGTAACGAAAGTTGTACTAATCGCACCTCTTGCCCAGTGGTGACTCATGGCCCAGGACCGGGGCGGCCGACCGAGGGTTGGTGAGAAGATGCAAGGCCTCCCCGGCCATCCTAATCCCTCAGCCGCCACCGCTGTTGAACCGGACTATAAGTGCCAAAGTAAATATTGCTTACAACGATACTACATAACGCCGGGATTAAAATTGAATGGCTAAACTTTGTAAAATATTATCGTTAGATTGTTTACAAATTGCGTGGACATAGGGTCTAGGTTCTCTTTAAAGATCTTCTCTTTAAAGAAATGTTGTTTGTGATTAAAACACGAAAGAAAATCTCACTGATTATTTTTTACTAACAGTCCTTAATACAGTATCCAGTCAAATGTATAATTTTGTCTGGCAGGTGTTAAATTAAACAAAAATATTAGTGTAATCAATAAATTTAAGAGTTTAACTATTATTAAGTTTAATCACAACTAAAATAGCTGTTAACACTATGCAAATGTATTTTTGCATCTAGATATATGATTGAATGACATGTATACGACCCACATTCAGGCCCGGGTTATCCACCTAGGGCATCAGCCAGGGGGGGTGTCAAATGTGCCATTTTTCATACTACGTTTCAGTAAAAACGTATAATTATTTAATTGTATGATAAATTTATTTTTATTGTGTTTTAAATACAAAATAAATATACAATATTATAATAAGTTCATATTACTTATTAAAATATTCAAAAGATAAAACAGAAAAATATCCAGAACTAAAACCCATCATGTCCAATACTGCTGCAAAACTCGTTAAGTTCTCAAAACTGCTGCATAAATCGTTATGTCCAAAATTGTTTTTGATGTTTTGGGCAAACTTTCAATGTCAGATTTTTGTCATGAAGTACCTACTTTAGAAACATTTTTTGCAATTCAAATGTAAAAATATTTAATCATGGGCTACTAAAATAAACTAGCTACAGTTTTTCGCCATTTCTGAAAAATTTGTTTACACGGACATAACGAGTTTTGAAACTGGGCTACTCAATTGTTCAGTACCTTATTACAAATAACTCTTAAACATAGGCAAAGATATGTTGATATGAGTTAGGATACAATACTGAAATTGCAAAATTTACCAGACTGTAACACCAGTCTTATTGAATTAAGCATTAAATTGCAATTTCAGCCTTGACTTTTTGGTGTGTCTTGATTTTTACTATATAAATATGTCTCTAAAAAATAGAATGACAAAAAACCTATTGTAAATGAAGGTCATAATCGTAACTATAGACAAAAATGATCAATAAAAACTAAAAAATAAACTTTTAATTAAGTAAAAATTTGGGATGTAACTGTACGAAAAAAGAAAATAAAGCACTTAGTTTTCCTTAAAAATCATGTATATTAGTATTAAATTGCTAGTAAAATAGGCCTAACAATTCGTAGATTATTTGTACCGTTTTTAAAAACTATCCACAAAATATTTCTGGTCTCAAATATTTTTGAGAATAAAAATCTTGAAAACTAAAAAATTTAAATAAAAAGTTTTTTAAGTTAAAAATTTTTTGAAAAACAAGAGAAATTTCGAGACTTGTCCATACCTAATATACAGTAGTCTATGTATACTGTATATATGTAGGCCTAGGTAGCTGATCAAAACGTATTACAATAAGGTTATTTTGTAATACAATTAGGCTCGGTCAATGTCAACGAATGTAAGTCAAGAAAAAATAATTCATCGTTTATTTTTTATTTTTACAAATGCCCAGAGACTGTTTTGAGAAATGGAAACTACAATCAGAATTTTAAAATGGAAATCAAAACAATGTAATTATTAGCATTTATTTTGACATTAATTTATGATGAAACATAATTTTTTTGTAATTGGCTGGGTAGCGGTAATAGATATCGATTACGAAGGTTTTCAGTTTAAGCCTTTGACAAATCAGTAGCTTTATGAAGATTTTAAACCTTCTTTTGTTTGTTGGCAATTAATTACAGAAGAACCCTAAAAACTGGATGTGGAATTGTCAAGTTTGTTGATTGTCGAATTGTATGCCTACTACTCCTGTCGTTTACTTGATCAGACTTCAGGTTACCAGGAATATATGTTCAGGACCATGGTACCTCAGAAATTGGGCAGAAGTTTAGATATCGACTATCGGGCTGTGAAATCACTGAAAGTAGCGATAGGGGAATGACAAGGCTAACGGTCAAGCACTTTAGACGTGTGCAGAGATACAGTCCAATCTCGTTCATCGGACTCGGCAACATCGGAACTCCGCTTCATCGGAACTGAAAATCTGGATACTATCAATTTTTTTTCTTACAAAATAAATAATTTTTCCGTTTTAGCGCCTTCAATTTCCATTCGTTCTATCCGCACAACAGTGAAGTATCACATTTTGCATCAAACGTCATCAGGCGTTTTCCTTAATCTGTACCCATCGATGTGCTTTACGATGCCGTGGAGTATTCTCACAAAAGTAGAAAGAGGAAGGGGGCAGGAAGTGACATCCGCTTCGACCGCTTCCCAAACTGTCATTCAGTCTATCTCGCGTCGCGACTGCACCTGTGTTATGTGGAAGTCAGTTGACTGCTGGAATATGAGTGGAATATGAATATGGAATAAAGATTTTGGATCTTTATTTCCTGTGTTGTTTTTATTCATATAGGTTCAATGTTCCCATTGTCAAAGTTTGAGTGCCTTATTTTCATAAAATCTCTTGTGTTATCTTAAAAACAAGAGTGAATACAATCACGATAGATCACCGTACGGGCGGAAATGATGACTCACAACGGACTCCGCTTCATCGGAATTTTTTGACATCCGAACCAGCCGTCCGCCACATTAGTTCCGATGAACGAGAGTGTACTGTATTGAGCTACCTAGAATGTTGAATCACCAAGTTTGTGGAGTTTTGCTGTACAGATCCTGACAAATGAGTCAGCTGTTCTTTGTCGTTATCAAAGCTACACTTTATCTAAATCATCACACTCGCCCTTCACATGTGTGTAAATTCAGTTTTAAATACCCATCGGATTGAATTGGTGTCTCAAAAGTATCATGGTCATCAAAAGTATCATTTGATGGACTACAGTTATGAACGGTGATTTCCAGTGGTGACGCCTCACATATCCAGTGCCACCCACCTAGCCAGGGAGAAGATGGCTGTGATGGCGGCGCAGAACATCATCAACGCTCTGGAGGGCAGGGAGCTGGTCAGTGCGATACCCAGACCCAAGGAGGAAACCAGCGGTGCGAGAAATTGAGGAGAATTTAATTAGCTGTTGATAAATAAAGTGAATATTTTATTAATACGTTATGGTTATTTTCCAATGCTGTCTATTATTATTAATGACCCTGTATAAATAATCAGGTAATCTTAGACGATAACAAAGCCACACAAGGCATCACACTCATTCTGCCCTCATCCTTAATTCATCATATTTGACTTAAAAAACGCCCTGGTAGAGTTGGTGTCTTAGGAAGTGATTAAATGAATTTAGAATTGTCGAGTAGACTTTCAAACGACTTATGGGACCGGGAATAGTTTGGATTACCTAAATTTAAAATGTATTTACCTTATAGACATGTATACATGCATTAGATACTTTTAATTATAACTTAAACGATAATAAAAAGGTTTTCATTACAAATTTTATCACAATAATTTCCATATTTTGATTTTTTCTTTTTTTTTAATGTAAATTATTTTTTTCATCCTTCTTCTCATAAAAATCCTAAATGGAATATAAAGGTCAAGACATATCAAGACTAGAATATCAAGACATTAGTCTTGATAAACTGAGTACAGATATACAGCATGGTGGGTTAGTCTTTGAGTACAGATATACAGCATTGTGTGTTAGTCTTTGAGTACAGATATACAGCATGGTGGGTTAGTCTTTGAGTACAGATATACAGCATGGTGGGTTAGTCTTTGAGTACAGATATACAGCATGGTGGGTTAGTCTTTGAGTACAGATATACAGCATGGTGGGTTAGTCTTTGAGTACAGATATACAGCATGGTGGGTTAGTCTTTGAGTACAGATATACAGCATGGTGGGTTAGTCTTTGAGTACAGATATACAGCATGGTGGGTTAGTCTTTGAGTACAGATATACAGCATGGTGGGTTAGTCTTTGAGTACAGATATACAGCATGGTGGGTTAGTCTTTGAGTACAGATATACAGCATGGTGGGTTAGTCTTTGAGTACAGATATACAGCATGGTGGGTTAGTCTTTGAGTACAGATATACAGCATTGTGTGTTAGTCTTTGAGTACAGATATACAGCATGGTGGGTTAGTCTTTGAGTACAGATATACAGCATGGTGGGTTAGTCTTTGAGTACAGATATACATCATGGTGGGTTAGTCTTTGAGTACAGATATACAGCATGGTGGGTTAGTCTTTGAGTACAGATATACAGCATGGTGGGTTAGTCTTTGAGTACAGATATACAGCATGGTGGGTTAGTCTTTGAGTACAGATATACAGCATTGTGTGTTAGTCTTTGAGTACAGATATACAGCATGGTGGGTTAGTCTTTGAGTACAGATATACAGCATGGTGGGTTAGTCTTTGAGTACAGATATACAGCATGGTGGGTTAGTCTTTGAGTACAGATATACAGCATGGTGGGTTAGTCTTTGAGTACAGATATACAGCATGGTGGGTTAGTCTTTGAGTACAGATATACAGCATGGTGGGTTAGTCTTTGAGTACAGATATACAGCATGGTGGGTTAGTCTTTGAGTACAGATATACAGCATGGTGGGTTAGTCTTTGAGTACAGATATACAGCATGGTGGGTTAGTCTTTGAGTACAGATATACAGCATGGTGGGTTAGTCTTTGAGTACAGATATACAGCATGGTGGGTTAGTCTTTGAGTACAGATATACAGCATGGTGGGTTAGTCTTTGAGTACAGATATACAGCATGGTGGGTTAGTCTTTGAGTACAGATATACAGCATGGTGGGTTAGTCTTTGAGTACAGATATACAGCATGGTGGGTTAGTCTTTGAGTACAGATATACAGCATGGTGGGTTAGTCTTTGAGTACAGATATACAGCATGGTGGGTTAGTCTTTGAGTACAGATATACAGCATGGTGGGTTAGTCTTTGAGTACAGATATACAGCATGGTGGGTTAGTCTTTGAGTACAGATATACAGCATGGTGGGTTAGTCTTTGAGTACAGATATACAGCATGGTGGGTTAGTCTTTGAGTACAGATATACAGCATGGTGGGTTAGTCTTTGAGTACAGATATACAGCATGGTGGGTTAGTCTTTGAGTACAGATATACAGCATGGTGGGTTAGTCTTTGAGTACAGATATACAGCATGGTGGGTTAGTCTTTGAGTACAGATATACAGCATGGTGGGTTAGTCTTTGAGTACAGATATACAGCATGGTGGGTTAGTCTTTGAGTACAGATATACAGCATGGTGGGTTAGTCTTTGAGTACAGATATACAGCATTGTGTGTTAGTCTTTGAGTACAGATATACAGCATTGTGTGTTAGTCTTTGAGTACAGATATACAGCATTGTGTGTTAGTCTTTGAGTACAGATATACAGCATGGTGGGTTAGTCTTTGAGTACAGATATACAGCATTGTGTGTTAGTCTTTGAGTACAGATATACAGCATTGTGTGTTAGTCTTTGAGTACAGATATACAGCATTGTGTGTTAGTCTTTGAGTACAGATATACAGCATTGTGTGTTAGTCTTTGAGTACAGATATACAGCATTGTGTGTTAGTCTTTGAGTACAGATATACAGCATTGTGTGTTAGTCTTTGAGTACAGATATACAGCATTGTGTGTTAGTCTTTGAGTACAGATATACAGCATTGTGTGTTAGTCTTTGAGTACAGATATACAGCATTGTGTGTTAGTCTTTGAGTACAGATATACAGCATGGTGTGTTAGTCTTTGAGTACAGATATACAGCATTGTGTGTTAGTCTTTGAGTACAGATATACAGCATTGTGTGTTAGTCTTTGAGTACAGATATACAGCATTGTGTGTTAGTCTTTGAGTACAGATATACAGCATTGTGTGTTAGTCTTTGAGTACAGATATACAGCATTGTGTGTTAGTCTTTGAGTACAGATATACAGCATTGTGTGTTAGTCTTTGAGTACAGATATACAGCATGGTGGGTTAGTCTTTGAGTACAGATATACAGCATGGTGTGTTAGTCTTTGAGTACAGATATACAGCATGGTGGGTTAGTCTTTGAGTACAGATATACAGCATGGTGTGTTAGTCTTTGAGTACAGATATACAGCATGGTGTGTTAGTCTTTGAGTACAGATATACAGCATGGTGTGTTAGTCTTTGAGTACAGATATACAGCATGGTGGGTTAGTCTTTGAGTACAGATATACAGCATGGTGTGTTAGTCTTTGAGTACAGATATACAGCATGGTGGGTTAGTCTTTGAGTACAGATATACAGCATGGTGGGTTAGTCTTTGAGTACAGATATACAGCATGGTGGGTTAGTCTTTGAGTACAGATATACAGCATGGTGGGTTAGTCTTTGAGTACAGATATACAGCATGGTGTGTTAGTCTTTGAGTACAGATATACAGCATGGTGTGTTAGTCTTTGAGTACAGATATACAGCATGGTGTGTTAGTCTTTGAGTACAGATATACAGCATGGTGGGTTAGTCTTTGAGTACAGATATACAGCATGGTGTGTTAGTCTTTGAGTACAGATATACAGCATGGTGGGTTAGTCTTTGAGTACAGATATACAGCATGGTGGGTTAGTCTTTGAGTACAGATATACAGCATGGTGTGTTAGTCTTTGAGTACAGATATACAGCATGGTGTGTTAGTCTTTGAGTACAGATATACAGCATGGTGGGTTAGTCTTTGAGTACAGATATACAGCATGGTGGGTTAGTCTTTGAGTACAGATATACAGCATGGTGGGTTAGTCTTTGAGTACAGATATACAGCATGGTGGGTTAGTCTTTGAGTACAGATATACAGCATGGTGGGTTAGTCTTTGAGTACAGATATACAGCATGGTGGGTTAGTCTTTGAGTACAGATATACAGCATGGTGGGTTAGTCTTTGAGTACAGATATACAGCATGGTGGGTTAGTCTTTGAGTACAGAT
>CM061537.1:17528663-17683710 GCA_030545055.2 Neoaliturus tenellus | reverse complement strand
GCATTGGTTTAGTCTTTGAGTACAGATATACAGCATTGTGTGTTAGTCTTTGAGTACAGATATACAGCATTGTGTGTTAGTCTTTGAGTACAGATATACAGCATTGTGTGTTAGTCTTTGAGTACAGATATACAGCATTGTGTGTTAGTCTTTGAGTACAGATATACAGCATTGTGTGTTAGTCTTTGAGTACAGATATACAGCATTGTGTGTTAGTCTTTGAGTACAGATATACAGCATTGTGTGTTAGTCTTTGAGTACAGATATACAGCATGGTGTGTTAGTCTTTGAGTACAGATATACAGCATTGTGTGTTAGTCTTTGAGTACAGATATACAGCATTGTGTGTTAGTCTTTGAGTACAGATATACAGCATTGTGTGTTAGTCTTTGAGTACAGATATACAGCATTGTGTGTTAGTCTTTGAGTACAGATATACAGCATTGTGTGTTAGTCTTTGAGTACAGATATACAGCATGGTGTGTTAGTCTTTGAGTACAGATATACAGCATGGTGGGTTAGTCTTTGAGTACAGATATACAGCATGGTGTGTTAGTCTTTGAGTACAGATATACAGCATGGTGGGTTAGTCTTTGAGTACAGATATACAGCATGGTGTGTTAGTCTTTGAGTACAGATATACAGCATGGTGGGTTAGTCTTTGAGTACAGATATACAGCATGGTGTGTTAGTCTTTGAGTACAGATATACAGCATGGTGGGTTAGTCTTTGAGTACAGATATACAGCATGGTGGGTTAGTCTTTGAGTACAGATATACAGCATGGTGGGTTAGTCTTTGAGTACAGATATACAGCATGGTGGGTTAGTCTTTGAGTACAGATATACAGCATGGTGGGTTAGTCTTTGAGTACAGATATACAGCATGGTGTGTTAGTCTTTGAGTACAGATATACAGCATGGTGTGTTAGTCTTTGAGTACAGATATACAGCATGGTGTGTTAGTCTTTGAGTACAGATATACAGCATGGTGGGTTAGTCTTTGAGTACAGATATACAGCATGGTGGGTTAGTCTTTGAGTACAGATATACAGCATGGTGGGTTAGTCTTTGAGTACAGATATACAGCATGGTGTGTTAGTCTTTGAGTACAGATATACAGCATGGTGGGTTAGTCTTTGAGTACAGATATACAGCATGGTGGGTTAGTCTTTGAGTACAGATATACAGCATGGTGGGTTAGTCTTTGAGTACAGATATACAGCATGGTGGGTTAGTCTTTGAGTACAGATATACAGCATGGTGGGTTAGTCTTTGAGTACAGATATACAGCATGGTGGGTTAGTCTTTGAGTACAGATATACAGCATGGTGGGTTAGTCTTTGAGTACAGATATACAGCATGGTGGGTTAGTCTTTGAGTACAGATATACAGCATGGTGGGTTAGTCTTTGAGTACAGATATACAGCATGGTGGGTTAGTCTTTGAGTACAGATATACAGCATGGTGGGTTAGTCTTTGAGTACAGATATACAGCATGGTGGGTTAGTCTTTGAGTACAGATATACAGCATGGTGGGTTAGTCTTTGAGTACAGATATACAGCATGGTGGGTTAGTCTTTGAGTACAGATATACAGCATGGTGGGTTAGTCTTTGAGTACAGATATACAGCATGGTGGGTTAGTCTTTGAGTACAGATATACAGCATGGTGGGTTAGTCTTTGAGTACAGATATACAGCATGGTGGGTTAGTCTTTGAGTACAGATATACAGCATGGTGGGTTAGTCTTTGAGTACAGATATACAGCATGGTGGGTTAGTCTTTGAGTACAGATATACAGCATGGTGGGTTAGTCTTTGAGTACAGATATACAGCATGGTGGGTTAGTCTTTGAGTACAGATATACAGCATGGTGGGTTAGTCTTTGAGTACAGATATACAGCATGGTGGGTTAGTCTTTGAGTACAGATATACAGCATGGTGGGTTAGTCTTTGAGTACAGATATACAGCATGGTGGGTTAGTCTTTGAGTACAGATATACAGCATGGTGGGTTAGTCTTTGAGTACAGATATACAGCATGGTGGGTTAGTCTTTGAGTACAGATATACAGCATGGTGGGTTAGTCTTTGAGTACAGATATACAGCATGGTGGGTTAGTCTTTGAGTACAGATATACAGCATGGTGGGTTAGTCTTTGAGTACAGATATACAGCATGGTGGGTTAGTCTTTGAGTACAGATATACAGCATGGTGGGTTAGTCTTTGAGTACAGATATACAGCATGGTGGGTTAGTCTTTGAGTACAGATATACAGCATGGTGGGTTAGTCTTTGAGTACAGATATACAGCATGGTGGGTTAGTCTTTGAGTACAGATATACAGCATGGTGGGTTAGTCTTTGAGTACAGATATACAGCATGGTGGGTTAGTCTTTGAGTACAGATATACAGCATGGTGGGTTAGTCTTTGAGTACAGATATACAGCATGGTGGGTTAGTCTTTGAGTACAGATATACAGCATGGTGGGTTAGTCTTTGAGTACAGATATACAGCATGGTGGGTTAGTCTTTGAGTACAGATATACAGCATGGTGGGTTAGTCTTTGAGTACAGATATACAGCATGGTGGGTTAGTCTTTGAGTACAGATATACAGCATGGTGGGTTAGTCTTTGAGTACAGATATACAGCATGGTGGGTTAGTCTTTGAGTACAGATATACAGCATGGTGGGTTAGTCTTTGAGTACAGATATACAGCATGGTGGGTTAGTCTTTGAGTACAGATATACAGCATGGTGGGTTAGTCTTTGAGTACAGATATACAGCATGGTGGGTTAGTCTTTGAGTACAGATATACAGCATGGTGGGTTAGTCTTTGAGTACAGATATACAGCATGGTGGGTTAGTCTTTGAGTACAGATATACAGCATGGTGGGTTAGTCTTTGAGTACAGATATACAGCATGGTGGGTTAGTCTTTGAGTACAGATATACAGCATGGTGGGTTAGTCTTTGAGTACAGATATACAGCATGGTGGGTTAGTCTTTGAGTACAGATATACAGCATGGTGGGTTAGTCTTTGAGTACAGATATACAGCATGGTGGGTTAGTCTTTGAGTACAGATATACAGCATGGTGGGTTAGTCTTTGAGTACAGATATACAGCATGGTGGGTTAGTCTTTGAGTACAGATATACAGCATGGTGGGTTAGTCTTTGAGTACAGATATACAGCATGGTGGGTTAGTCTTTGAGTACAGATATACAGCATGGTGGGTTAGTCTTTGAGTACAGATATACAGCATGGTGGGTTAGTCTTTGAGTACAGATATACAGCATGGTGGGTTAGTCTTTGAGTACAGATATACAGCATGGTGGGTTAGTCTTTGAGTACAGATATACAGCATGGTGGGTTAGTCTTTGAGTACAGATATACAGCATGGTGGGTTAGTCTTTGAGTACAGATATACAGCATGGTGGGTTAGTCTTTGAGTACAGATATACAGCATGGTGGGTTAGTCTTTGAGTACAGATATACAGCATGGTGGGTTAGTCTTTGAGTACAGATATACAGCATGGTGGGTTAGTCTTTGAGTACAGATATACAGCATGGTGGGTTAGTCTTTGAGTACAGATATACAGCATGGTGGGTTAGTCTTTGAGTACAGATATACAGCATGGTGGGTTAGTCTTTGAGTACAGATATACAGCATGGTGGGTTAGTCTTTGAGTACAGATATACAGCATGGTGGGTTAGTCTTTGAGTACAGATATACAGCATGGTGGGTTAGTCTTTGAGTACAGATATACAGCATGGTGGGTTAGTCTTTGAGTACAGATATACAGCATGGTGGGTTAGTCTTTGAGTACAGATATACAGCATGGTGGGTTAGTCTTTGAGTACAGATATACAGCATGGTGGGTTAGTCTTTGAGTACAGATATACAGCATGGTGGGTTAGTCTTTGAGTACAGATATACAGCATGGTGGGTTAGTCTTTGAGTACAGATATACAGCATGGTGGGTTAGTCTTTGAGTACAGATATACAGCATGGTGGGTTAGTCTTTGAGTACAGATATACAGCATGGTGGGTTAGTCTTTGAGTACAGATATACAGCATGGTGGGTTAGTCTTTGAGTACAGATATACAGCATGGTGGGTTAGTCCTTTGAGTACAGATATACAGCATGGTGGGTTAGTCTTTGAGTACAGATATACAGCATGGTGGGTTAGTCTTTGAGTACAGATATACAGCATTGTGGGTTAGTCTTTGAGTACAGATATACAGCATGGTGGGTTAGTCTTTGAGTACAGATATACAGCATGGTGGGTTAGTCTTTGAGTACAGATATACAGCATGGTGGGTTAGTCTTTGAGTACAGATATACAGCATGGTGGGTTAGTCTTTGAGTACAGATATACAGCATGGTGGGTTAGTCTTTGAGTACAGATATACAGCATGGTGGGTTAGTCTTTGAGTACAGATATACAGCATGGTGGGTTAGTCTTTGAGTACAGATATACAGCATGGTGGGTTAGTCTTTGAGTACAGATATACAGCATGGTGGGTTAGTCTTTGAGTACAGATATACAGCATGGTGGGTTAGTCTTTGAGTACAGATATACAGCATGGTGGGTTAGTCTTTGAGTACAGATATACAGCATGGTGGGTTAGTCTTTGAGTACAGATATACAGCATGGTGGGTTAGTCTTTGAGTACAGATATACAGCATGGTGGGTTAGTCTTTGAGTACAGATATACAGCATGGTGGGTTAGTCTTTGAGTACAGATATACAGCATGGTGGGTTAGTCTTTGAGTACAGATATACAGCATGGTGGGTTAGTCTTTGAGTACAGATATACAGCATGGTGGGTTAGTCTTTGAGTACAGATATACAGCATGGTGGGTTAGTCTTTGAGTACAGATATACAGCATGGTGGGTTAGTCTTTGAGTACAGATATACAGCATGGTGGGTTAGTCTTTGAGTACAGATATACAGCATGGTGGGTTAGTCTTTGAGTACAGATATACAGCATGGTGGGTTAGTCTTTGAGTACAGATATACAGCATGGTGGGTTAGTCTTTGAGTACAGATATACAGCATGGTGGGTTAGTCTTTGAGTACAGATATACAGCATGGTGGGTTAGTCTTTGAGTACAGATATACAGCATGGTGGGTTAGTCTTTGAGTACAGATATACAGCATGGTGGGTTAGTCTTTGAGTACAGATATACAGCATGGTGGGTTAGTCTTTGAGTACAGATATACAGCATGGTGGGTTAGTCTTTGAGTACAGATATACAGCATGGTGGGTTAGTCTTTGAGTACAGATATACAGCATGGTGGGTTAGTCTTTGAGTACAGATATACAGCATGGTGGGTTAGTCTTTGAGTACAGATATACAGCATGGTGGGTTAGTCTTTGAGTACAGATATACAGCATGGTGGGTTAGTCTTTGAGTACAGATATACAGCATGGTGGGTTAGTCTTTGAGTACAGATATACAGCATGGTGGGTTAGTCTTTGAGTACAGATATACAGCATGGTGGGTTAGTCTTTGAGTACAGATATACAGCATGGTGGGTTAGTCTTTGAGTACAGATATACAGCATGGTGGGTTAGTCTTTGAGTACAGATATACAGCATGGTGGGTTAGTCTTTGAGTACAGATATACAGCATGGTGGGTTAGTCTTTGAGTACAGATATACAGCATGGTGGGTTAGTCTTTGAGTACAGATATACAGCATGGTGGGTTAGTCTTTGAGTACAGATATACAGCATGGTGGGTTAGTCTTTGAGTACAGATATACAGCATGGTGGGTTAGTCTTTGAGTACAGATATACAGCATGGTGGGTTAGTCTTTGAGTACAGATATACAGCATGGTGGGTTAGTCTTTGAGTACAGATATACAGCATGGTGGGTTAGTCTTTGAGTACAGATATACAGCATGGTGGGTTAGTCTTTGAGTACAGATATACAGCATGGTGGGTTAGTCTTTGAGTACAGATATACAGCATGGTGTGTTAGTCTTTGAGTACAGATATACAGCATGGTGGGTTAGTCTTTGAGTACAGATATACAGCATGGTGGGTTAGTCTTTGAGTACAGATATACAGCATGGTGGGTTAGTCTTTGAGTACAGATATACAGCATGGTGGGTTAGTCTTTGAGTACAGATATACAGCATGGTGGGTTAGTCTTTGAGTACAGATATACAGCATGGTGGGTTAGTCTTTGAGTACAGATATACAGCATGGTGGGTTAGTCTTTGAGTACAGATATACAGCATGGTGGGTTAGTCTTTGAGTACAGATATACAGCATTGTGTGTTAGTCTTTGAGTACAGATATACAGCATTGTGTGTTAGTCTTTGAGTACAGATATACAGCATGGTGGGTTAGTCTTTGAGTACAGATATACAGCATGGTGGGTTAGTCTTTGAGTACAGATATACAGCATGGTGGGTTAGTCTTTGAGTACAGATATACAGCATGGTGTGTTAGTCTTTGAGTACAGATATACAGCATGGTGGGTTAGTCTTTGAGTACAGATATACAGCATGGTGGGTTAGTCTTTGAGTACAGATATACAGCATGGTGGGTTAGTCTTTGAGTACAGATATACAGCATGGTGGGTTAGTCTTTGAGTACAGATATACAGCATGGTGGGTTAGTCTTTGAGTACAGATATACAGCATGGTGGGTTAGTCTTTGAGTACAGATATACAGCATGGTGGGTTAGTCTTTGAGTACAGATATACAGCATGGTGGGTTAGTCTTTGAGTACAGATATACAGCATGGTGGGTTAGTCTTTGAGTACAGATATACAGCATGGTGGGTTAGTCTTTGAGTACAGATATACAGCATGGTGGGTTAGTCTTTGAGTACAGATATACAGCATGGTGGGTTAGTCTTTGAGTACAGATATACAGCATGGTGTGTTAGTCTTTGAGTACAGATATACAGCATGGTGGGTTAGTCTTTGAGTACAGATATACAGCATGGTGGGTTAGTCTTTGAGTACAGATATACAGCATGGTGGGTTAGTCTTTGAGTACAGATATACAGCATGGTGGGTTAGTCTTTGAGTACAGATATACAGCATGGTGTGTTAGTCTTTGAGTACAGATATACAGCATGGTGGGTTAGTCTTTGAGTACAGATATACAGCATGGTGGGTTAGTCTTTGAGTACAGATATACAGCATGGTGGGTTAGTCTTTGAGTACAGATATACAGCATGGTGGGTTAGTCTTTGAGTACAGATATACAGCATGGTGGGTTAGTCTTTGAGTACAGATATACAGCATGGTGGGTTAGTCTTTGAGTACAGATATACAGCATGGTGGGTTAGTCTTTGAGTACAGATATACAGCATGGTGGGTTAGTCTTTGAGTACAGATATACAGCATGGTGGGTTAGTCTTTGAGTACAGATATACAGCATGGTGGGTTAGTCTTTGAGTACAGATATACAGCATGGTGGGTTAGTCTTTGAGTACAGATATACAGCATGGTGGGTTAGTCTTTGAGTACAGATATACAGCATGGTGGGTTAGTCTTTGAGTACAGATATACAGCATGGTGGGTTAGTCTTTGAGTACAGATATACAGCATGGTGGGTTAGTCTTTGAGTACAGATATACAGCATGGTGGGTTAGTCTTTGAGTACAGATATACAGCATGGTGGGTTAGTCTTTGAGTACAGATATACAGCATGGTGGGTTAGTCTTTGAGTACAGATATACAGCATGGTGGGTTAGTCTTTGAGTACAGATATACAGCATGGTGGGTTAGTCTTTGAGTACAGATATACAGCATGGTGGGTTAGTCTTTGAGTACAGATATACAGCATGGTGGGTTAGTCTTTGAGTACAGATATACAGCATGGTGGGTTAGTCTTTGAGTACAGATATACAGCATTGTGTGTTAGTCTTTGAGTACAGATATACAGCATGGTGTGTTAGTCTTTGAGTACAGATATACAGCATTGTGTGTTAGTCTTTGAGTACAGATATACAGCATGGTGTGTTAGTCTTTGAGTACAGATATACAGCATGGTGTGTTAGTCTTTGAGTACAGATATACAGCATGGTGTGTTAGTCTTTGAGTACAGATATACAGCATGGTGTGTTAGTCTTTGAGTACAGATATACAGCATGGTGGGTTAGTCTTTGAGTACAGATATACAGCATGGTGTGTTAGTCTTTGAGTACAGATATACAGCATTGTGTGTTAGTCTTTGAGTACAGATATACAGCATTGTGTGTTAGTCTTAGAGTACAGATATACAGCATGGTGTGTTAGTCTTTGAGTACAGATATACAGCATGGTGTGTTAGTCTTTGAGTACAGATATACAGCATTGTGTGTTAGTCTTTGAGTACAGATATACAGCATGGTGTGTTAGTCTTTGAGTACAGATATACAGCATTGTGTGTTAGTCTTTGAGTACAGATATACAGCATGGTGTGTTAGTCTTTGAGTACAGATATACAGCATTGTGTGTTAGTCTTTGAGTACAGATATACAGCATGGTGGGTTAGTCTTTGAGTACAGATATACAGCATTGTGTGTTAGTCTTTGAGTACAGATATACAGCATGGTGGGTTAGTCTTTGAGTACAGATATACAGCATTGTGTGTTAGTCTTTGAGTACAGATATACAGCATTGTGTGTTAGTCTTTGAGTACAGATATACAGCATGGTGGGTTAGTCTTTGAGTACAGATATACAGCATGGTGGGTTAGTCTTTGAGTACAGATATACAGCATTGTGTGTTAGTCGTTGAGTACAGATATACAGCATTGTGTGTTAGTCTTTGAGTACAGATATACAGCATGGTGGGTTAGTCTTTGAGTACAGATATACAGCATTGTGTGTTAGTCTTTGAGTACAGATATACAGCATTGTGTGTTAGTCTTTGAGTACAGATATACAGCATTGTGTGTTAGTCTTTGAGTACAGATATACAGCATGGTGGGTTAGTCTTTGAGTACAGATATACAGCATTGTGTGTTAGTCTTTGAGTACAGATATACAGCATGGTGGGTTAGTCTTTGAGTACAGATATACAGCATGGTGGGTTAGTCTTTGAGTACAGATATACAGCATGGTGGGTTAGTCTTTGAGTACAGATATACAGCATGGTGGGTTAGTCTTTGAGTACAGATATACAGCATGGTGGGTTAGTCTTTGAGTACAGATATACAGCATGGTGGGTTAGTCTTTGAGTACAGATATACAGCATGGTGGGTTAGTCTTTGAGTACAGATATACAGCATGGTGGGTTAGTCTTTGAGTACAGATATACAGCATGGTGGGTTAGTCTTTGAGTACAGATATACAGCATGGTGGGTTAGTCTTTGAGTACAGATATACAGCATTGTGTGTTAGTCTTTGAGTACAGATATACAGCATGGTGGGTTAGTCTTTGAGTACAGATATACAGCATGGTGGGTTAGTCTTTGAGTACAGATATACAGCATGGTGGGTTAGTCTTTGAGTACAGATATACAGCATGGTGGGTTAGTCTTTGAGTACAGATATACAGCATGGTGGGTTAGTCTTTGAGTACAGATATACAGCATGGTGGGTTAGTCTTTGAGTACAGATATACAGCATGGTGGGTTAGTCTTTGAGTTCAGATATACAGCATGGTGGGTTAGTCTTTGAGTACAGATATACAGCATTGTGTGTTAGTCTTTGAGTACAGATATACAGCATTGTGTGTTAGTCTTTGAGTACAGATATACAGCATGGTGGGTTAGTCTTTGAGTACAGATATACAGCATTGTGTGTTAGTCTTTGAGTACAGATATACAGCATTGTGTGTTAGTCTTTGAGTACAGATATACAGCATGGTGGGTTAGTCTTTGAGTACAGATATACAGCATTGTGTGTTAGTCTTTGAGTACAGATATACAGCATTGTGTGTTAGTCTTTGAGTACAGATATACAGCATTGTGTGTTAGTCTTAGTTTAGTGTATTTTTTGTGATCTAATTAGTTGGTTAATCAATATGAAAATAATTATTTGCACAACGAATTTGAACTATTCATTTGCAATGAGAAAATAGTTGCTTTCATCCCTTTTGTGTTTTAAATTTGTGTTAAAAAATAGTATTTGGTTCATAATTTTAAGTGTCATGATAAAAATTAAACCCAGTGAATTTTTATTAAAAACAAGTTGGTTAAGGGTACATTGTCTTCGTGCCCTTGAAAGTTCATCCTAAAATTAAAATTGATCTATATTTTTTCCATTTGCTAGAAAAAGGTGTGTATCATTAAAACACGTGTTCTTACTTTACAATATTTAATAAAATAACAAAATAAAAATAGCTACAAATATAAAATTCTATGTGATTACACATGTATTTATGTACAAAATCTCCCAGATTTACATATAATATACAGAAACACCTTACATATTTTATAATGTAATTTATATTTAAGTCTTTACAAGCTTAATCCTACTTATGATATCTATATCCAATGAAGGTAGTATACTTAAGCTATTGATTTGGAGGGAGGGAACAAAATGAGATCATTGTCACCATTTGTAGGGAAAAAGATCCTCTCACCCTGTAGCTCAGATTTTTAGTCTGGGGACATTATTTCTTGCAAAAACTAGTAACCAACACAATTTACTCATAAATAATGTACTATCATAAATTTCCATAGACTTAAATTATTTATTTAGCGTATTACAGATTCTTAAATTGGTTGTGATATAATAGTGAAGGTGAACCTAAAATAATATGGAGTAACTGTCATACTCAATATTAAAATGTGAATATTAAAAACTGCAATAAATTATGTTACAATGAAATGGATTACTGTTGGTCATGACATTCAATATGTCATCTTTCGTTTTAATGAATTTTGGTATTCAATCTACCTAAATTACTCTGCATAAATTTGAGGTGTAGCTTGGGTTGTTCTCCACTTATTGGCAATACTTTCAACTTTAATCTAAGTTGAAAACAAACTTTATAATTGCAAAATAATTGCATTACTTTGTTAATTTCTTATACATTATCTTAATATTTCATGAAAAAAACCTACTTTGACAAAATAACTCTTAGTTGGTAAACATGCACATTTATCATCAACAGCTTTTGAAAGACTTTTTTTAGATAAAACTACTCTTTGAGCATTTTAATAAAAACTACAAAAGTAACAGTAGTAAAATAAAACAAGAATAACAGTATTAATAAAATCAAAGAGGATTGAGCAATTCTAATTAATTTTGACACAGGTTTCACTGGCCAACAACATAGAAGTCTTAACAATGAGCAGCACCGTAATTGTAAGGGTATTTCACAGATGAATAATCATAATCCTAAGGGCAAGACTACCTCTATGCCGCCTTACAGTCTTTATTATTGTCATGTAACATTACAACTTGGGATAAATTCAAACGGACAAGTGAGATAATACAAGAATATACAAATAAATAAAGCTAGGCTAAAGTGTAAAACTCATCTCATCGAATGAATTTTCCACCTCAGCAGAAGGTAGGCACCGATCTTGGTGGCGACGAGCATGAGCGAGAGTGCGAGGACGTTGTTCCAGAACCGATCGACGGGCATGCCGACGTCGGCGAGGAACTTCCGCACGTAGCGGTAGTGGCAGTACTTGGCCTCGGCCGCGCACGGCAGTAGCGGCCGGTCGTGGTAGATGGCGGCAACGTAGGCCTCCAGGCTGTAGCGCAGGTAGCTGATCTCTGAGCCCCACTGGAGGTACGAGGGGATGTCCGAGATGCGAAGACCAAATCCGGAGAACATCATCATCGGAACCACCAGCACCGGTCCGACGAACGTCCCGTTCTGCGGAAATGGTCACATGTGAAAAACCTGTTCTCATTTCTTTCATTTATGACAAAAATTCTACAATACACCAAAAGTCACATTTCCTTGATGCTTTTATTGGAATTATATTGGAAAAACAATGAGGATTGTCCAGAAAGTAAGGAACGATTCAATATGGAAGTCACCAATCCCCCAACACAAAAAGCTTGACTCCATACGTCAGCAGGATCTTTAGAAACACATTTGACAACAACACACCTGTATTTTACTCATACTGTATTTTTAGTTTAAGAGTTTGCAGTATCTCCGCCATCTTGATCTTTAGTCCCATAAGAACAATGTTAATTATAGGTGTCTTTGAAACACTATATCTCGAAAACCTTGCATCGGATTCGCATGAAACTTGAATGTGTTCACATTAATGGTATGGCGTTTCATGTGACGTGGATGGTTTTTTTAATAAACCTCCTAAAAATGATTTAACATGGTTTAGAAATTGTAATAATATACATTATTTTTTCATTCTCTATTCAAGTGGATATTTTATTTTTTATTAATTTTCAATCACATCAAATGAAATATACTGTGGTAACATTTAAAATGACATCAAGTTTGTAATTTTCAGATGAAAAACAAACTCACAGTTATGTTTCAAATTTAACATTGTTCTTATGGGACAAAATACCGAAATGATGTAGGTACTGCAGACTCTTAAGTCTGCAGGGTTTTGCAAAAGTTATCTATAAACTATAATAAATTAAACCCTTACGGTCCGAAAACAGTTGCCCCTCTGCACTTCCTACCTGGCAGGAGTTTCAAATGGGCACCCGCCATTTTAAAATGTTACGGAGCAAAAACGTATTTCCTGTAGGAACAAGACTCAGCTCAGACTAACATAAAAGGCACACAGTAGTGGCGTTGGTGGTTCGGGGCTGTACGACTCATTATGATTACCGTATAAGAAAGTGGGGATTTTTTCTTGATCCATTTTTTACATAGTTTAAGAGAGATTGAGAGCCTAGACTATGTTTTTTCTTTCATGTTGGACAATTGTAAATCTAATCTGTTATTGTTCATACCCTTTTTTACTTTGAGGGATGAAAGAAGACACTCACCACGACGTTGAAGATGGCCCCCACCATGAAGCCGATGCTCTGAGCTATGAAGACGACCAATAAACTGATGAACGTGAACATCGTGAACCTGACGGGGTCAAGCGGCTGCCCACTCATCACGTACACGATTGCCGAGAACAAGATGCAGCAGACCACCTGCGAACAACATTCCAACGGAGATCGTTTGCTAAGGATAGACTACATATAAGATTTCTGATGTAATAAAAAGCAGGACTATTTATTTATTTATTATTACAAAGGTCTTAGTTGCCATAAATAACTATGGTTAAGACTAATATATATGATTTTTTTTTCAAAATCATCTTGGAATCTTCGTAGTTTATTTTTTATTTTTCCAGTTTATAAATACATTTCTTCAATAATTTATCATTTTATTTTATTTGAAATTTTTTTCAAGTTTGTTATTTTTCTTAAGTTTTTAAAGAAATTTATTATAAATTTTAACTCCCAAACAGTCAATTTCTTTTTGTATAAATGATGAGTTTAATAATAAGTTATTGTTTCTTGTATTGTGGTAGTGTCCAATTAGATTTTCCTTAATATTTTAAAATCTAAAAATCTCATATTTGTTGCTGCTTGTGAAAGATTACCTATTGTTGATTAATTTCATGAACTTGAAGGAATTCACTTACAGGAACAGGAACGTCGACCATATTGACCGATATGAAAAATGACTTGAGGGAGTACCACCGGTTGAAATGCTCTTTGGTCAGGATGGACATCTCCGTCGGAACTGGAACACACAATGAAAATCTGATGAAAATCACACTCCACCAAATAAGAAATTGTCATGTTGTGAAGTTTTATTTGTAGGTACTGTAATATATTTTAAATAAAATAATATTATTTTATAAAAAAATTCTTAGATAAGCACTGTTAAATTTCTCCAAAGCAAGCAATGTAAATCGGAATATCCTAATGATAAAATTATTTACTACATTTATTACAGCTGTAGAAAAACTATTGAGGAGAAGAGAAACATTTGATGTTTTGTTTAGACATGTAACGGATATCCGGTTACTATCCGGTATCCGGCCTATCCGGCCTTTTTTTAAATATCCGGTATCCGGCCGGATACTTGCTACTATTCGGCCAGATACCGGATACTTAAATCTATTGTTTGGCACTGCTTGATCACTACTTGTAACGGTTTTTTTTGGTCAAGACAAACATTAAAAAAATAAAAACAACAAAAAACAGAAAAACTTACAGACTGACTGATAGCGAATGAAAAATTTGTGCCTCCTACACTGTCCCACGGTCAGAGGGACAAGTTCTTACTTGTCTTTTCGTAAATTATCCTTAAACTAAAAGCTAAAACATGAGCCGGATATCCGGAAGCCGGATATTCGGCGCTCCGGCCTAGAACCTTGCCGGATATCTGGTATCCGGTATCCGGCCAAAATAACTATCCGTTACATCTCTAGTTTTGTTCATTATCCTATAGATAGTAATTTTTGTAGTTACAGTAGTAAATAGTTAAGAAACTATTCAGAAAATAAGTTTTGTTTGTATCTGGTGAAGCCAGGGGTGGGAGTTAAAGGCATGTGTCGAATTGAACAGACTAATCAGGAATCTATCTAGGTTGGAGATTGTCGATGGCACAACCACAGTCTAATATAGGTTATTGGGAGACAGTCGTGACACTCCACCACTTTTAGGTTGGTCGCCGAAACAACCGGGGACTCCAGTTACGCAAGGAACAGTGGCTTGGAGTGCTAATGTGGATATACTAGTGCTCGTAGTGGTTGGCGTTCGAGTTGACAACACAATCACTGGTGATCGCAGCAGTCAGCGCAACACGAACACAGCTGACAATAATGCCCTTGATTAAATAATGCTGAAAACAATCTAAATTGTCAAATTAATTCCCAATAAAATGATAACAGCCGAAATGTATTTTCGAATTGGTAGTCCCTCACTGGTGTCACATTTTAAGTTCCCGCCCATAACGAGAACGGAGCATAAAATGTTTTGGACTCCAGTCATGCCGGTTCCATCCGCTAACCGAATAAAGCGCTAGCCCCTCGGATAACACTTAACATGCAGCTTCGATACGAGTGTTGTGACTGTCTCCCAATAACCTATATTAGACTGTAGCGCAACTGTCAGTTTGATTTTGATTTAAAAAATCATAACAGTTGCCACAAGCTAAAGCAGCGACCTCCGCCTCCTCTGATAGGTCCTCCTCTGTCATTTAATATCTTTGAGCAAAAAATCAACCATGTGACTGGTATGAGTGCCTCAACCTCCACCCCTTCCATCATCAAAACCAACTTATTTTTTGAATAGCCATCGTATATTAAATGTGGTTTAGATTGAGTAAAGCGAATAAAGACTCACAAGTGAGTATAGCCAGCATCATGGTGCTCATCACATGGTGTATCAGGATGGAGAACAGGAGGTTGTAGTTGTCGAGGACTCTGGAGGCGTTGTTCCCCGCCTGTAGCCACAGCGTGCCAAGCATTACACCCGTGAGGATGTTGACCATCACACGCATGTGTGTCATCGTCTGCAACAATAGAAGAGCCGTTAGAAACACCAAACAAAGTGGAAATCGACCAAGTGTCCACCAAAGTCACACATTGAAATTGATTTAAAAAATTGTTCATATTACCATAGAATATAGCATGGCAAAAAAGTGTAGGAATCAAATACTCTCCATCATAGCTTGATAAAAAGCTGTCATAAGTTGTGTGGTAAAGCCACATCAGTGGCCGAAGCCTGTGCTGAAAATGTGTCTTAACCTAACCTAACCACTGTGACCTTGACTCACCGTTTTACAATAGGGTCGCATGCATATTCCCTGAATGTGACTTGGAGCACTGGACCATAATCATTTTAAGCGAATTTCCTTTGGAAGTAAGCTATTACCGTCGTTTTCATGGGAGCTGCCGTTTATATCGATGTAGGGACACCTCTGCGATTACATAATTATATATATATTATATTGTGCCTTTTTATGTGTACTTTCTGGATACGTAGTGCTTATTTGTCGGAAACACATTTAAAACTGCACAAATAACGATTTACTAAAAAATTTAACATAGGCTTATATGGGAAATAGAATTTTCAATTTTGAGTGTTTGTGAACACAATAACTCTAGTGCAAAAATCGTCTGATCATCATGAAATTTGGTACAGGCATGTAAAGTTAGATTCTCTTGGATGAGTTTGTTAACCAGTAAGATTTGTATCGAAAAAATTGTCTGAGCATAATGAAATTTGATATCACACACTTATGTAAAGACTTATAGTGTGTGTTTAAATGTGTTATGTACACTTATGTAAAGATTGCCATTGGAAATTCGCTAAGTACACAGGTCTGCTGCGACGGGGTATTAGTTAAGTTTAAATAGACACAGAAATTGGTATCTTCACCTTGTTAAGTCCATATTTAAAGCCATATTTTTTGTCATAAAATAGTTTAAATTTTAATTTGATGTTATCTTATTTCTTAATGTATATAGCTTGCAATAAATCTACACACGAATAAACTCAAATTCAAAAGTTAAAAGCAGTCAGTACATAAAATAATTGTAACTTAATTTGGGGTGAGTCGGTGGCATAGTGGTTAGCGCGCCGGACTTCGGGACCATGGCAGCGATGTCGTGGGTTCGAATCCGTGTTCTGCCAGTGACTTTTATCAGTACCTTTCACCTTGTACTGTAGCGGCTCACCCCCTTACTTTGTCTAATATGATCCACGCACAGATCAATAGTCTATGTGGACGGGACAAAGTAAGGCAAAAAGAGGCCTGCCAACCTCTTTTTTATTTTTTAAAAAAAGGTCAGATACTTTAGTGCCCTGGATTAGCAGTAAACTTTCTCTGGGTAAATTAGTACCACCAATTGTTCCTTTTTTATTTTATTTTTAAGGAGCGGAGAAATATTACTGTACTATTACTACAATAGTTATACAATGGTCAAAGTCAAAATTCTTTCTACAGTAGAACCTCGATAGTTCGACACTGTGTGGACTTAGAGAGTGTCGAACTATCGAAATGTCGAACTATAGGGAGTATATGGGACATTTTAACACTGGGAGTATAAAAATCATAATTTGAATTTAGGAAACACTGAATTTTAGTGAAACCATAACATAATTGAACTTTAAAATAAACAACATTCAAATCATTCACAAATTTGTTTACATTTTCACCTTTGTCAGGCTCCAACATGGACACTATCGGTCATTATTAACATCTTAAGTTCAGATGGACCATGTCGAACTATCAGGAGTGTCAAACTATCGAGAGTCGAACTATCGAGGTTCTACTGTATTAATAAACTTAAAATTTATGTAAAGTACAACAATTAATTGTTCATATGGTGTCTAAAATAACTAGGCATCCATAGCTGGTAGTAATGTAGCCTACATTAAATTTCTACCACATTTTTTTATAACTTTGACGTATGTTTCTTCAGCTTACCTGCATCATCTGGTACATGGTAGAAAAGATGAGTTTGAAGTTTAGTCTACTTAAGGCTCCGCTCTACCTGAGCCTAAATATCTACTTACGACATTACTGAATATTGCCTTGCTGCCATAGCGCTAGGCGAGTTTTATAGTTGCAGAGGTTTATGAGAATCCTGTTTTAAATTAACTAATTGAGATAGAGATTGACTCTTAATTTTTGTAAAAGTAGAAGGACGGATCTAGTCTTCTGTTGTTTTAGAATTTTTAGAAATAAAATTTCTAATTTCAGTTATAAATGTCTAAAACCATCTGTTTTCCTTGATTTTAACTGAAGTTTTCTATTAGTTTTAATGAAATAATTACAAAAGTGTAACATAGGAAAATTAGTACCATTATTCTTCTTTAATATGACACCTTATTTATAGCTATAGGCTGCATTTAGCAGAAGATAACAGGATTTAAAAAAAAAACCATTGCATTTGGGCGGTAAAACCAGCGGTATACCGGAACCTTAAATTGATTCACTCTTTCCTTATCTCTCCCATATAGCACAAGTACGTCAATTTAATGTAAAATTGATGTAAAAGATGTCAATGTCATTGATATTGTTGATGTCATACTGACTTCAAATGTGATTAAAAAAACGTCATTTTGATGTCAATGTGAAGTAAAAATGTCCCGATTTTTTATGTCAAATTGATGTCAGTAAATTGATGAACTATGACGTCAATTTTACATTACATTGATGTCAAACTGACGTCATATTGACAAACTAATCTTTTCAAAATTGATTCAAAATATCCCCAATAGCAAAACAAAAGTAATAAAATGGTAATTTTTAACCGATAAACAACTATAGAAGCGGCAAAAAGTTTTTGCCGCTGGTAGGATTTGAACTCATGACCTTTCAGCTCCTAAGCCGCGACCCTACCTACTACGCCACGCTGTTCTCTGCTTCACATCATATTTGTTACACTACTTGGCCAGTTGATACTCTAAGTTTCTTTGCGTTGATCAAATCAAACGCATTTCGCGTGGCCTATATATTTTTATGTCTTCCCAAATAGGTCTTAAACTAGAGTTCCCTTATATGTTTGTTTCATGTGTAAATGTTTAACAAATTGCAGTTATCTCAATTGATGTACAACTTTTGACTGTGTGATCAAATACTTTACATAATTTTTACATCAAAATGACGTCAAGTTTTTAACGAGTTCAATTGTTTTAAACAAATAATGATGTTCTCTTGTTGTAAAAGACTTAAAGAAATGTTTTTTTCTTCATTCATTACACTAACTTTTAAATTTAAAAATGCAAAATTTTTACATCATATTGACGTCAATACTTGATCTAATATTTTACTTTGACATCATTTTGACGACTTTGATCACTTTTTGATGTCAAATTGACAACGTGTGCTATTTTCCTGTCGTACCTTATCCCGCCTAATCTTGATGGCGCCTCTCTTGAGCAGCACGCACACTTGGTTCACCAGGGAGGTGTTTTGCGAGCCACCGACCCACTTCTTCTCAGGCAGTTGGAGTCCTTTTTTCTCGACTGAAACAAGACAAAATTCTTATCTTGGCTTCAGATTAATGGGACATGGTGAGAAATCCCAGGACAACTTTAAAACTGGTTTATACTAGTTGCGAAGTTGACATTGGGTACAGCAAACGAAGTTGTCTTAACACTGTGGTATGTCTTTTGGCTGTCCACAATGACAATTTCCCTTCCTTCAAATCCCATTCATGTTCAAGACAGCGGGAGGAGAGGAGTGCGACGGGCATAGAAACCCCTAGCTGGAACATGAGTGGACAGTCTGTCCCTTGCCTCACCCTTTCTCTTCCTTCAATATCCCATTGTTCCGGGGCTTGCTCAAAATGCCCATTAGAGGCAGACGTGCTCAACGGTTTGGCTGGGGTCTCTTTATCCACCAATAACAACAACAACAACATGGTGAGAAGTCAGCAACTTTTAAAACCAAACAAAGAAATTGAAGAGTCAATAATATTTTGTCCAAGTGAATATTTTAGTGTAATAACCCTTGTTTTATCTAATAATTTTTGAAGTTTTTGTTGTACACTCATTAGGTTTTGTGTTGCTTTTTAAATATAAACTTGGATACCAGAATAAGCTTCTTGAATATAATCCGATAGAAATTAATTGTAAAGCTCCCCTTCAATCTAACGGCTTTTTCCCTGCAATGTTGCCATTTCCCTAGACAGGGTACAATACTATGTTTTTAAGAAGTCTTTAGGGATTTTGCTTTCACTTTACCACTTTATAAGACATTGAAGTTTCTAGAATATATTTTTAAGAGAATCAGAATGAAAGATGGGTGTGATGCCTTGTGTGGCTTTGATATGGTCTAAGACCAGCTGATTCTTTGAACAGGCTAATTATTTAATAGCCAAACAACCAATAGCAGCTGGCTCCAGTTTTGGACCTTTACAAAGCTACATACTTTTCCCGGGATCAAACTGGTAACCTTCAGTTCAGCAGGCGAGCACTATAAATCAATAAAGTCTTATTTATCATCAGACTATTTCCAAGCATATTACCCTGTAGTACTTCCCTTTAAATTTTTTTTTAGATTTTTCAACATTATTTTGTACTATCATATTGAAGTAAAAACATATAAAACATAAAAATTTTAACTTCTACAACTTAATTCTAGAAAGAGTTTTAGTTAAGTTTTTTTTCAAACAGTTAAAGTGGTCATTAAATCTTGACAAAAGCTTATGTCAAGTGTTGCCACCTACCACAAGGAACTTCTGTTACGATGGCTTCTGCGTTTTCAAACCACTCTAGTGATCTTCCGTTTTGTGTTGCTTTGACCAGTTTCTCTATTTTATCTTCACCGTGTTCTGCACATGCCAGCTCTATCACTGAAAAATGAAAATTTACTCTAATTTATCAAAATTGGGACTGCACCTTTGCAAAACATAAAATATGTATGTTAATAAATATATAGAAGCAAGTACAATTTAGAGAATTTTAACTTCATTTGAAAGCAAGAATAGTTTTTAATTATTTAGTGTATTGAGCATTAGAGGAGATAACGCAATTTTTATTTTGGGTCTTCTCTAATGCTTATAGATAAAATAATTCATTGTTTAATTCACTATAATTCATTAACTCCATCAGCTGAAAATCATAAAGTTTGGTAACATGAATGCATGTACATTTTCTCAATTTCAATAAAATTTATTTAATTCCCTAAATTCTTATGGTTTATATGTGAAAGCTTTATTTTGTAACACAACCTTTCTTAATAGACAAATTTAAACGTTTAATTCGTAAAAAAATCATACTATCAGTTCTTTGTGTAGAAATAAAGCTTTAGATTTTAGATACTTCTATTTTGAAACGTACAGGCTAATAGGTAGTTTTTTGTCCAAAAGATTAAAAAATAGGTATCGTAAAAGGGTATATTTCTAATTAAATTTCAAACTCAAACAGATGATTATAGTAAAACATACTATAAGAGAAAAGAGAACACGTATTAAAAGCATATTCGAAGTAGTTGAACTACTGAAACGTCAACCCAATCTTATTAATACGGCGGATTTTACTGCATAAAGCGTCTTACTAATTTGATACCTTTCCGTTATCTTCTTTCCATCTCAATTTATTAATTGTGTAATTAGCTGTATATTGTCGGGAGATGACTTGTCACTGAGGGGGTTGGGGGCGAGGGGAAATTTACATCCAAAATCTACCGGTCATTTGGTTAACTAAGGAATAAAAACAAACTTATAGATTGTACTATTCTACATGAAAAAATTATGCTAAAAAAAGTAAACAATTATCTTTGTTGACAAACCAGCTAGCCTAATTCAATGTAGAGAAAGACAGACAGCTGACTGCAAAATAAAAGGTAACATCGTAGAGATGCTGTATGTTTTTGGTTTTGTTGATAGCTTAACATATGATGGAATAAAAAAAACCAAAAACAAAAGCAAATTGTTTTGGCCAATGGCATGCTTCAGCTTCCCCCTCACCCTGCAACCCCCTCACTGGCCAACAAGTCATCTCCGGACAATAAATATTCTTACTAATTTGTTCTCTTTTGTCTGAAACCTAGTTTAAAATCGGTTTTTATAAACTTTTTTCTCTTAATTGTCCAAGACACACTGCTCGCGCCCCTCAAGAACATTTCAACTCAACCGGATAGTAATCAAGTTACCGTATTATAATCTTATTGGGCAACTCTCACCTTATTTTATGTTCATCCAAGGGACTTGTCAAAACACAAAGACACATACACACACAAAACACTAAACACAAAAACGTCCCGGAATGTCCTCCTACGTTTCGCGGAACCGAGATAAACGTTCCGCTTCCTCAGGGAGCCGTAGTTTTTCTCGCGCCTCACGCACCGACCGGCGGATCACATTGACTAATCCACACTGACCTCTAGTCAATGTGGTCCGCCAATCGGTGCATGAGGCGCGAGAAAAACTACGGCTCGCTGAGGAAGCGGAACGTTTATCTCGGTTCCGCGAAACGTAGGAGGACATTCCGGGACGCTTTTGTGTTTAGTGTTTTGTGTGTGTATGTGTCTATGTTTTGACAAGTCCCTTGGATGAACATAAAATAAGGTGAGAGTTGCCCAATAAGATTATAATATGAATTTTAAACATGTCTTTCAAAAATACAAGTTACCGTAGTCGGCAGGGTTGTGGTACTTGGGGCACGGCAGCCCCTCGGAGAGCAGGTAGGGCACCAGACTGCGAACGGCACCCTGGTAGAGGCACCTCCCCTCGGCCAGCACGTAGACAAAGTCAAACTTGTGGAACAGAGCGGCGCTCGGCTGGTGAATGGTGCAGATAATGGTTCGGCCTTGGACTGCCAGCAGCTTGAGCAAGGAGACACACTGTGAGCACGACGAGCTGTCCAGACCTCTGCGAAAGAGAATTATCTGTTAATATATTATTGTAAAATACTGGTATGTGTTCTATTTGCGAAAGGAATTTTCATATTAAAGTTATATTGTGCCTTTCAGCGCTAAAAGACATAAAAAAAATTGTCAATGTTCATTTCACTGGATGTGTCGGAGCAACCTTTAAATCTGAAGATTGTCAGTTCAATCCTGAGAAAAACTAGTATCTTTTTATTGGTTTGAAAACCCAGTTTCATTGGTTTTTTGCCTTATAATTAATAACGCTGTCTTAAGAACCAGCTGATGTTGGACGTAACAAAGCTACACAAGGCATCACACCCATTCTACAATCAACCTTCATTCATATTCGCCTTAAAATATGCCCTGGTAGCGTCGGCATCTAAAAAAAGTGATTAAGTTGCTAAGTCAGCATGGAAATCAAACAAATTAATTGCATTTAACTTGTATAGGAACAAAAGTCAACATCATCATACAAAGACTTTTTATGAACACCGACAGAAACAAATTTCACAATATAATCAAGTTTAACAAATAGCATCCTTGGCAGGTTTGACATTTTTTTATTGAACCACTGCATTCTTGGGTATGGAATGTAATGCTTGCACTGAAAGGGTTAACTTAAGCTGCTCCAGAGAACGGCAGATAAGATGACATTTAGACCTTTGAAATATATTTTTTTTGAATAAAATATCAAGAATAAAGTGTTTCATAAAGCAATTCCTAAAAAAAACATATTATTTAAAGATTTTTAATTCTGATTATACAGTAGACTCCCTCAGCCACTTCCCTCCGGCTCGGCCACCTCGGGACGAGGCTGCGACTGGATTAAATTAAAATGATGGATGAATTAAAATTTAAGAATGAATTAAAATCCTTTTTAGTTGATAAGTCTCTATATTCTATTGAAGAGTACTTCTCCACTTCCCCAACTAAAAAAAGAGGAGGGCAGTAAAGATGATCTGTAATTTATACATGTGCTGAAAGACAATATACAATTAAGTTTACATTATTGAGAAATTTAATTTTGTTTTAATTTCTCAAGTGTTTCTTGTCTCTTTTTTTATTATATGCTCTATTTTTTTATTTTACTTTTGGAGTAAGCTTAGAATTGTTAATCAACTATTTTGTACTGACACTATTCAGAAATGTATCGTGTACATTCAAATGAATAAAGAAATTTGATTTGGCCGGTAAAACCGATGTTCATTTAAGAATGCCAACCTAAAATATTTTGTGGCCTAAATATAATTATCACTTGAAAAACAACTTTAAATACATTACTGTACGGTATGTGATTTATAGGTAATATCCGACACCCATGAAATCCACAACAAACCTAAACTAATAATAATTTTTTTCTTTATTGTGGTCTACTGGATGGTAGGTCCAAACGCATTGACTTCTGGTGGCAATCACTTCCGTCCAAGACTTTAAATTTTAATTGGTTTGGTTAATCTCCTTAACCAGTTATTTTAGTTTGATTCCACTATAGTGTTTTGATTCCAGTTATTGTGTTTATTGATTCCACTAATTAATAAATAAAATATTGACACTATCCTTTGTATACAATGTACATGAAAATGCATAAAGAAATATGAGTATGAGTATGAACGTCAATATGAAATAACATTGAATTAAACGATACAATAGATAGAAAACTCGTTTTTGGCAAAACATGGTTGGTTAAAGCGATGTTGAAATAAAAATGGCCGGTTAAAAAGATTTTGCTTTTGTGCAAGGGTAGGCCGGTTAACGCGGAGACCGGTTAAAAGGTGGCCGGTTAAGAGGGAGTTTATAGTTGGGAGATGACTTGTTGGCTAGTGAAGGGGAAGATACACCCACCACTATCAGCTGTTAAATAGCATTGAAATAAAAGAAGACATTAAAAATTAACCAATAGGAGAGCTAGAAATCACTGAAGTGGGGGTAACCTCCCCTCATTCCCTTTTTCCCTAGCTGGCCAACAAGTCATCTCCCAACAGTACTGTACATTTTTGTATTTTTCTTCTAAATTTTATTAAATTATTGACATTTAGAGCTAGGTTGGTCGACTCACGTGGTGGGCTCGTCCAAGAACATGACCAGGGGATTGTCGATGAGCTCGAGGGCGATGGAAAGCCGTTTCCTCTGTCCGCCCGAGAGCCGCTTGGCCGGTGTGGCAGCCGCCTCCGTTAGGCCCAAGGTGCTCAGGATCTCTGCAATCTATCTTTTTGTTACAAAGTGCATTAATATCGTTCCGCTGTAAACAAGGCGCCCCACAAGTAATGTGCCAAGCTCTGAGAAATGATTTTATAGGTTAAAGAGGAAATCAAGAATAAAAATTTTTTTTAATGCTCTGTTTATCAGATATCTGCCACTTTGAAATAAAAAAAATATATCTTTTGATTTTTTTATTGATCTTTAAGAATTTAGGTATGTATAAAAGGACAAAAGAGATGTATTTAAAAAAATTTTAGTGCATTTTTAAGTTTTCCTGCCATTTCTGTTTAACACGTGTACAGCGGCGTAGTTTTTGTGGACCTTACCACCAACCTGTGTTATTGAAAGCCTACCTCATTAGCATCACAGGGAAACCCAGGTGGCCCATAAATACAATATAATACTAAACAATGCTGTGCAAGGTTTCAGATATGTAGTCAAGATCCTGGCTTTAAAATAAATCAGTACTGCACTGCAGCTTGGGAACGATTGCTCCCGCCAAGAAGGCATCAGGGTACCGTATGTGGCAATCGTTCCCATGCCGTGTCGGACGCGTTAAAAAAATACAAAATGGTGAATATCTGGTAAACAATGGGTTTTTGTAATATTTGTTCTCTTAGTTTTCTTTTCGACCCACAAAATCATTTCCCGAAGTTTGGCACTCTACTAATAGGTCTTGTGACCTTTCTTTAAAATAGTAGGTTTGTGACTTATCTTGTGTGTTATTTATTTTTTTCAGGTATCTTTATTTGCCTAAAGTAGGTACAGTATTTGATTAGCGTAGTACTGTTTCTTTTTCAACCACTTAATTTTGTACATAGTAGGAAAACATACTCATTTGGCTTATGAGCCTTTTCAAGACAAACAATATGTTAATTTTAGTGCCAAGGACAAAAACTTATTGAATGTTTTACGATGACATAAAATATGATTAACTGCTTGATGATGCAATGATGAAAACGGGGTCAATATCTGAACGTAGTTAAACAATGTCATGCATAACATGAAACCTTTCAAATAAATATACCTTTAACCATCGATATTCCACAAACTCTGTCGGGTTCCCTGAAACAGCTCTCCACTGAGTCTGAGCAAAGCGCGTAAACAGTACCTTATTTTAATGTGTCGAGCCAGGGTTATTAAGGAGGTTAAAGAAGTCTCAAATAATCATTGTTAACGGATTAATTTATGAGAATTTTGTGGATGCTGGAGCACCTTTAGAACACCCCTTTGCTATACCCTTGCATAGACTATACAGTACATGTAATTAGACTTCTCATAGAATAGCCTTGGTTTGGAAACAGTGGTGGCAAGATTTCTTGTAGCATACATTAACTACAATAAAGTAAATTCCTATTACCTCAGCATAGAGCATTGGATAACATTAATTAGCTCGTTTTATGTTGTGATATTGTGTCTTTAAGACACTGTAAAATTATTAAATCAATTTATTGCACAATTCTCTTATGGATAAAATGATGAATGTTGAAATTTCAGTACAAAAAATAACATTCAATCGCACATCTATCCACCAAGTGTTTAAAATGTTTTCGGAAAGTTGTTCCATTACATTAATAAAGATATGCCAGCCAAATCTGGAAAAATGCTCTAGGACATAAAATAGCACTTTAAAATGAAAGCACAGATGAGGTGTTAAAATAGTATTTTATTTAACTGTGCTTTCATATTTACCCTGAGGAAGTGTTCTCAAGGCTTTAAAATAAATTTTACAAATAAGCATGATGTACAAGAAAATTAATGGTCACAGTTGTAGTGGAAAACCCGACCTCAAACGGACAACTGTTTAAAAATAGAAGGCAACGAAACCCATTATTAACATCACGATGAAAAAAACTTAAAAATATTCTTCATATTCAACCTTTTGAGGTCGGGTTTGTGGTGAATTGCTCTGAATTCAGAGACGTATAAAATTATGTGCATCATGGCATAGACTGAATTTTCTCCAAGAATTCGTTCTTTAGAGGTAATTGTGAATAAAAAGTTATTGGTATCTGTCATGTTATCAGGTACCGTATTAAAATGTCTTTGAATTCAGAGGAATTTACCCCGATGAGTTAATTTCTAGTTTATATCAAACCCCAATCCCGTGTCTTGGACACATTTGCTTCACACTTACAGTGTTCTGTCGGTCGGCCGGGCGGACGCGCGCTCCCAGTTTGAGCTCGGCAGCGAGGCGCATGTTCTCCGCCACGGTGAGCAGCGGTTGCAACCGGTCATCCTGCTGAATGTAGCACGACAACCGCCTGAACGCGCCCAGCTCGCGCGGCCTGCCGTTCACCGTCACCATCCCCTCCACGCCTGTAATTCTTCAAACATTATACACACATTATTTGAGCAGTAAGCCAGTTATCAGAATGGGTTCCCGAGTTAGAAGTCATTGTAAGCTGCCTGGAGGGATATTTTTTTATTATAATACCATTTTAAGTATAAGTAGCATAGTAATATCTAATCAATAGGTAAACCAAAAACATCTTAGAATCGACCTTGTTTTGTTGAAAATGTCCTAGGAAAAGCAGGAGATTAAATTATAATATTGGGGGCAGTCATACAATGGGTCCAACATCCAGGTTAAAGTTACAGAATATGAATTGATAACAAATTGGAAGATAACCCCTTAGGAAGAAAAAGGAGAGGACACAGCTGACTCCTTCCCTGGAAATTTAATAATGACCTGAATGCTTGAGTACAGTTATAATTGCAATTAGGCCTAAAGACATATGAATGGCTCCCTCCAGTAACGTAAGCAACAAAATCCAAATTTTACTGGAACTAAATAAAACAAACAACAAACTAGATTAATTATTTTTTTACATTTTATATGTGTATAACAGTATAAATTCTTATGAAGAACAATACAACAATAGAAATTTTAATAAAAAAGTTATAACAAAAAATGTGATTTTAAAAATGCAGTAATGTGTAAACGACAGGCTTTTACATTGTTTTTGCCACTTTTTGACCGTAGATAGTGGTTGCTATGTTATTGGGCATTAAAAACACCACTCGGTTTTTATCAAACATCGAATTATATTGTATACAATATTAATAAAGGATATAAAGTAATACATAAACCATAAAATTTTAATATGCCTTATTTAAATATGTTATTGGCGGTCATAACGTTACTGCACGTACTTCAAGTGGTGACTGTTTTCCTGACACTGTTCTTTTTATTTGAAATTATATAGAGTTCTCCAACATTCCTGTTGGTTTTACGAACATTTCTGGTTCAGTTTGTAATTTTTAGAGTCCTTTTTCTTGACCGGTTAAGCCGATTTACATCGTATTCCGCTAAACTAACATTCGGAGACATCAACATGTCTGGGCACTTACAACGTTACTGCACGGCGAGACAAAAAAACCGTGGTTTTCCACTAGTCCCAGGGCAGTCAACTTTAGAGATATCGACAATCTAATTCTCAAACTTGATGCAGAATGACATGTCCAACATTACTGTGTTGAAATCTGAATTTTTTTTAATGTGTCGCTTACAGCGTTACTGGAGGGAGCCATTCTTATTTCAACTACGTATCTGTGTAATATTTTTTAAACACGAAAATGACTCTCGTTCTCTTTAAGTTTGAAAAAACTAGGAAACAGTTCAGATGCGATCTGGGCCCTGGATGCCACTAGGGTCACGTTTTTCATGCACTTTTTTTAGGTAAAGCGCGTGATGCCTCCCTTTGTCTTAGGCAATTAAAAATTTCTTGTGGTACAATTCTCCCGGGAGAAGGGAAAAGTATATTAAATAAATCTGACATTTTCATATTTTATTTGCTGTCTGTTGGTCTTCAAAAGGACATAATTAAAAAAACAATTAAATTTCATTCTATGTATATAAAAAATTTAATGAATATTTTTTATTTTAATATTTTTGTAATTAAATTTATGTTAGTTTCTTAAGATCAATTAATCTCATACACTATCGGCATTCCAACTCTGTAGATGCAATAGGTTTCTGTGAGAATTGAACCAAAATACGCAGATTTCCAGTAACTTCTGACCTTAAAGACCCTTTAAGTAGTTATCAAAAATAAAAATAAAAATTTTACAGTACATCATAGTTACAACATGAGAAGTAGTTAAAAAATGGAATTTCTTTTGCATGCACAACCTTGTAATTAATTGTAATTGTAATTTGTGTTTTTATGTTGCCCATAATTGCGTTTTATTTCAACTTGAGTTAGCAGTGTGCCCCATCTTTTCTGCCTCTGAAACATCTTAGGACTATTGTTTTTCCATAAATTCATAAATTACCCCGGACTATTTTCTTTTTTTTTTTTTAATAAACAAATTAAATTTCAAATAGACATTTATTGAAAGAAGGACTTACAGTCATCAAGTGATTAGTCACTGGACACTTGAGCCATAATCATTACGGAGTCACAGATTGAAGAGTCAATGAATGAGGTTAATTTTCAAGGAAGTAACCAATCTCTATCAGTCATTGAAAAGGTCAAAAGAATATTGAGTCTTCATTTGCACTTTGATTTCATCTCGATCTCGAAGTTTAGAATATTTAATATTCAGCACGGTTTGTTTGTTTTACTACTTTATGAGGTATCCTGAATTTTAATTAACTAATTACTGTGAAAAATTCTATTATGAAAAATTGAGTGAATGCTGCCATGCACCTCAAATGTGTAAAGCTTAATAAATATAAATAGCTTGTTGAACGGCGAAGAAGCCTGAACCCAGGGGTGCCTACAAGCGGAGATGATGCCAATGGAAGAGGGAGGTACAATGGAAGAGGGAGGTGCAATGGAAGAGGGAGGTGCAATGGAAGAGGTAGGTGCCAATTGCGTCATAAAATTTTTTAGGGGGGATTTTTATTGTTCATAAAAAATGCATCAAAATATTTTGTGTTTGCATGAAACTACAAATTTTGATCACTAGTTAAGTTTTAGTTCACTAGTTTTATTAATAAATCATCAACAAGTTATCCATGATTGTATAATTATGATGATAAATGTCTTCATTATCATATTTTTCATCACTCCGTATACGAAAGTGACAACTTGCCGTACAGCTGAGACCTTGGAAAGTAGTCATTTCCCAAACTGTCACAGTCAGTTGATTTTACTGACCTGTACGGAAAGTAATGTTTGTAAACATTCCTTTCCGTCCAAGGTAAACAAACTTTTCCGTACAGCAACAATCAGCTGGGTTTAAAACAAATTAAATTTTGAATTCCAGCTTTGTTTACTTTGTCCAAAAATTTACAAAAATAATCCTCCTTTAAAACTTCCACATTTATTAATAATTGCGCCGTGATGAAAAGTATTGTTCACAACTCGTCCGGAAAGCCCATTTCCAGGCTCGATAGTGTTTTCCACGCTCGGCTTCGCCTCGCGCGCCGAGAACCACTATCTCGCCCAGAAATGGGTCACTTTCCGGACTAGTGGTGAAATACACTATTCATTGTTATTTGTAATGTGCGATCTAGTAAGTGGAATTAGGCGCTAACGATGCATCACTATCGATGTGATGTAGAAGGCTGTGACACCAGCCTACCTTGTGTTTCCCTTTTCCGCCACTATAGTTTTATAATTCCTCAAATTGGGGGGGGGGGGGAATCTTATAAGTCAACGATGCAAAGATGTTAAAATGATTGTATAAACCAAACTTCCCACAAGAGATCTGACAAAATTTTCCCAACTCTTCCCCATTCAACATTGATATGTTTGGGAAACGTTTTTGGGTGAAATATCCCCCCCCCCAATTGATACGGGACAACCGTAGTAAAAGTATATATTCGCATTCCTACTCTCCACAATCATTTTTAGGGGGCGAAAGTAAAACATGTTACGGCAACATGGCAAAAAAATCTGTCAGTTATATCATTCATATAGTAATTTAAAAATTACTTCTAGGGGGGTAGGGGTTTGCATAAAAAGTACCATTAAAAAATAGGACGTATTTTACCAACTTTTTTCTTGCAAAAATATATCCTCGCCCAATACCAAAAAGAGTATCATGGTTTATGAATTGTAACAATATATTTTGTAAAATATAAATAAGTAAATTAACGAATAAATAAATAAAACTTCTTAAATTGCTTTTTTGTGCCTCTTTATCAACAATTTTTATTTTAAATATTGGTAATAGTTTCGACCAAATAGCTTTGTCTTTGGGGTAAATGTGGGGTATTCAATTTTGTCCATAGAATGCAGTAAATGAACAGAATTAGGGAAATTTTTAGTAGCTCCCGTGGAGAAATTTTTTAAAAGAAAGTAGTAACACTGTCATGAACTTAAACGTAATCAGTTTGGACGCAGGAATACGGTACAGGAGGGTGTATTGTCAAGTTCCATGCAGTAATTTTACAAATGTATTTAAGACCTTACAACCTGTTAATCGTTGTAAAAATCAACAAGCATTTGTAAAGAACAATTACTGAATATAATATGATTAATAGTATATTAAAATAATTAATAATAATTTATACTATTAATATTAATATTAATAATTTATACTATTAATAAATAATTAATAGTATATTAAAATACCAACAAACAAACTAAAGTTCAACATAACATTGTTTGGTGAACACTGTTTGGTGAAAATGTTCTGTCAGTGGGGAAGCGGCTTCATAATTGTCAACAAACTTGAAATTGACTTAGTGGATAGGCTTAAACAAGAATGGTAAACAAACATGAAACATTGACAAAGTATAAAACGAGGATTTAAAAAATTATATAATTCGTATGTATGGAGTTAGTTAACTTCATATATTACCATGAAATTTAAACGAAAATAGAGTTAACTTGTACCTACATAATTAATCATTCATATTAAAGTAATATGATATTAGTAAACTATTTAATATTTAATGATTAATATTAAGTTTACATAATTAAAAGTTTAAAGTTTAAGAATGATTAAAATTTATGTACCTACATATCAAATCCTCAGGTAGGGGTATTAGCGACGGTTGGATAACCTTTATCCTAGCTAGGGTAGAAACAGTTGGCTAATCTGCATTAGGATGCAGATGCCCTAGCTGGGGCTAGGGCAGAGACAGTTGGCTAATCTGAATTCTAGCTAGAGTAGAGACAGTTGGCTAATCTGTATCTTATCAAGGGTAGCGACAGTTGGCTCACCTGCAAGGGTAGTGACAATTGACTAACCTGCATCCTAGCTAGAGTAGAGACAGTTGGCTAACCTGTATCTTATCAAGGGTAGCGACAGTTGGCTCACCTGCAAGGGTAGTGACAATTGACTAACCTGCATCCTAGCTAGAGTAGAGACAGTTGGCTAATCTGTATCTTATCAAGGGTAGCGACAGTTGGCTCACCTGCAAGGGTAGTGACAATTGACTAACCTGCATCCTAGCTAGAGTAGAGACAGTTGGCTAACCTGTATCTTATCAAGGGTAGCGTCAGTTTGCTCACCTGCAAGGGTAGTGACAATTGACTAACCTGCATCCTAGCTAGAGTAGAGACAGTTGGCTAACCTGTATCTTATCAAGGGTAGCGACAGTTGGCTCACCTGCAAGGGTAGTGACAATTGACTAACCTGCATCCTAGCTAGAGTAGAGACAGTTGGCTAACCTGTATCTTATCAAGGGTAGCGACAGTTGGCTCACCTGCAAGGGTAGTGACAATTGACCAACCTGCATCCTAGCTAGAGTAGAGACAGTTGGCTAACCTGTATCTTATCAAGGGTAGCGACAGTTGGCTCACCTGCAAGGGTAGTGACAATTGACTAACCTGCATCCTAGCTAGAGTAGAGACAGTTGGCTAACCTGTATCTTATCAAGATTAGCGACAGTTGGCTCACCTGCAAGGGTAGTGACAATTGACTAACCTGCATCCTAGCTAGAGAAGAGACAGTTGGCTAACCTGTATCTTATCAAGGGTAGCGACAGTTGGCTCACCTGCAAGGGTAGTGACAATTGACTAACCTGCACCCTAGCTAGAGAAGAGACAGTTGGCTAACCTGTATCTTATCAAGGGTAGCGACAGTTGGCTCACCTGCAAGGGTAGTGACAATTGACTAACCTGCATCCTAGCTAGAGAAGAGACAGTTGGCTAACCTGTATCTTATCAAGGGTAGCGACAGTTGGCTCACCTGCAAGGGTAGTGACAATTGACTAACCTGCATCCTAGCTAAAGTAGAGACAGTTGGCTAACCTGTATCTTATCAAGGGTAGCGACAGTTGGCTCACCTGTATCCGGAGAGGAGGTCCAGCAGGGAGGACTTGCCGGCGCCTGACGGGCCCATGATGGCGATCAGTTGACTAGGCAGGAAACACCCGTTGACGCCGTGGAGGATCTCCTTGGTACCTGCGACACGTCCAAGTCTGGTAAGTCATGCTGGCAGAACCAGAAATTATTCCATTCCATACCCAATGATTAGTATCGTATTATGTTCTAATCAATTATATATTCTTATTACTTAGGACCACACCGAGATTTTAAATATTAGGCTACACTTTAATATTTTTGACATAATAAATAATCATGTATTATGAAATAGCTTTGTTATAATGTGATCTCTTTATACTACGACTAATTTTGTTTCGTTTAAATATAAAACTATGTTTATGTTGTAATGATTGTTGGTAAATACTTTTTGATGGCATTCTAAACAGCAACACAACAATATTCTCAACGGAATCCAACAAGTTTGGCATCCATTCTCAGACCACCACAAGAACAAGACAAGTCCTTGATATGCCACCACAGGAGGGATAACATATTGAATGCTCTAGCCACTACTGCATTAATGGCTGTAATGCAAGGAGCTCCTTATAGAAAAAAAAAAACTCTTGCAGACCTCCATTTCTGCCCCATTTTTCCCAACACATGAACTATGTTGCTCAACAAACTTTAAGATTATTTAAAAGTTGCCGATAAAAATGTTTGGCACAGTTGGCCAGTCGGACGTCACCGGACGATAAGCGAGAGCATGCGTCGCTCGTCTGACATGTCAGAACATGCTTACTTATCATTAAATTATCTCTCGATTGACAGCCAAGACAGTTTTATTAGTTTGATTGTTAATCTGCGAAACAAACACTTTTTCTTACAGTTTTGTCTTTTTAGCCTGTCTATAAATAACACCGACTAATGTGCAAATAAACAGTGATTGCTCAATTTACTAAAACATTTTCCACAGAAAAATAAAAAACATTGGCATAGCTGACACTGCCAATTGGCTAGTGTTTGAATTGTGCATAAAAATTTTACAAAAGAAGGGAGGAAAAACACTACCTGGGCGATGCAGAACCAGTGAATGAACGGAACTACAGTTGGTTGCACGAGACGTGAGACAGCCCGCCAGAATTTGTGCTACATATGGGCAGGTTGTATCATTGTATTCATTGTATTACCGATGAAATTATTTGCATGGTGTGCCATTTTAAAGATTCCAAAACTCAGGATGTTTTTGGTATGTCAACGGATATTTTAAAGTCAGTTATTGATTTAATTGCTGTACACCACACCAGTTTAGTTAACCTGTGCCTAAAAAAGGGTACGTTTCCGAGTAACTTGAAGACAGCCAGAACCATCCCCGTTTATAAAAAGGGCGATCCTTCATCACCAGCTAATTTCCGACCAATTTCTATACTCCCCATTTTCTCCAAGATCTTAGAAACTGTTATGAAAAACAACTGATAGTATACTTTGAGGGTAACAATTTGCTGCCGGTCGCACAGCATGGTTTCCGTTCAGGGCGCTCTACCACCTCAGCGCTTATGAATCTGGTAGACACAATCTCCCAGGCCTTCGAAAAAAATGAATCCGCCCACCTTAGCCTTTGCGATTTAAGTAAGTTATTTGATGTTGTGTCTCATAACATCCTCTGGCAAAGCTTCGAAGATATGGAGTTGGGGGCGCGGTACTGAGCTCCTTGGATGATTACCTTAGGGAGCGGAAACTAGTCTCCATAAAGGGCGCCTCCTCTAGTGTAGGTGACATTCCGCATGGAGTACCTCAAGGCTCGCTACTTGGCCCACTGCTGTTTACCGTAATGATCAATGACCTGTCGTTAGATAACCATACCTTGCTGTTTGTGGACGACACCACGCTTTTCACAGCAGGAAGGGATTTAGAGGAGCTACAGGCTGAGGCTGACGATCTCTTACACCAGGCAAAGAATTGGTTCAACGCGAACCAGCTCAAGCTAAATGAAGAAAAAACTCAATCACTAGTATGTTCCCTGAAGTTAGGTGTGGAAAGCGGAGCTGTCAAGTTACTCGGGTTCTGGGTTGACACTAAGCTGAACTGGAACGACCATATTGACAAGGTGTGCGTAAAACTCTCACGAGTGCTTTACCTTCTTGGGAAGCTTAGGCCATTACTAAGCCCCCCCGTATCTTGTCACGGTCATGCGCTGTTTCATAGTCATGTGATGTGATGTACGGACTGGTTCTTTGGGGACATTCACCTGCTGCCCACGTGGTGCTTCTACTGCAGAAGAAGGCATTGAGGATAATCACTTCAACTACTGGCCCTCGAGAACATTGCCGTCCCATCTTCGTAGAACTCGGCATTTTGACTGTATTCAGTCAATACATTCTCAATGTTCTGATTTTGCTCAAGGATAATCTCGCTAACTTTGGCAGAAGGGAAGACCAACATGCGTATGAGACCCTCAAAGCTCAAGACCTGGACATGCGTAGATGCAAGCTCAGCCGCACACTTGAAAGCTACCCACGTTCTGCAATAAGAATTAACACCCTTCCAGTGCATGTGCGTGACATGGAAGCACCTGCTTTCAAAGAAGCGATCCGGGATTGTCTCTTGAGTAGGCCTCTCTACAGCCTGAGCGAATTAAGTGAGGAACCATTATTGATCGAATAAACCACGTCCGCCAAGGGCTCATTAAGTTTGAATTTTTTTAAACATATGTTTTTGTAAATAAGTGTTGTATATAAGTGACGCAATCTATCCGGCTTTGACCGGTCAAAGATGAAGACATCATGTATTTTAAGTAAGTTGGCTTTATCTCGTGCAACATGGCATGGATTAATCATTATAATAATAAACAGTAAAGTTGTTACTAAAGTCTTCATTTCAAATTCAAGCTTTTAAACTGCTCATGTGCGAAAAATCCTGGCGGACTGTCTCACGTCTCGTGCAACCAACTGTATACCAACGCTATTCGTTGGTCCCAAATAGCAGTTTTAGGCCTACATACAGTTTAAAAATATAAATTAAAAAATCCTGTAATCTATATTAATAGGCAAGCACATTTCGTTTCCTCCTTTTGTTCTCAGCTCGTGTGCATCGTAGGAGAAATCCGCTCGCGCATACCGTTAGAAAGGTAGAGAGAGCCCTGTAAATGAGCAGAATCCCATTCTAATTCACATCGGACTCCAGGGATATGCCCCACAGGATTTCAAAGTTCCAATGTTCTTATGGAGGAAGGATTAATTGATTGAATCATTAGTCAGCTGTTGTAAAAACAACTGTTAGAAAAACAGGAAGAACAGATGTTTAACTTATAAAATGTTTTTAAACTTCTTGAGTCGAGATCAACTGAAATTTAGGTCGAATTTCGACCAGGAGAGGCGATCTCTAGTAGGATTCACGAAAATAGTCCGATGAGAGTCGATACATTGTTGCCAAATTTATTCTGAAACACATTTTTTACTGCATTACACATGGTTAACGTGCCCACAAATGACAACATTGCAGGGCGAGAGGGGGTGAGGGGGGAAACAGCTGTTAAAATTTCCATCGGACTATTTTCGTGCATCTTACTATAGTAAGTTTTGAATCTGTGTGAGAACCGCAATTCCATGCTTGAGTTACTATTAAAATAAAAATGTAATCAATTCGTTATTTTTCAATTTTTTCAATTAGTTATGAGTAACATTTCTGTTCAGTTCCTTATATTATTGTTTAGTAAATTATTGCGGACATTTTCATCACTAATTAGTAAAACTAATTCACGACGTTTCGAGATCTGGAATCGGATCCCGTCTTCAGGTTGAATAAGTTTTACCTATAACATAACAAAGTTTGTTTTTACTGCTTTCACAGTTTTCTGTTTGTTTTATTTAATTTTTGTGGCTGCCTTTTCTCGATTTAATGTTTGGCTATGGACTTCTCCGGGTTTGCCTGGTGTCTATTTACTAAATTTAATAATTTCCACTTCCAGGCATTAGGCCTGCTTCCAACCTGAAGACGGGAACAGGTTCCAGATCGCGAAACACCGTGAATTGGTTTTACTAATTAGTAATGGAAAATGGCAGCAAAATTTACTAAACAATAACATAAACTCACCCTCACCAACAATGGACTTGAAGAATTCATTATAGTTTTAATAAGACCATGTTTTTTTATTAGTATTATATTTGGACGAAAAGTTCTTTGTTCATTTACATTTGTTGCATGTAGTTGTTGGGTTGATGCATTTAGCAATATATTGTGGTACAGGACAGAGCGACACAGCTTATGTTGGTCGGAGCGTTTTAGCCGTATTTTAAGACAAATATGAATGAGTAGGCCCACCTGTTGACGTATAATGGGTGTGATTGTTGGTGTTTGTGGATTCTGTTTACCTTTCCGGAACCCCATGGAGACTGTGTATCGAAGGTCGTTGAATCGCAACTCTATCGGCGTCATCTTATTTTTTGTTGAAAACGTCTCCAATGGCACCTCTTGAAGAGCCATTTCTGAAACATAAATTTAATCCACAATAAAAACAAAGCAAAATACAATTGATATTTTTAAAACAAAATATAATTAGTTAATTCTTTTGTCTGAATTCTTGCAAAACTTGATATTGTGTTATTTCATCTGATTGGACCAAACTATTATTTGTAAACACATAGCCTACAGTCATGATATTGATATTAAAATGAATAAATTGAAATGTTGTTTTTTAGACTATATAACCATACCATAGCGTAACGGCAAAAAAATTACTTGTTTTTTTTTTTTTTTTTTTTTTTTTTTTTTTTAAATCCATAGGGAAATCCGTTTATTAAGAGAGACCTGCTCACTTGCCTTAGTCCTATTATTTCATTAGTTTTTTATTAATGATATATATTTTTTTAACTTATAATAAGCCTAAGTCTGCTGAAGTTTAACATATTTGGTTAATAAAACCTAGTGATAGTGATATTTCGATTCGATATAATTATTTTTTGTATAGGTTAATAAAAGTGATAGACGAATTAGATATGGTGTTGGTGATTAATCACTAATGTAAGCACTAAGCAATCAGTTTCCATTTTAACGTTGATGATTTTTTCATGCTTGGATAAGGTAGCAAGTATTACTCCATTCAGGTCAGGTGTACAGGAATACTACGGCACAAACTGAATATTGGCTGCACTATGACGAGGAGATTAGAAACTTGAGTCTCACATCCGTCTAAATCAGCATTTGTCAATGAATAAACCTGCACGTGGGGACATCTGCAATTCATAGCCCATCCCAGTCAGGGATCTCAGAAGTGTTGTAGGCATCACATTTGCAAAACCGTTTAACCATCAAGCTATCAAGCTGTCTATGGGGGGGGGGGGGGGTAAATCATTCCCGAGGATTATCCTCATCTCATCGTCAACAGAGCCACATGGCAAACTCATGGAGAAACCAGGAAACTGAACACTTTGAGTCTAATTAATGCTAGCTCTACACTATCGCCGAATCTAGGCAAATACTAGAGTTACAAGTTTGGGTGATCTAGCTCGGCAAACTATAACCAATTATACTATCGCTATCCACTGGACGAGCAGTGAAGCAGTGAAGTTAGCTATCAGCGAATCCTTTTTAGCGAATTTCCCTATACGCTATTACGGTAGTAGTCACGGTAAGACCTAAGCCCAAAACCATGATATTTGTTCGTTTTGAGGTCCCTAGAAGCCAAAATCAAATTGATATAAATGTGTATGTAGGCTATATGTGTGTGTCCGTGACCACGATAACTTGATGAACGGAACCTCCGATTTTTATGAAATTTGATACAGGGGTGTAAGCCAGCAGCATCTTCTTGAATGAGTCCGCGAACCAGAATGATCGGACCTTGGGAACGGGGTTTTATGGAGTTTCAAAAGTTGTTGTTTTTTTTTACTTTTATTTATAAAATTCAACAATTTTAACTTAATCATTGAAAATAGCTTAAAAAACAACTAATCTAGTATTTTGAATTTTTACCTAGCTTGGTTATGGAGAAAATCCAAAAACTACGTTTTAAAATGTTATTCTTATAGGAAATCACCTAAACCTTCTATCTTGCTTATTTATTGACATCTTGATAAAATTTTGTATATCCATTCATTAGAAGCGTTTAACTTATATTTGCTTATAAAACCCATATCGTGGCAAACCCACCTACTCAATCCTATGGGGTTTACAGGGAAAATAAAAAGAACACCATAACCTAATAAAATTTGGTTATGTACTGTACACACATTCACTAGGTTAGGCTTAACCTATATTTACCAAGAAAACCCATAGGGCGGCAAACCTACATACTCTCATCCCCATGGATTTTATGGGGAAATAGAAAATGGACCAAAATTACATTGGAAATTCTCTGAGTACGCAGGTCTGCTGCGACGGGGGTATTATTATTTTCTTACTTTCTGTAAAAGTGTCATTTTGGAGGCGAATCGGCCGCAATCTTGAAACAGCTAAGTCTTATTCTTAGCTTTGTGGTTACAATATCATCGATTATGTCGAGTTTCATAATGTACATCGTTACAATACAGTGTAGGCTAATCCTTTTGTATTATGAACAACACTTTGTTACTAAATAACAATTTAATAAATACAAAAAAAAAATTAAAAATGATTGCTTGATGATAACGGGGACTTGCAGTATTTATTTAAACATTTGTTCATTGTCAAATTGGTTTGAAAGTCGATTGTATAAAGGAAGTTTGAAGGATAAAAAAAGAACGAAAATTTCGAGGCACCCAGATTAATTAGTTTCATAAAAAATGACGTAAAAGTCAACAGAACTTGTAATTTAATACCACCTTTAAGCTGACTATTAGGCATAATATTTAAATGGCCACAGAAGTTGACCTTGATCCGCCAGTTATATTGGCTTTAAATTATATAGTGATAATGAAATCTCATGTGTTCGATGTACGCAAGTTAAGTAATCAATACTCAGCACTTAAACACCTTTGCGTTCAGCAAACCGATTTCCCATGAGGGTTCTGTTGTCTGGTGTATTCTATATTTGGCCTGTTATATTCAATTAATACGGTTTGTCGGCGATACGGTGGCCTCCCTAGTGAGGCGAGACTGTTATCACTGGTGATAAGAGGTCACAGGTCAGGCCACTGGGTCACCCGGACCCCCTGCACCTTGCCGCGGGACGGTTTGTGAATATACAGGGTGTCCCGGAACTCTCTGGAACCCTTTTGTATATTTGTTCCTTGCATCGAGACAAGATAAAAACATCATACAAATTGGGGTCAAAATGCTTCGTTTAGCCGCTAGCCACCATTTTGTTTTTTTACACATAATAAATTTTATTTCCGTAACGGATGGTTGCATTAAGTTCATACGAGTATTTGGTATGAAACTTTATTACACCAATGCCCATTTTCAGGGAAAAAATTAATTTTTTATACTGTATATTTTCAAAATGGCGGCCATTTAAAGTGTTTAAACTAAAATATCTCAAAATCGGTAACTTTTATCAAAAATTCACAAGAGACAATAAAGTTGACGAATCAAATTATCTAACTAATAATACCAAGATTGCAAGGATAAAACAATAAATAATGGAGTTATTGAGATTTTTCAGCAGAACAACATTGATTTCCCTTTATAATTAATGAAATTTACGTTGTTTTAGTAGAAAAATCACAGGAACTCCGTTATTGTTTGTCCGATCCTTACAAACTTGGTACAATTAGTTAGATAATTTGATTTTTCACCTTTTTTGTGTCCTGTAAAATTTTGATAAAATTTGCCAGTTTTGAGATATTTTAGTTTAAAATTTTAAAATGGCCGCCATTTTGAAAAAAGAAAAAAAAACAGATTTTAAAAAAGAATTTTGTTTCTAAAAATGAACATTAGTGTTATAAAGGTTTATGCCAAATATGAATTTAAAACATTGATCCGTTGTAGAAGTAAAATGTATTTAGTGTAAAAAACAAAATTGCGGCTAGCGGGTTAACGAAGTATTTTAGGACATATGTTTACAGGAACTTTTTGGTTTATTTTGATGTGGGCAATAATCTCCTGAATTCCTGAAACGTTTTTTCCGAACACCCTGTATATATGAAGTAGTGTATATATACATTGTTGTTACCAAGTCGCCTCCGCCACATCGCTGCCGTGTCAGCTATCTGCTAACAACGCGCTCCACGTAATCCGACCTGACCTGAGGGCAACATGACCAGCGTCAGCGTCGCATCGGTCCACTCCGTTTATCCGGCCTTCACTTGTCAGAACACGTGCCATAAAATTTAGTGTGTTGTGACCAAGAAATATTAAGCAATAAAAGGTTAAGTTTCAAATGTGTAGCTTATTACTTCAAACCCCGTTGTAAATGGACGGTCCGAAGGATATTGTTATGAAATTTAATGACCTATATTTCATTACAATTAAGATAAGTTGGACAGCGATCAGAGAAAGCGTGGGGCGTCGTCCCCCAAAGGAGGCCGGCCCCCGGTCAAGGTCTGTCTGGAAGAACAAAATCCCTCACTCGAATATTTAACTGGCCAGTGTTCAATGTAGGGCTCCACAGATGTCGACTTCTCACAGAGGTGCAATCTTACGAACCCAGGATTCAAGTCATATTAAAGAATAAAGGAAAGATCCTAAAACTTATTTTAGTTTAGCAACTACGCTGGCATATAACCAAAATCATATTACTGTACGAAGGTTCATATTTTCATATCGAAAAAGTATCAGGCTTTTTTTAGGGTGGGTGAAAAACTAGTCAACGACTTCATCTCACCATCGCTGAATGCCTACCAACATTCCTGACACTATCAATTTGAGGATTATAAGGAACTGGATTTTTCGTTGCCTCAAAAACAGGTTCAAAATGGGCTCATGGAGGTTATTACCAACGTTATGGACAGGCTTCTATAACCGGTTCAGACGAAATTACTAACACGGATATAACTACCAACAGCTTTATACTGTAAAAATGTGACCCAAGAACATTCAACATTTTCTGAAAATCTTCTCTGTAAACATTATGGGAAGCCTCAATATTTGACAATATTCAATGTTTTGTTTTATTTTTAAATTGGTTAATTTCTTTATAAAATATTGGAATACACATATGCTGTTTTATTGGCTTATTGGACCCTATACTGTGTACTATGGGAAGTTAGAGTAGGCTAGTTACAGAATAGATTCATTTTAAGTTTTTAAGCCATAGTGTAGCCCTATTTGTTGAAATCACGCAGGTATATAATTCCACCTAATCGCTATGATGATGGCTTCTCATAACTAATTTTTACATTATCGCTCAGAGTCAAAAGCGACAGGGACGTTTTTAAGTGGTTGAAGTTTTTCCCATTGTAGATGTTTGAACTACGAAAAGCTTTTGAAAATTTCATTGATGGAGTCAACTGAGCTCGACGACGACACCGTCGTCGTGGACTTGGAGAGATCTTGGCCGTCAAGGCGCGACGCAACTGATGAATTCAAGTAACAGGTTTACCCGGGTAGCTCCGCTTCGGGAAACGTGACTGATAATAGTTACAACCGGGGCCTCGTGTGCGCAATCATTACGAATAATAACATGAACCTGAGCAGCTCCACCGAGTGGTCTGCAATTTAACATAGATTAATGCTAGGTAGACGCGTTTATGTAATTATTGTACTCGGTTTGCGTCGTTGATTTAATTCTGTTACGCAAGTTCGACCGTATCGGTAAAAAATCATTATTAGTTATTTCGTTTGCTGAAAGATTTTTCCTCCAAAAAGGTTTGTAAGTGTGTTCGTTAAAACAATAAATAATCAATCCTAGTTGGTTTTAAGACACAGTCTCAAAATAGTGCTCATGTTAAGGTGAATATGACTAAAGACTAAAGACGGCAACACACCGGACTTTGCACGGGACCGTAAATCGGACCTAAACATGGACGTGAATTTACTCCGAACATTTCGCCGAATAAGACATCGAAACGAGCAATGTACCGGACAAATCCATCGAGTGAGGTGAAGGAAGTTTAGAGAAAGAGAGGGAGGGAGCGTGAGTGAATGAGAGCGCTAGAGGGTGTGGTGGTAAGGGGAGGGACTTCCCATTACGAGTGTTAGGGGTGACGCTCGGTACGGGGTTTGAGCAAAATTGACCCTGACACACTACCGTACATCGGACCATACACCGGATCGATCTTTAGTTTGATGTTTCGCCAGAAAACTGCCTTCAGAGCGCTCGCTACGATGCTCGGTCCGGCGAAAAGTCCGGTAGTGTGTCGGATGGGTGGATGTGATGATTCAGACAGGTGCGGATCTCTTGCTGAAAGTGAAAGACCAGGACAAAGACCAGCCGCTTCATTTGTCTGGATAATTAATTTAGACCAATGAATGAATGCAGGTGGGTCCAGCAGTTTAAAACAATTAATTCTAGGACTTTTCTCGGTAACAAGCATTTTTTTATTTTACGGAAAGCTCTGTAACCACTCAGCTATACAGATAAGTTTTTATTGATTAAACGCCAAAATGAAAACTATTTTGTTTCGTCCAGTAGCCTAAATAAGGTTTACCACGCAGCTTTTTAGTACATGAAGAAAAAGCTTTGAAATTGTTTAACCGAGATACGAAGTCCCTCTCTCAAATAGTGATATACAATTTTAATAAACGTTATATAGTTATACAAGTCGTATAAACTAGTACTGACTTACCAAGTTCAACTGCAAACCACTTTGTCACAAGATTAATCCACGAAACCGAACTGGCCTAATATATGGAAGAGCGGCGAATCAAACAGTGTAGAGAGTGAGTGGACGACGCATGGGAAATACAAACATAACCTCATTGTCTGTTTATCAGTCAAACAGTATACAGACAAAGGTAAACAAACAATGATGATAACAGTAGCCGAGATTGCAGCAAGAGACAGTCATATTGGAGACAAAAGAATCACTTCTGCTCCAGAACTGAATCACTTTCTTGGTGTTTCCCGTCCTGTCGACAATTTCAGATCACCGAACAGAAAAACAGCTAAACCGTTGATCTTCCAAAACAATGCTCCAATTAAATTAATTCTACTATACTTCCATTGGCTATACAATCGAGTCCCGCAAACCCTGACTTCGATAACCCGGATTTCTGGATAACTTGAAAATCCTGTCAGATGAATAAAGTGCACTGGGTTCCAATGCGCTAAGTGCAATGGCATCGGTTGAATCCTACAAAACAGTTTTCGGGCATGGGTAGAATAGAGAGCACAAGATGAAGGGAGTGTACAGTAGTAATGTGCTGATAACCATTTGTTATGTAATATTGAACTATTTCATTTTCTTGAATTTCGAACTCATTATGTGTCACATGTTTAAGATTAAAACTATTTAATCGATCCGGCAATATAATATTGTAATATTTTTTTTATAAATAGACTATTGTATTTTAATGCATAGGAAATAATTGATAAATTACTGTTTTTATGCCGCCCAAAGGGGTTTTCAAAATTAGGTAATATTTTATTAGAAAATCCAAACGAGCAAATTCACACTACGGCTTGAGGAGTAGTACCGTAACTGTGCAAGAAGGATGAATTGAAACTTGTTTTTGGAGACATCATAACCATTTGTCTTTTAGGGGCCATTGCCCCTACAAACCTCTAGTTTTTATATAAACTTATAATATTTTTGCTTTGTAAGCTACATAATAATGACAAATATACATATTTAGTGGATCACTCGCATAGAACAGTTACGTCCGATAATTACGATGCAAATAGTTCACACAGCTGCCTAACGATGCAGCTTCATAACAAATGCAATGTTTGTGCAGTGTTGATGTATTGTCGGGAGATGACTTGTTGGCCACTGAGTGGGTTGAGGGCGAGGGGAAATAAACATCCGAAACCTACCGGCCATTTGGTCAACTAAGGAATTAAAACAAACTTAGATTGGACTGCCATACACTATCTCGTGGCCGAACACGTTGTTGTTGTTCCCTCGCATCCCCACCTGTAGGCCGACGTTACTGTAGGCCGACGTTTCTGTAGGTCGACGTTTCTGTAGGTCGACGTTTCTGTAGGCCGACGTTTCTGTTGGCCGACGTTTCTGTTGGCCGACGTTTCTGTTGGCCGACGTTTCTGTAGGCCGACGTTTCTGTTAGCCGACGTTTCTGGTGTCGCCGTCGCGGTGGTAGGTTGCATCAATGTGTTAGTGTTGCCACACGCTGTATCTCGTGTACTCTAATGGACAAAGCAGCCGCTATCTTGTCCGTTTATTCACCAGTTTGTGTAACTTCCCCGGCTCTCGCTCTCTCCTGAGCGGATCTCCTTGAATCCACGCTCCGACCACTCTCGGCGACATCCATATTGCCATCGGATTTCCTACCGATATATCTGTTAAAGAAACATTCACTGATAGTGTAGTGCCCGATGCTTGATCCCAACATGCGATCTGTACCTCGACAAAGAAGTTTACGATGTGTGTATCTAATCGGATTGGGTTTATTTTAAACTCGCCTCTGAGAGGCGATTCCGGTGATTTTTGGAAATTCTTTCAGAAATTACCACTGTAAGGCTCAACTTTTCACGCGGGTGAAGAAATTTTGCCGGAATTTATTTAAGTTCCTGTTTTAGACGTAAACTTAAAAGTAAGTGACAAAGGGATCAGATTATTAATTGGAAGTAAATTTTTAGAGATTTCAAGTTATTAGCCTACATAAGAGGTTTTGTATAGTATGGTGAAATTTTGGTGCAAATTTAAAATATTTTAATTTCCAACTACCAACTTGATTTGTTTCTGTTGCATTTGCTACCATACAACGTTTAAATTCCAGCATCGTCGGGGGACATATTGAACCGATTACTCAGTTGTCTAATTAAGTTTTCATTCGACCCAATGTTAAGTGGACGCATCCGTCCAGGGCTATGCTGTGACTACCACAGAGGGAAATCAGTGCAAAATGTATCTTATAACCCTCAGCGGAAAACAAATACCTTTTACAATTAATTCATGACAAATCTCCATCCATTTTCTTATAGATTGTTCTAATGTATATATTGTTTTATTATAAAGCGTATACTATTTTTCCAAAGTAACGAACAATTAAACGAGTTCATCAATTAAAAAACCACAAATACTGAAACAATCCTTTTAGTTTTCAGGTGAAGTAAATCTTCAACAAAACATAGACAGGTGCTGTAGATACAATGGCCGTTTTAGGTCGTATAGATTGATTATACCTCTGGCCAGACCTTGATCGAAAAAGGTTGCCCCATTTGTTTAGCCACACTCAATTTAATCGCACTCGATAGTTATCTACATATGGCGGACAAAGCTTCTGCTAGTGGCCTTTCTCTTAAATGTCACTTTGCCTTTTCAGTATTTGGAAGCCTGCTCCAGTTGTAGATAGTTTAATTCTTCACAATAAGGAGTTCCTTCAAAGAGTAGTTAATGAAATGCTTTTATACCGAGAGCTGCCCAAGGTTGTTTAACCCTGCTATGGGAAAACCACAGTCCAGATAAGAGACGAGTCAGGGTGTTGCTTAATTTATCGACCTTACATGAATTTTTATGATTCTTTGAATCAAGATGACGAAACAATAAAGTAATGACTAAAGAGGCCCACTTAATGGTGGGCATTAATTAAACACCTTTTCCCAGTTATAATTTATGAGTTATTATACAGTGTTAAATATACATTCTCCTCATTTGCAAATGGCAGGATCTCTGACCGTCATGTCATTGTGACCAGCAGTTCGTATACTATTTAAAAGAAACAAAGTGATTTTTAATTTTTGTTTCGAGTTAAAATAATGATAAACACTTTACACCAACAATGGCTTTTCCAACAGAGCCGTTGTGCGGTTAAAGTATGCTTAACTTTAACCAAATCAGTGTAGTGGTCACCTGACTACATAGTAACGTGCAAGTGTGATAAGGTAACGGTTAATAAAGCAAGGTGTTAAACGTTGACAACATTCTGTGGGCACAATGTACATGTTTTCCGATTATTCATAGCTGTCTTATTCCACCAAAACATATTTGGTAATAACGTTTTCGGTTTCAGGTGATTTTAATAGTGGAGGCCCACTTCTATAAAAGACCCCAATAGAGTAAAATTGCAGGAATCAGCTAATTCTTTTAGAAAAGTCTAGCAAGAAGATGGGTTGCCTAAACACAAATTGAGCACATTGGGTTGTGAGCAACGTTAACAAGAACAGAAGTTTTTGCTTTATGTGTAGCTTCTTGATCGAACTGAGCAATTCGACCTAACATACATAGTCTTTAGACCTTAGTGAGGTAATGATAACTTTTATGTCAACGCATCAATAAAAATTAAAGATGGTTAAATTGAGACAAGCGTGCTAATTAAATACCTGTAGGCCTACTGAGTTACCTCATTCCTAAAAAAAGAAGCAAAAAACTCACCTAATATTTTATGAGCAGTTTGTAAATTATATTTCACAAAATATTATCCTTTCGATTATTGTTACAACCAACCAAATGCTTAATTATTTAAACGTTTGATTTTTATTGTATATTTTGGTGATAGCGTGTTACGGATATCATTTAATAAGTTTGAGATTTTTTTATAGATCTAACCAGCACAGAAGCTGTAATCAATTAACCTTATAGTTTTGATATACTATATAATACAAACAGTACAACTCAGTCACTCAAAGCCATTTCTTGTGCAACGTGGAGCCGGGAGACGGGTGCTTGGTGTCGGGTATATCCCGGTATTACTCATCTGTTATCTAAGCCTTTATCACCTAGTCGTTGGCTGCTCCAAGGCCGACTGTAATCTCTGTCATCTCACAGCTCAATTAGACCGGACTGATCATATCACATCCTAGCGACATCCGGACATTACGAGGAAAACACGACGAGTTGACGAATCCCATCCGCTGGTAAGACGTTAAAATGCCGATGAAGTCCAACGTTGAACTACCGCGCGGCCGCCCTCCGGTAAGACGTTAAACTAAAGTGAAGTCCTCCGGAAAGTCATTAAACTGCAGATGAATTCCTCTTGTAGCACGTTGAACTACCTCGCGGCCGCCCTCCGGTAAGACGTTAAACTGAAGTGAAATCCTACGGTATAAGACGTTAAACTGCAGATAAAGTCCTCCGGTAAGTCGTTAAACTGCAGATAAAGTTCTCCGGTAAGTCGTTAAACTGCAGATTAAGACCTCCGGTAAGTCGTTAAACTGCAAATAAAGTCCTCCGGTAAGACGTTAAACTGCTGATGAAGTCCTCTGGTAGGATGTTAAAAGGTGGATTAAGTCTTTCGTGGGACTGTAGGGTATATTCTAGTAGGCACGTTTAACATTAATTCGCTAAATCAATCTTGTTTCCTATAAGAAATTGGCATTTCTGACAATAACGATAGCGTAATATCAAATTGACATAAAATTTGTTCAAACCAGTTTTTTTCTATTTAGTGTTGGGTCTTTTTTCTTTTACTCTGAAACTTATGAGCCATCCTCTTATGGACCTATCACGGACAGTCTAATAACTAATAATTAGAGTTTTAAAATCACTGAAAGAAAATTATAATAATTGCTAACCATTCCCATCAGCGATTGAATTGTTGCTCTACATAATGCTTTGTGAACTGCATTGAATTTGTTTGAATCCAGATTTATCGACAAAACCATTTTTGTATACGAGAAAGTTCTATAAGAACCTCAAAAAGAAGATTAAGGGTAATTGGAAACACTCATTTTGACCACATGCTATTTTAAAGCTCCTCTTATTCAAACAGAAGATGCTTTGGACCAGGACCTCACTTAACTGAGTGGGAATCGCCCTAGTCTGACAATATTAGGGCCAAGGGCATCTTCTCTGAGGTAAGGGAGTGGTCATTGTAATATTGCCCTCAAGTAGTTGTGAGGAAAAATACTGTGATATAAGTCATGATTATTTATTATGAAACTTGTCAGATGCCAATCATAAATGGTTTGTAAATCATTGATAATCATTGTTATTCGTGGTCATTTCAGGTAATTTAGATCGTTTAGAAATGAGATATATTTATCTAAGGGTGTTAAGTAACTTTCTGGAAAACCCTATATAGCATTATTCCTTGGGTCAAGATAAACATATTCTACAATAAACACGGGTCTCCGGAGCATAGTTTTCCGTCTGTACGTGTATGATGTTTTTTTTTTTTTTAATTTATTTATTTATTTTAATTTTACATATCTCTTGACCTTCTTGAGGTACCCAACTTGGCAATTGATTTATGAATAATAAGACCAAATTAGGATTGCATTAAAAAGTTTTATACTCTGAAACATAAAAAATATGATTGCATTAAAAGTTTTTATATTAAATTTAACAAAAACTAGCAATTTTACCAATAAAGATTTACAAAATAATAAAATTTTTAAGCCAACTTTATGAAAAATCTAACAATGCTTGAATCATAAAAAATGACTTCATAAACAATCGATATAATGCCAATTTCTTATGGTCAGACATAGCCAACCTTACAGATTTCTCAACAATTCAACTAACAGTTAAAATAAGAATACGAATAAGAAATTACGAGGTGGCCCGTGCGCAAATTGCGCATTTTATGATTCTGTATGAGTGAAACTCATCTACAGTACGTAAATGTTGATTATGAAGTGACAGAGATCTAATTTTGTTTACTATCTGGCTTATAAAATTCATCTGAAGACAATCAGCTGTTAAATTACAGTTCACATTAAAGAACTTGTAATAAAATTTGGTCAACATTTTAAAGCGCTTTCTAGAAATAAATCAAGGGCGAGGGGGGCGAAGCCCGAAACGATATGACCTCTTTAATTACGATTCGCCCACGTACTATATCCTAAGGTTTAAACTGACTCCTCAATCTTAAAAATCTGTTCATTAGGTCGAGAGAAAATTCAACGTAACAGACGAAACCCTTTTAGAAATAAGAAGATAGATATAAAACAGCTAGGCCTAATATTTTTTTGTTATCATTTTCGTATAACATTATAGATAACGCAGAATATCTTGTCCTCTGACATACTCCACTTCTGGATTCAAATTCGTAAACACATGACACTAAAAACAATCTGCGTCGATCTGCAACTTCGGCGCTCTACTCCAATTGTTTGAACTGTAAACGGTCATAACAGGCCAAGATATTCCGTGTTATCTGTAATGAATAAATAGATGTGCAGGCAATAATACTGTTGCTAAACTAATGTAAAACAGGTGATCATAAACTGCTAACATTAAACAGTTGCTATCAAACAGATATAACTTCTTGATTAGCATTGTACGTGCTGGTAATGCTATTCAGGTTGAAATAATAAAACGTCTCTGGTTGGGCCTGATGATGACCGGTGTGACTGGTCGAAATCGATCGCCATTATAAGATCTTTTATATATATTTACCGTCTGTAAACATTTACAGTATAAGTGTAAATATATCGAGTAGTGTTGGAAGACGTTTTATTATTTCAACCTGAACAAACAGATATTTAAATATTGTCTGGCCAAACAAAACTCGCAATATATCGATTGTTTTTCAAGCGATTTGAATAATTTTAGCATTATGAGGTTTCTCATTAAATTTGCTATAATGAGTTATTCTTGTAAATTTTTCGTAAAATAGCTAGTTTCTGAGATATTTAAGATCCCAAAATTTAATGGGCGCAGTTTTTTATCAGAGTAGAACCTTTATACTGCAATCCTAAAACCGCGTCCGCACTGGCCGAACATGTTCGCCGAACAAAGTTCTTCTGAACTTTTGTTTGTTCGTTGATAACCTTTTATTATGTAAATCATATGGCAGGTAATTGTTCGTTAGGAATGTTTGTTGATTTTTTTGTGTTCGCCGAACAAGTTCGCCTCGAATGTTCGGCCAGTGCGGACGCGGCTTAATTAGGCGTTATCATTCATAAGACATGCGCCAAGTTTGAAGTTTATACCCCAAGAGGTTCGAGAAATGCTCACCTGAAAGGCAAAAAATTCCTCAGGTTGGCATTGCAAAGCCGGGTAACAGCAAGTTTTGGGTAAAGATCAAATCCATTTCTTTAATATTCGGAGTAGGTATATCAATAAACGGATTTAAAGAATTTTGAAGTGGTACATTCACATTTTATATTCTTACATTTACCGACTTGTTTTTATTATTTTTATCGAAAGTGAGTTGAAACTATTAATCGTACTAAAGTAAAATGTATTTTGGTTTATTTTTCATTAACCAAAATTAAAGCGGCAGAAATACATTTGGAATCTTCCTTCAAAATTTGGTATTTATGTATAAGAATCTATATGTTAATAGAAAAGCATATTTATTTACCTTCTTTTTTCTCAATTTGTGCGAATCTCAGGAGAAATCCGCTCCCACTGTTAGAAAGGTACTGACCTGTAATTGCAGAATGACGTTATAATTCGCATCGGCTCCCAGGGCAGGGCTTTATACCCTACAGCTACAGGCTTTCATTCAAAGTTTCAAGAAGGGCAACTGATTGAATCATTAGACACCTGTTAGTGTTGCAAAAACAAACGCCAAAAAAACTGATGTTTCAGTTACAAAATAAGACTTGTCTGAATTGGATTCAGATTAACTGCATTTTTAAATTTCGATCTAGTGTGCTGTAGTTCATCAAACCAAACAATTTCCAACATAGATCAATGTTTTCCTTCCTGCCAACGCAACGTAGCCACTTAGTTTTTAATTTGCCTGGTAAGTATACGCTTACGTACATAGAAATTCCACTTACAGCAGGATAGGAAAATCCCATTGAAACGCGAATGAAGAGTTAGCCTATGTTTGGTTGAGCGATCTTCTGCAGAAGAGTTGGCAAGCATCTCTATCTCGGAGGTACAGGCTACTGGAAATTCCGCACATTTGCATACATCCTTCGAATGAATTATATTAACTTATACTATAAATTACTCCACAATACTTGCACGTATTTTTCCATGTTGACGTTCACTTTTTAACATCACAGTAAAAACACATAAAAACATATGACGTTGCAACGTTTAATTGTATAATGTTGCAGTGTTACTAGATATGGTGTCGCATCGCCACAACATATGTGAATGCAACGTCACTACATTTGAAGCTACAACATCAAAACATATGACGTTGCAACGTTTGTTTTACTACTGTATGCCAAAGGTAAAACCGATATGTTTGTGGGTTTTTGTTGCATGTTATAAATTTAAAGTTAGCCAATTTTCTTTGACATGCTTGGGTTATTATCTTGTCTTGATTTATATACGCCTTGAAGGGTTTGTCTACTGTAGAGAATTCAAAATAATAAAATCCAAATTCGCTGTAATAAGCTTTCGTCTCGACCTATTAAAATTCAAATTTTTCTCTTTGGAAGGAGTTTAGGGGGAAAATGCTTCCTAAAATGTTCTACAATAACTCCTAATTGCATCGTGATCGGTCTATCACTGTCTACTTGGAGATGGTTCTGATGTCTGTATATGTCCTACATGAGGCACACTGCTCGACATAAAATCAGACGTCTCGAAAAACTATCCTTTGTAATCAGGAATGACATAGTGCATACTATTCTATCCCCCTAAACAAATAATTTGAACATAGTTAAAAAAAACCTCATCTACAGATAGGTGGACGAACAAAGTAACAATGCACAAGTATAGCTAGTATGACCTTTAACAAAGGCAATGACTTCTAGATGGTGAAAAACGTATCAGTTGTTCACAGCTGTTGGGTGTAATTCTTCGAAACTGATTCGCCAGAGATTAGCCGAAATGCGTGTTCGTTAACAGTAGAGTAGGGGTCACCTGATATGGATGATAACAACCCCGGGATGATAAGAGAAGCCGAGATCGCGTCGGCCGAGATACAGTATAGCCTTGGGGTAGCCTATGCCTGCAGTGTCCAAGCTATAAATACTGAGTCCAGAGATTAGGCCTACTTCTTTGTAGTGAAATTCCTTGACCAAAGTACCAAATGTAAACAACGATATTGTTTCCTATTTGGTTCTTACTGTTAAATGGACATGATTGTACAACAATTATGTACAGTACACATTTGAGACAGGGTTGGGTGTGGAGTTTCATATAATATTTAATGGTTATTAAAATTAGGCGTAGGTCACCGGTACAAACTTAGTTACTTTTAAATTTGATTAACAATAAATATTAAAAACATAATAATTGTAGTGACAAGAGTAGACCTATAATGACACTGAACAATGAGACTATAGTTAATTGATATGGTTTAAACAGTGACACAAATCCATCTATTCCAGGATGGAATCCATCCTTCTCAGGCCTCCAATGTATGGTGGAGCTTTTAATAGAAAATATAAAAGCCATTCTTATTTCAATTTTAATAATTTATAATTTCTAATAAAATTGTTCTTCCCGTTATTTATATTTTTCAACCTAAAAAATGTTTTATCGATATTTTGATCTATGTAAGAAATTTTGTTGGTAAAATTTTTTGTTTTGTATGGAATATACATCTTAAATTTCTTCTAAATATACGAATTCCTCTTCCGAAGATTTCTTCTTTATCCGAATAGGACTGCATAAAAAAGGTATAATTCCATCCCACAATATTAAGAAAATTTATTTCCACATCTTAGAGTACACTCACCAATCTTTAAGGTAATACAATTTAAGTACCAGGTTAACCGAGCCTTGCTCATTGGTTTTAATTCACTTCTGTTATAGTATCATGGTAATCAAGCTATTAAATTTACACCAGACTCTTGCGAGTTAACAGCTGTTAATAAAAGGTTCTAAAAATTAATGTTCGATTATTTTTGTTTACTTTTAGTTGTTATTTTGTTACCAAAAAAGCAACCCATAAGACCAATGTTAAAAATTACGATTTTAAAACTTAAGTTTAGAGAAAATTAGATTTTTCCTTGGATTGAGGCTGTTTTTAAACTCATTTTAGGACCAAAATACTCTTAAATGCTTAGGCAAAATCTACCCGCTAGATTTCGAGATCGTGGAACACATATCCCTTCTGACATAGCTCATATTATAGTATAGGATACACGATATTCAGGATTCGTGTTATAGTGGTAAAGTACCAGGTTAACCGAGCCTTGCTCGTTGGTTTTAATTCAGTTTTTGTGTAGTGTCATGGTAATAAAGGTATTAAATTTCCACCAACAACCAACTATACCTCTTCACAGTTAACAGCTGTTTCGAAACGCCAGCTTAAAATTACTGTTCCTTAATTTTTGTGTATCTTTCGTTGTTATTTCGTTACCAAATTAGCAACCCATAAGAACAATGTTAAAAATTAAGATTTTAAAACTTAATTTTAGAGAAAATTCGATTTTTTCTTGGATTGAGGCTGTTTCTAAACTCATTTTTGGACCAAAATACTCTAAAAAATGCAAAGTTTAGGCAAAATCTACCCGCTGGATTTCGAGATCGTGGAACACACATCCCTTCAGACATTGCTCGTATTATAGTATAGGATACACGATATTCAGGATTCGTGTTATAGTTGTAAAATACATTATCTCTACAATCAATTAATTTATGTTTAAGTTTTTTTTACCTTTGGAAAAAATATAAAATAAAACATTTGAGACACAAGTTCACCAACCTAACCCCCTACAATAAACATGGCAAGGATTTTACACAGTAAAGAAGTTTAACTAATTTAAAATGTGATCGAATCGCCGACCCCCGGCTATGGGGCGGCTATAGCCTGACCTGCGGCGCGACGGAGCGACGGCGGGGAAGCGTGGCGGAGGTGGAGGCACTAGTCCCAGGCACTGACCACTGTTGTCCGTATCGAGGGTCAAAGACGACTACCGACTAAACACCACGTGTCTCCCCCCCCCTCCCCCCGGCGCAACCTTTGCACCTTGCACACGTCTTTGGGCGAGCTGTCATTATTGAAATCGCAACCATCCGTTATTACCAATGGATGGCGTGTAATTCGTGGCCAGTCATCGGTTTAGACTAATTGTATCAAGGTCGCCGAGAGCCGAGACCGGCCTGGGCGGAAGGTCAACGTAACCTGGACAAGTCTTGTCTTTGCTGTAGGGTAGGCCTATGTACATTTCAGAAAAAAAAAACTAATTTTTAAGGTTTATATTTTATCTTGGAAAGACCGTATACGGTGGAGAACTCATACAGTACGATCATTGTTAATCTCCCTAGTCTTCTCTCTTTTACTTCCTTTTCTTTTCTTCCCTTCCCAATTTTCCTTACGCGCGACACTATAGAAGTACTGGAATAGACCTTATAGATTATAAAAACTGTGCATTCCCAATCCCACCGTGGTTTAAACATTACGCCAATAACAATGAAAGTCCGACTCTTAATCTCCTTACAATGAAAGTCCGACTCTTTATCTCCTTACAATTAAAGCCCGACTTCCCGTGAAAAGATGAACCAGACCCGTGCTGGCCCGCCGGGACACTGGGACATATCCCTGTGCGCCCTCCGCGACAGAGGTTGACTGAAGTAGACCTTATAGCCTTATAAAAACTGTGCATTCCCAATCGCACCATGGCTTAAACATTACACCAATAACAATGAAAGTCCGACTCTTAATCTCCTTACAATGAAAGTCCGACTCTTCTCCTTACAATGAAAGCCCGACTCTTTATCTCCTGACAATGAAAGCCCGACTTCCCGTGAAAAGAAACTTTTAAGGTCAACTTCGATCTTTATAAGTTTCGGAGAAACAGTGTTTTAGAATTAACGAGTCTTTAGTGCATAACAGATAGTTCTGTTAAGACTGTAAATGACAACTGTTGGCAAACCTTCCCCTTCTAGCTCCTCACCCTCATCCATTTTTTAAACAATACCTCAATGGTAAATGGACTGGGACGGTGGCGTCGTCCTGTAATCCAGCTACTTGGAGGTCACGAATCGTGGATGGTTATAAGCGATGGCTTGTGGAAGCGATATTCCCTAGTGGGAATTAACGTCCACACTGGTGAATACTAGTTCATCCATGAAGACCATCCTTATAATTAGACCAATTCGTATACATGAGGTTGAAATTTTGTGGTTCGGGTTCCACGTTAAACTGTAGGTCCTTAGATACCATTGGCTGTTGGACTATTAATTATCAGTCCTGTCTTCGTAGAATATCGGCCTTAGTCAGTAACAAGACTACAAGATTGCGCCACAATCATCCTACATTCACCTCTCATTCATATTCAAGTTAAAATACCCACTATGTCCCTGTCTCAAAATAGTGATTTAGTGATTGAAGCAGCTTATATATTAATCCATGATGCATTAAAAACTAGAGTGGAATACATTTCAACGTACTGATTTCGTAGAGAGGACTTATTAAATTGCATTAAAAATATGGTAATCCGTAAGGTATCTGTATGAATTTTCTCTCCTTTCAGATCCTGTTCTCTTAGCGTCTCTATTTTGTTCCCTACTTTCTTTGCCTTTCGATCTTACCAGCACATATTTTACACTAACCATTCGGATCAAACGAGACACCGCTTAGCACGGAAAAGACACATAATGACCAAGCCCTTAGCTCAGCTCTAGCGGAGCCCAACTAAGCACAATTTGGGTGCAGTAGGCCTTTAATGTAATGAAATGATTATTTGAACGGGTATTGAACAAAACCTGCCAACGACTATGAGAGACATTGAAGACGACCGGTTTAACCGTGCATCTCGGATGCCACTCCCAAGTAGGCCTACTGCAGTGATAGTAGGTAAGAGTGGACAAAGGAAGTGGAGCATCTCTGTTTTGGGACCAATATTGACAGTTCATTGTTCTCGTATCTGCGGGGAAGGTGGGGAGGTCCAAGGTTCGAGGCTGGGCGACGCGATAAACCATCAGCGAATTACGTGTCTGACAGTGGCCAATGGATCTGATACCGGGGGCACCGTTGTCGTTGTCATTGTCAACTGTTAGGAGTCATCTTCACCCCTGTGCCAGTAGCCCATTGTTGCGCAGTCGGTAATGTTAACCATACGCCTTTTAATGCAAAACATGCTATTTTATTCCCCTGTTTCAACTTTTCAACTTTTTCAACGCCGTTTTACAACTTTTTTTCTTTAAACTTGGTAAGTGTTTAGTTGAATAGTAATATTAGGCCCCTCATACCTCGAAATTTTGAAAAGTTAACAAGTATTACTGTCTGTGACGTTGCAAAGTAACTCGATTTTCCTCAGTAATATTAGTTTAAATTTTGAGGTATGAGGGGCTTAATATATATATTCTACTAAACATTTACCAAGTTAAAAGAAAATTGGTTGAAAAACGGCGTCCGAAGCAGGGGAATATAATAACATGTTTTGCATTAAAAGCCGTATGGTTAACATTGCCGACTACGCAACAATGGGCTACTGGGCTCAAGGTGAAGATGACTCTTAACAGAATTAAATTTAAACTAATGAATGATCTATAAGACCTATTAGTTTTTTACCCTGCTGAATATGAAGGAGTGTTCAGCAATTGTCTGATCTCATTATGTTTATTTTTTGTTGCACCAAGACGAATTAAAAAAAATCTATAAAAAACAAATCTAAAAAACAATCTAAAAATCTACTAATCCGTTTCTCTTTAGGGACGTGGATTTGTAATTTTATATTGATTTGTTTACAACAGCCTGCTGAAAACCACTTGTATTGTTTTCTATTATGTAACCATCCATGATTGCCTAAATCGATATTTTGTAAGTCAATAAGACACAGGCTTTTGTAGAGGTAAGGGTGCAATATTCCGTAGTTATAAAATCATATTATATATACATTTATATATATGTAAAACAGTCTAAAAGGCCAGTAGGACTACAGAATAATAATTTAAACTATGGCAGATAAAAAAATTGTATAATAAAGAAAACATATAAGAATAAATATCATTGGTCATGCTGCGATCAACATAAAACCATAAAAAACAGGTCTCGTCACAGTGTGCAGTGTAATAACAATTCAGATGCAGTCAGTACATGCAAATTAAACCATTATAAGTGTCAGCAAAATCACATGCAAATAAATAATTAAATTAACTTGAAACTTTTAATGACATTTAAAAAAAACATGATGAAATAGGTCAAATTGATAAACAACATGGAGCAGAAATGAAGTGAATCGTAGAATCTTAAAACAGCATGCTTAAATCATCATCATGATATGATGATGAGCATTTCTTGACCAAATGTTGAACAATGTTATGCCTGTTGTAGCTTCATAAGATGACTCAATAGTGGTCCAAGCTTGACGCCTTATCATCCCCCAAACTTTGGCAGTTTTAAAGTCGTCCAGGTCTGACGCAGTCCAAGTTTGACGGTTAGCTATTTACAATATTCCAAATCTGAACATTGGTATCTAATTCTAGTTTCGAACCTTCAAATTTCTCGTGATCTGGAACAATTATATTTCAATAGTCCCGAAGAGTTACAATATAAAAAATATTTGGCTATTGTTTTTATTGTATATTTTAATTTTAAAGCAAGATTTACTTTTAATTTCCCATATACCAAGAACTGTGCACGACCTTTAGTAAAAATATGCTGGTAACCTTCAAAGCTATTTCAACAGCATTTTAAAAATAAAATATAGTTAACCCATTTAATGCCAAATTATTTCTTTTAAATTTAGTGTGGTGGCTTAGTGGCTTAGCTTCATAAGATGACTCAATAGTGGTCCAAGCTTGACGCCTTATCATCCCCCAAACTTTGGCAGTTTTAAAGTCGTCCAGGTCTGACGCAGTCCAAGTTTGACGGTTAGCTATTTACAATATTCCAAATCTGAACATTGGTATCTAATTCTAGTTTCGAACCTTCAAATTTCTCGTGATCTGGAACAATTATATTTCAATAGTCCCGAAGAGTTACAATATAAAAAATATTTGGCTATTGTTTTTATTGTATATTTTAATTTTAAAGCAAGATTTACTTTTTATTTCCCATATACCAAGAACTGTGCGCGACTTTTAGTAAAAATATGCTGGTAACCTTCAAAGGTATTTCAACAGCATTTTAAAAATAAAATATAGTTAAAAGTAATTAGGATAAAGTGGTTAATTATAATATAGACTAGGGCAAATTTTAATAAATAGGTCTAATAAATAAAAAATATAGAATAAATATCACAGATCATGTGTTCAACATCAAAATATAAATTTCCAAAATTGTTGTTGTTTTTTCCAAGTTTACTGCTGAGGCGGGTGCACAGGGAAAAGTTGAGTCTCGATCGACAATAAACCAAAGTCCCTGATAGCCAATCTCTAGAGGTTTCCACTTGGCTGAATTTGGGTGGCTCTTGACGTCAGTTTTGTTTTCATTTTGCTAACTAATTTGTTTTCATTGATTGAGGCGTTTTCCAAAGATCACACTATAAAATATGTGGCCCTGTTTGGGCCTGCAATTAAATTTTGTTCTTACAAAGTTAACTTAAAATATATAAATTACACAGTGATTACAAATTTATTGTAGTCAATGCGTGAACTTAAAGTAAAAACCATGAGTGGTGGATGCTCTTTCATATCACTCTTTATGAACCTGATAGATTAGCAAAACATTGTTTATTTACATTTATTTATATGTTTCATTCGTCAATGATTCTGGATTTTAAATTTGTATTCCTTAACACCTGTAAAATATTCACTGCATTCTAACACGATTAACCCCATCAACAATCTGTATCTATATATATATTACTAGACAAGCATGTAACTTTCCTCCTTTTTCTCAGCTTGTGTGTGGTATATCGTAGGAGACATCCGCGCATACCGTTGGAAAGGTATGCTCCTGTAGATGAGCAGAATCACATTACAATTCACATTGGCTTTCAATGCTGCGGGCGATATCAAGACCAAACCCATATTATTCATTTAAATACTGCATCCATCCTGATTGAGAAGAGTGGTAGTAGGCCTACTGTTTCATCTATCATAGGCTATGTTTCTTCTACCTCCATGCACGCCGCCGAAGATCGCACCACCGATAATAGGTTTCAAACACATCTATGCTATGAGAAGTCTATTCATGTTAAATGTAGGCTACACAACCAATGAATGGTTTAGACCTATAATACTGGAACACGTAATCTACGTTTGACAGGGGAGTCAGCTGTTTTCATTCATTATTTTTTTATTTTTACTCAATAAGACCAATGTAAAAGTTTTAAGAATTTTAATGGAAGATTATAAAAAATAAGATTTTTCCTAACATAGAGACATTTATGTTATTTTAATCCCAGGAACTTAGGTACTTGCAAAGTTTGCAAAAAATCGTTTGAGCCGTTTTTGAGATCCGTTTGCAAACATAGGCTACATAAAAATATACCTTATTTGTGTTAGAGTATAGGATATACATTTTGAAGAAACAATTTGAAAAAAAAAATTCAACTTATATAGCAATTGGGGTGTGGAGATCCTCATAGAGTAAACTTAGCGATTTCATTAGGCTACATCTAGAGACCTGGAAACGGAATGTTCATAATAAAACGTTTAAGCATGCATCGAGAGCCAGACCATTCCTCTTCCTTGAAGTGTAGCAATATAATTTGCTAAACTTTCATTTACTAACACCTAAGAGCAAATCGCTGCAAAGAATGTTTTACAATACTTGTAGTTTTGAACATAAAAAGTGTACACAACATTTAGATATTTACTGGTGATCTCTCTCACTTGTTCTGATATGATGTATACAGGAGAAAAGGTTATTATTGTTTCCATTTATTCATGAATAAGCTGGCAACTGAATAATCTCTTTAACGCCTTCATTACACGAGAAGCGTCCCGCCATGCTGGAGTGTACTGCGGTGTGCTGTATAAAAAGCCCGGGCGTGTTGATTGTTGCAATAAACTAAGGCTGTCTAATTGATTTGCAAATAATTGGCTGTCATTTGTTGGTAAATTAGATGTTGCAAATTATGAGATTACTGACTCAAAAATATATAAATAATTCAAATAATAATTTTTTAAATCATTTGTACACACAGTCATTCGTGCATTGTAATAAAAAAACACAGATAACACCACCAATATTTAATTTTTATTGGTTGTATGGTTGTAAGGGTTTTTGGGTACAACCAAGCTGATTGGTTGTATGAAATCAGATGATTTAAATACTTTTTCATCATAACCTTGCGATAAATTGATTTCATCACACTGCACGCATAGAACAACCTAGTCCGCTAAGTTGGTGTTTTCTGTAGCCATTTGAAAGTAGGCCTACACAGAAAAACATTTGTACTTTTTTCCGTGCTCTAAACTCTAAAGTTGTTTTTTTCTTAAGCAAAATCCAAAACAAATAAGGCCTGTGTAATCAAAAAACGACTTGCAGACTAAATTTTTAATTCAAGATTTTGATTTTTATTGCACAATCAACTGTTTTAAAGATATAGTATTCATTGTGACCCTGGATTGGAATTTATTCATTTCTCTCAATGGCAATGCCAATACATACAATAATACAATACGATAAAATAAATATAAAACATTAGTTTTGCAATAAGATTCGGCCCCACATGGCCGAATAACGCCTTACAGGCTTTTAAGATTTCAATGTTAATCTTATGAAAGAATGAAGTCTTTCAAATTAATTGGATCCAGATCAACTGAAATTTTTATCAAATTTCAACCATTGGAGGATTTCTAACATTATAAAATTATTTTATTTACTATAAAACTAAGTGGTCACTAAATCTAAGAATTGGAAAACACACATCTATAGATAAGATTATATTATGTGACTAAAAGATACCTTAAACATGTTTCTTCAATACTACATACGACATATCATGCATTGCAGAATTTAAGTGACCTCTCTCTTTTAAGAGTTTAGATTTGGTTCATGATTTGAACGTTGAGTCGTTGAGTTCTTTTTTCATAGGGAGTATACTTAAAAAAACATCAACATCATTTTAACTTTAAAAACGATAGAGAAAATTACATAAAAAAATTCATATTATGCTTAAAGATATATTAACAAAATATTTAGTTACCAGACAAACAGAGTAGGGAAATAAAGACTTAAACAATTAAGCTTAAGGAAATTTCTTTATTTTACACCTAACTTCTTCTCCATGGCTTCTCGTAGTTTGTATTTTTGGATTTTACCCGAACCAGTTTTAGGAAAATCCTCTATAAATTCTATATATTTTGGTATTTTATAGTAGGCAATCTGAAAAAAACAAACAACTAAAATTATAAAAATTTTTCAAAAAACCAAAGATGACAATCTTGCTGTATGATGATATAACGAATATGTTGAGGTAAAATACTGATCATACTTCAAATTAAATTAAATTGCACTAATTTGTAAAGATATTTTTACTTTGAAACATAAAAAGGTATTCTATTGTTTTGGTTCTGTTGGGAGTGATATCTTAAACTTGCTGGATACTTGAGTCGGACTAAAAAGTATCCATAAGAATATATATATTAATAGGCAAGCATGTTTCTTTTCCTCCTTTTTTCTCAGCTTGTGAGCATTGTAGGAGAAATCAGAGTTTACTGTTAGAAAGGTATCGCCCTGTAGATGAGCAGAATCACATTTTAATTCACATCGGCTCCCAGGGCTATGCCCTACAGGCTTTCAAAGTTTTAATGTTAATCTTATGAGAGAAGGATAAATGATTGAATAATCAGACAGCTGTTGTAATACAAAATGCTAGCAAGTCAGGAATCACAGATGTTTCAGTTATAAATAATTTTAAAACTAATTGCCAAGATAAATTGAATTTTTGGTCGAATTTCGACCAGTGGGCGATCCCTAGTGACTATTATTTTGCAAACTACTGAAAGCGCAGAAATTTCAATAAGGAAGTTAGTTGTTGCTAAAGTTAAACAAAAACAATTTATCAAAATACTGAAATCATACCATATGACAAGACAGTAAAGTCTTTTCTAATACCATTTATGAAATATATAGATGAAATATCTAATACCTAGTAGCTTCCTTGTTTAACATAGAGTACCAGGTTAACCGAGCCTTGCTCGTTGGTTTTTATTCACTTTTGTTATAGTGTCAAGGTAAAAAGCAATTAAATTTCCACCAACAACCAACTATACCTCTTCCAGTTAACAGCTGTTTCAAAAAGTCTGCTTAACATTAATGTTTCTTTCTTTTTGTTTACATTTCGTTGTTATTTCGTTACCAAAATAGCAACCCATAAGACTAATGTTAAAAATTACAATTTTAAAACTTAATTTTAGACCAAATTCGATTTTTCCTGGGGTTGAGGCTGTTTCTAAACTTATTTTTGGGCCAAAACACTCTTTAATGCAAACGTTAAGCAAAATCTAACAGCTAGATTTCGAGATCGTGTAACACACGTCATCCCTTCAGATATTCCTCATATTATAGTATAGGATTGGTCATTTGGCTCTTTGCTAGTCATTCTTCAACCAATATTGTGACAGTCCTTATCCTTCCTTTACAACAAAGGTCGTTACCTTAATTCTCATAGAATTTACTTTGATGAGATATCACAGTGTATTTGCTATTTAAACCTCTATGGGTATTTCCTTCAAACAACCCCCCCCCATGCTCAGAATCTGATTCAGATATCTAGCAGATCTAACTCCTTACCTTGCCTTTACAGAAGTCCTTGACTTCCTCTTCCGTCAGTGCTGCTCCTTGATTTAGCCTCAAACTGCACCCGACTTCTTCCCCGAGTCTCTCATTGAACACTCCATACACCTGGAAATGAATACTGACAGTGGCCTCCTCCATCTCCTTTAAACAATGAGTGAACCTCTCAATTTTCTTCAATCTAGATTCTAAATTAGGTTCAGCCACAAATTTCTCACAAGATTTCCATATCCATACCAGGAGGCATGACAATTTTAGAGCTGAGAGGACCTGGTGGAAATGAAATGCAGAAATGGAACTCAGTAGAACTACTCAGCAAATGTAGTAGACGTGTTAACTGATTCACATAAAATATCATAGATTTAGTTTTAAAATACAAATTAAACAAGTAACCAAGTGGTTCAGTATATTTTATGAGATTGGAACTCAATTCTGCCTATCCTATAAATTAGAACTCTGTGTACAAACCTGAGCATCCAGAATGTCCGGGTGGGTCATCAGATTGTCCTCCACCTCTCTGGGTGAGATGTTCTCTCCTCCTCAGATGATCAGCTTCTTGATACATGTCATGATATGTGTACAAACCTGAGCATCCAGAACGTCCGGGTGGGTCATCAGGTAGTCCTCCACCTATCTGGGTGAGATGTTCTCTCCTCCTCAGATGATCAGCTTCTTGATACATGTCATGATATGTGTACAAACCTGAGCATCCAGAACGTCCGGGTGGGTCATCAGATTGTCCTCCACCTCTCTGGGTGAGATGTTCTCCCCTCCTCAGATGATCAGCTTCTTGATACATGTCATGATATGTGTACAAACCTGAGCATCCAGAACGTCCGGGTGGGTCATCAGATTGTCCTCCACCTATCTGGGTGAGATGTTCTCTCCTCCTCAGATGATCAGCTTCTTGATACATGTCATGATATGTGTACAAACCTGAGCATCCAGAATGTCCGGGTGGGTCATCAGGTAGTCCTCCACCTATCTGGGTGAGATGTTCTCTCCTCCTCAGATGATCAGCTTCTTGATACATGTCATGATATGTGTACAAACCTGAGCATCCAGAACGTCCGGGTGGGTCATCAGGTAGTCCTCCACCTATCTGGGTGAGATGTTCTCTCCTCCTCAGATGATCAGCTTCTTGATACATGTCATGATATGTGTACAAACCTGAGCATCCAGAATGTCCGGGTGGGTCATCAGGTAGTCCTCCACCTATCTGGGTGAGATGTTCTCTCCTCCTCAGATGATCAGCTTCTTGATACATGTCATGATATGTGTACAAACCTGAGCATCCAGAATGTCCGGGTGGGTCATCAGGTAGTCCTCCACCTATCTGGGTGAGATGTTCTCTCCTCCTCAGATGATCAGCTTCTTGATACATGTCATGATATGTGTACAAACCTGAGCATCCAGAATGTCCGGGTGGGTCATCAGATTGTCCTCCACCTCTCTGGGTGAGATGTTCTCTCCTCCTCAGATGATCAGCTTCTTGATACATGTCATGATATGTGTACAAACCTGAGCATCCAGAATGTCCGGGTGGGTCATCAGGTAGTCCTCCACCTATCTGGGTGAGATGTTCTCTCCTCCTCAGATGATCAGCTTCTTGATACATGTCATGATATGTGTACAAACCTGAGCATCCAGAACGTCCGGGTGGGTCATCAGATTGTCCTCCACCTCTCTGGGTGAGATGTTCTCTCCTCCTCAGATGATCAGCTTCTTGATACATGTCATGATATGTGTACAAACCTGAGCATCCAGAACGTCCGGGTGGGTCATCAGATTGTCCTCCACCTCTCTGGGTGAGATGTTCTCTCCTCCTCAGATGATCAGCTTCTTGATACATGTCATGATATGTGTACAAACCTGAGCATCCAGAACGTCCGGGTGGGTCATCAGATTGTCCTCCACCTCTCTGGGTGAGATGTTCTCTCCTCCTCAGATGATCAGCTTCTTGATACATGTCATGATATGTGTACAAACCTGAGCATCCAGAACGTCCGGGTGGGTCATCAGATTGTCCTCCACCTCTCTGGGTGAGATGTTCTCTCCTCCTCAGATGATCAGCTTCTTGATACATGTCATGATATGTGTACAAACCTGAGCATCCAGAATGTCCGGGTGGGTCATCAGATTGCCTCCACCTCTCTGGGTGAGATGTTCTCTCCTCCTCAGATGATCAGCTTCTTGATACATGTCATGATATGTGTACAAACCTGAGCATCCAGAACGTCCGGGTGGGTCATCAGATTGTCCTCCACCTCTCTGGGTGAGATGTTCTCTCCTCCTCAGATGATCAGCTTCTTGATACATGTCATGATATGTGTACAAACCTGAGCATCCAGAACGTCCGGGTGGGTCATCAGATTGTCCTCCACCTCTCTGGGTGAGATGTTCTCTCCTCCTCAGATGATCAGCTTCTTGATACATGTCATGATATGTGTACAAACCTGAGCATCCAGAACGTCCGGGTGGGTCATCAGATTGTCCTCCACCTCTCTGGGTGAGATGTTCTCTCCTCCTCAGATGATCAGCTTCTTGATACATGTCATGATATGTGTACAAACCTGAGCATCCAGAATGTCCGGGTGGGTCATCAGATTGTCCTCCACCTCTCTGGGTGAGATGTTCTCTCCTCCTCAGATGATCAGCTTCTTGATACATGTCATGATATGTGTACAAACCTGAGCATCCAGAACGTCCGGGTGGGTCATCAGATTGTCCTCCACCTCTCTGGGTGAGATGTTCTCTCCTCCTCAGATGATCAGCTTCTTGATACATGTCATGATATGTGTACAAACCTGAGCATCAGAACGTCCGGGTGGGTCATCAGATTGTCCTCCACCTCTCTGGGTGAGATGTTCTCTCCTCCTCAGATGATCAGCTTCTTGATACATGTCATGATATGTGTACAAACCTGAGCATCCAGAACGTCCGGGTGGGTCATCAGATTGTCCTCCACCTCTCTGGGTGAGATGTTCTCTCCTCCTCAGATGATCAGCTTCTTGATACATGTCATGATATGTGTACAAACCTGAGCATCCAGAACGTCCGGGTGGGTCATCAGATTGTCCTCCACCTCTCTGGGTGAGATGTTCTCTCCTCCTCAGATGATCAGCTTCTTGATACATGTCATGATATGTGTACAAACCTGAGCATCCAGAACGTCCGGGTGGGTCATCAGATTGTCCTCCACCTCTCTGGGTGAGATGTTCTCTCCTCCTCAGATGATCAGCTTCTTGATACATGTCATGATATGTGTACAAACCTGAGCATCCAGAATGTCCGGGTGGGTCATCAGATTGTCCTCCACCTCTCTGGGTGAGATGTTCTCTCCTCCTCAGATGATCAGCTTCTTGATACATGTCATGATATGTGTACAAACCTGAGCATCCAGAACGTCCGGTTGGGTCATCAGATTGTCCTCCACCTCTCTGGGTGAGATGTTCTCTCCTCCTCAGATGATCAGCTTCTTGATACATGTCATGATATGTGTACAAACCTGAGCATCCAGAATGTCCGGGTGGGTCATCAGATTGTCCTCCACCTCTCTGGGTGAGATGTTCTCTCCTCCTCAGATGATCAGCTTCTTGATACATGTCATGATATGTGTACAAACCTGAGCATCCAGAACGTCCGGGTGGGTCATCAGATTGTCCTCCACCTCTCTGGGTGAGATGTTCTCTCCTCCTCAGATGATCAGCTTCTTGATACATGTCATGATATGTGTACAAACCTGAGCATCCAGAACGTCCGGGTGGGTCATCAGATTGTCCTCCACCTCTCTGGGTGAGATGTTCTCTCCTCCTCAGATAATCAGCTTCTTGATACATGTCATGATATGTGTACAAACCTGAGCATCCAGAACGTCCGGGTGGGTCATCAGATTGTCCTCCACCTCTCTGGGTGAGATGTTCTCTCCTCCTCAGATGATCAGCTTCTTGAAACATGTCATGATCTTAGTACAAACCTGAGCATCCAGAATGTCCGGGTGGGTCACCAGTTAGTCCTCCACCTCTCTGGGTGAGATGTTCTCCCCTCCTCAGATGATCAGCTTCTTGAAACATGACAAGATCTTAGTACAAACCTGAGCATCCAGAATGTCCGGGTGGGTCACCAGTTAGTCCTCCACCTCTCTGGGTGAGATGTTCTCCCCTCCTCAGATGATCAGCTTCTTGAAACATGTCATGATCTTAGTACAAACCTGAGCATCCAGAATGTCCGGGTGGGTCACCAGTTAGTCCTCCACTTCTCTGGGTGAGATGTTCTCCCCTCCTCAGATGATCAGCTTCTTGAAACATGTCATGATCTTAGTACAAACCTGAGCATCCAGAATGTCCGGGTGGGTCACCAGTTAGTCCTCCACCTCTCTGGGTGAGATGTTCTCCCCTCCTCAGATGATCAGCTTCTTGAAACATGTCATGATCTTAGTACAAACCTGAGCATCCAGAATGTCCGGGTGGGTCACCAGTTAGTCCTCCACCTCTCTGGGTGAGATGTTCTCCCCTCCTCAGACGATCAGCCCCTTGATACATGTCATGATCTTAGTACAAACCTGAGCATCCAGAATGTCCGGGTGGGTCACCAGTTAGTCCTCCACCTCTCTGGGTGAGATGTTTTCCCCTCCTCAGACGATCAGCCCCTTGATACATGTCATGATATGTGTACAAACCTGAGCATCCAGAATGTCCGGGTGGGTCACCAGTTAGTCCTCCACCTCTCTGGGTGAGATGTTCTCTCCTCCTCAGACGATTAGCCCCTTGATACATTTCATGATCTGTGTACAAACCTGAGCATCCAGAATGTCCGGGTGGGTCACCAGTCAGTCCTCCACCTCTTTGGGTGAGATGTTCTCTCCTCCTCAGACGATCAGCCCCTTGATACATTTCATGATCTGTGTACAAACCTGAGCATCCAGAATGTCCGGGTGGGTTACCAGTTAGTCCTCCACCTCTCTGGGTGAGATGTTCTCTCCTCCTCAGATGATCAGCTTCTTGATACATGTCATGATATGTGTACAAACCTGAGCATCCAGAACGTCCGGGTGGGTCATCAGATTGTCCTCCACCTCTCTGGGTGAGATGTTCTCTCCTCCTCAGATGATCAGCTTCTTGAAACATGTCATGATCTTAGTACAAACCTGAGCATCCAGAATGTCCGGGTGGGTCACCAGTTAGTCCTCCACCTCTCTGGGTGAGATGTTCTCCCCTCCTCAGATGATCAGCTTCTTGAAACATGTCAAGATCTTAGTACAAACCTGAGCATCCAGAATGTCCGGGTGGGTCACCAGTTAGTCCTCCACCTCTCTGGGTGAGATGTTCTCCCCTCCTCAGATGATCAGCTTCTTGAAACATGTCATGATCTTAGTACAAACCTGAGCATCCAGAATGTCCGGGTGGGTCACCAGTTAGTCCTCCACTTCTCTGGGTGAGATGTTCTCCCCTCCTCAGATGATCAGCTTCTTGAAACATGTCATGATCTTAGTACAAACCTGAGCATCCAGAATGTCCGGGTGGGTCACCAGTTAGTCCTCCACCTCTCTGGGTGAGATGTTCTCCCCTCCTCAGATGATCAGCTTCTTGAAACATGTCATGATCTTAGTACAAACCTGAGCATCCAGAATGTCCGGGTGGGTCACCAGTTAGTCCTCCACCTCTCTGGGTGAGATGTTCTCCCCTCCTCAGACGATCAGCCCCTTGATACATATCATGATCTTAGTACAAACCTGAGCATCCAGAATGTCCGGGTGGGTCACCAGTTAGTCCTCCACCTCTCTGGGTGAGATGTTTTCCCCTCCTCAGACGATCAGCCCCTTGATACATGTCATGATATGTGTACAAACCTGAGCATCCAGAATGTCCGGGTGGGTCACCAGTTAGTCCTCCACCTCTCTGGGTGAGATGTTCTCTCCTCCTCAGACGATTAGCCCCTTGATACATTTCATGATCTGTGTACAAACCTGAGCATCCAGAATGTCCGGGTGGGTCACCAGTCAGTCCTCCACCTCTCTGGGTGAGATGTTCTCTCCTCCTCAGACGATCAGCCCCTTGATACATTTCATGATCTGTGTACAAACCTGAGCATCCAGAATGTCCGGGTGGGTCACCAAGTAGTCCTCCACCTCTCTGGGTGAGATGTTCTCCCCTCCTCGGATGATCATGTCTTTGATCCTTCCTACGATCTGGCCGTATCCATTCTCCAGCAGAATAAACCGGTCCCTGTACAAAACCTTTGTAAAAGTTTTAAGTCATTATTTTTAGACTAATCAGAATGTATAACCGTCATGTTAAAACTGAGTTTACTATGGTATTTAAAACTATTTTGCTACTGAACAAAGATATTCTGTGGTTCAAATAAGAAATATACCATGATTAAGGTAGGTTTTGAGGAGCTAAAGCATATTAATACATGTTTTGGAAAATGTAGTTAGATGCATTTTCTATAACAGTGCAAGCTTATAAAACAATATGCAAAGCTCTAACTGATTAGTTTACTATATGCACATAATAGGTAATAAAAATGTAGTGATAATTTTTTAAATTATTTAATTCATTCATTTTTAGGGGCAACGTCCGGTAGTCCTTATGGATGAGCCGCCACTGATCTTGGCTAATAAAGTGAAAGAGTTTTGTTTAATAATGGTATGAAATTTATCGTTTTAAGATTGATCTAAGATCATTCTGTTCCAAGTTCTATGTCAAATGTGTTAAGGCGGCAATACCTAACCGGACTTTCCACCGGGCCGTACGTTGGACTGAGCATTGTACCGAACATTAACACCATACAGGGACGTGAATTTACTTTGAACATTTCGCCGAACAAGACATCGGACCGAGCAACATACCGGACAAATCCACCGAGCGAGGTGAAGGAAGTTTAGAGAGGGAAAGCATGAGTGAGTGAGGCGCTAGAGAGTGTGGTATAGAGGGGAGGGGGTTTTCCATCACGAGCGTTCGGGGCGACGCACGGTACGGCGTTCAAGTGAAATTCACCCTGACACACTACCTTACATTGGATTGTGAACCGGACCGATCTTTTCTTTGACATTTCGCCAAAAAACCGTCTCAGTATGATGCTCGGTCTGGTGCTCGGTCCGATGTATGGACCCCTGACACACTACTGGACTTGCTGTTTTTGCTTGGTCCGGTGAAAAGTATAGTAGTGTGTCGCCGCCTTTAGGCCAGTATACCCAGTTTTTATCCAGCCGTCCCTGGTGAGGGTCTTGTCGGTAGCGGCCGTGTCCTCCCAGTAGCCAGTCATGTTGTAGCCTCTCATCCACAACTCCCCGGGACTCCCCCGTGGCACAGTCAGCCCTTCCTGGTCCACGACCTTGGCCTGGCAACAACAACAACAACTGAACAACACACATTGTCGGTAGCGGCCGTGTCCTCCCAGTAGCCAGTCATGTTGTAGCATCTCATCCACAACTCCCCGGGACTCCCCCGTGGCACAGTCAACCCTTCCTGGTCCACCATCTTGGCCTGGCAACAACAACAACAACAACTGAACAACACACATTGTCGGTAGCGGCCGTGTCCTCCCAGTAGCCAGTCATGTTGTAGGATCTCATCCACAACTCCCCAGGACTCCCCCGTGGCACGGTCAGCCCTTCCTGGTCCAACACCTTGGCCTGGCAACAACAACAACAACAACTGAACAACACACATTGTCGGTAGCGGCCGTGTCCTCCCAGTAGCCAGTCATGTTGTAGCATCTCATCCACAACTCCCCGGGACTCCCCCGTGGCACAGTCAGCCCTTCCTGGTCCACCACCTTGGCCTGGCAACAACAACAACAACTGAACCACACACATTGTCGGTAGCGGCCGTGTCCTCCCAGTAGCCAGTCATGTTGTAGCCTCTCATCCACAACTCCCCGGGACTCCCCCGTGGCACAGTGAGCCCTTCCTGGTCCACCACCTTGGCCTGGCAACAACAACAACAACTGAACAACACACATTGTCGGTAGCGGCCGTGTCCTCCCAGTAGCCAGTCATGTTGTAGCATCTCATCCACAACTCCCCGGGACTCCCCCGTGGCACGGTCAGCCCTTCCTGGTCCACCACCTTGGCCTGGCAACAACAACAACAACTGAACAACACACATTGTCGGTAGCGGCCGTGTCCTCCCAGTAGCCAGTCATGTTGTAGCATCTCATCCACAACTCCCCGGGACTCCCCCGTGGCACAGTCAGCCCTTCCTGGTCCACCACCTTGGCCTGGCAACAACAACAACAACTGAACAACACACATTGTCGGTAGCGGCCGTGTCCCCCCAGTAGCCAGTCATGTTGTAGCCTCTCATCCAAAACTCCCCGGGACTCCCCCGTGGCACAGTCAGCCCTTCCTGGTCCACCACCTTGGCCTGGCAACAACAACAACAACTGAACAACACACATTGTCGGTAGCGGCCGTGTCCTCCCAGTAGCCAGTCATGTTGTAGCCTCTCATCCACAACTCCCCGGGACTCCCCCGTGGCACAGTGAGCCCTTCCTGGTCCACCACCTTGGCCTGGCAACAACAACAACAACTGAACAACACACATTGTCGGTAGCGGCCGTGTCCTCCCAGTAGCCAGTCATGTTGTAGCATCTCATCCACAACTCCCCGGGACTCCCCCGTGGCACGGTCAGCCCTTCCTGGTCCACCACCTTGGCCTGGCAACAACAACAACAACTGAACAACACACATTGTCGGTAGCGGCCGTGTCCTCCCAGTAGCCAGTCATGTTGTAGCATCTCATCCACAACTCCCCGGGACTCCCCCGTGGCACAGTCAGCCCTTCCTGGTCCACCACCTTGGCCTGGCAACAACAACAACAACTGAACAACACACATTGTCGGTAGCGGCCGTGTCCTCCCAGTAGCCAGTCATGTTGTAGCATCTCATCCACAACTCCCCGGGACTCCCCCGTGGCACAGTCAACAATTCCTGGTCCACCACCTTGGCCTAGCAACAACAACAACAACTGAACAACACACATTGTCGGTAGCGGCCGTGTCCTCCCAGTAGCCAGTCAGGTTGTAGCTTCTCATCCACAACTCCCCGGGACTCCCCCGTGGCACAGTCAGCCCTTCCTGGTCCACCACCTTGGCCTGGCAACAACAACAACAACAACTGAACAACACACATTGTAGGTAGCGGCCGTGTCCTCCTAGTAGCCAGTCATGTTGTAGCATCTCATCCACAACTCCCCGGGACTCCCCCGTGGCACAGTCAGCCCTTCCTGGTCCACCACCTTGGCCTGGCAACAACAACAACAACAACTAAACAACACACATTGTCGGTAGCGGCCGTGTCCTCCCAGTAGCCAGTCATGTTATAGCCTCTCATCCACAACTCCCCGGGACTCCCCCGTGGCACAGTCAGCCCTTCCTGGTCCACCACCTTGGCCTGGCAACAACAACAACAACTGAACAACACACATTGTCGGTAGCGGCCGTGTCCTCCCAGTAGCCAGTCATGTTGTAGCCTTTCATCCACAACTCCGAGGGACTCCCTCGTGGCACAGTCAGCCCTCCCTGGTCCACCACCTTGGCCTGGCAACAACAACAACAACTGATCAACACACATTGTCGGTAGCGGCCGTGTCCTCCCAGTAGCCAGTCATGTTGTAGCATCTCATCCACAACTCCCCGGGACTCCCCCGTGGCACAGTCAACCCTTCCTGGTCCACCACCTTGGCCTGGCAACAACAACAACAACTGATCAACACACATTGTCTGTAGCGGCCGTGTCCTCCCAGTAGCCAGTCATGTTGTACCATCTCATCCACAACTCCCCGGGACTCCCCCGTGGCACAGTCAACCCTTCCTGGTCCACCACCTTGGCCTTTCAACAAGAACAACAACTGAACATCACACATTGTCGGTAGCGGCCGTGTCCTCCCAGTAGCCAGTCATGTTGTAGCATCTCATCCACAACTCCCCGGGACTCCCCCGTGGCACGGTCAGCACTTCCAGGTCCACCACCTTGGCCTGGCAACAACAACAACAACTGAACAACACACATTGTCGGTAGCGGCCGTGTCCTCCCAGTAGCCAGTCATGTTGTAGCCTCTCATCCACAACTCCCCGGGACTCCCCCGTGGTACAGTCAGCCCTTCCTGGTCCACCACCTTGGCCTGGCTACAACAACAACAACTGAACAACACACATTGTCGGTAGCGGCCGTGTCCTCCCAGTAGCCAGTCATGTTGTAGCATCTCATCCACAACTCCCCGGGACTCCCCCGTGGCACAGTCAGCCCTTCCTGGTCCACCACCTTGGCCTGGCAACAACAACAACAACTGAACAACACACATTGTCGGTAGCGGCCGTGTCCTCCCAGTAGCCAGTCATGTTGTAGCCTCTCATCCACAACTCCCCGGGACTCCCCCGTGGCACAGTCAGCCCTTCCTGGTCCACCACCTTGGCCTGGCAACAACAACAACAACTGAACAACACACATTGTCGGTAGCGGCCGTGTCCTCCCAGTAGCCAGTCATGTTGTAGCCTCTCATCCACAACTCCCCGGGACTCCCCCGTGGCACAGTGAGCCCTTCCTGGTCCACCACCTTGGCCTGGCAACAACAACAACAACTGAACAACACACATTGTCGGTAGCGGCCGTGTCCTCCCAGTAGCCAGTCATGTTGTAGCATCTCATCCACAACTCCCCGGGACTCCCCCGTGGCACGGTCAGCCCTTCCTGGTCCACCACCTTGGCCTGGCAACAACAACAACAACTGAACAACACACATTGTCGGTAGCGGCCGTGTCCTCCCAGTAGCCAGTCATGTTGTAGCATCTCATCCACAACTCCCCGGGACTCCCCCGTGGCACAGTCAGCCCTTCCTGGTCCACCACCTTGGCCTGGCAACAACAACAACAACTGAACAACACACATTGTCGGTAGCGGCCGTGTCCTCCCAGTAGCCAGTCATGTTGTAGCATCTCATCCACAACTCCCCGGGACTCCCCCGTGGCACAGTCAACAATTCCTGGTCCACCACCTTGGCCTGGCAACAACAACAACAACTGAACAACACACATTGTCGGTAGCGGCCGTGTCCTCCCAGTAGCCAGTCAGGTTGTAGCTTCTCATCCACAACTCCCCGGGACTCCCCCGTGGCACAGTCAGCCCTTCCTGGTCCACCACCTTGGCCTGGCAACAACAACAACAACAACTGAACAACACACATTGTAGGTAGCGGCCGTGTCCTCCCAGTAGCCAGTCATGTTGTAGCATCTCATCCACAACTCCCCGGGACTCCCCCGTGGCACAGTCAGCCCTTCCTGGTCCACCACCTTGGCCTGGCAACAACAACAACAACAACTGAACAACACACATTGTCGGTAGCGGCCGTGTCCTCCCAGTAGCCAGTCATGTTATAGCCTCTCATCCACAACTCCCCGGGACTCCCCCGTGGCACAGTCAGCCCTTCCTGGTCCACCACCTTGGCCTGGCAACAACAACAACAACTGAACAACACACATTGTCGGTAGCGGCCGTGTCCTCCCAGTAGCCAGTCATGTTGTAGCCTTTCATCCACAACTCCGAGGGACTCCCTCGTGGCACAGTCAGCCCTCCCTGGTCCACCACCTTGGCCTGGCAACAACAACAACAACTGATCAACACACATTGTCGGTAGCGGCCGTGTCCTCCCAGTAGCCAGTCATGTTGTAGCATCTCATCCACAACTCCCCGGGACTCCCCCGTGGCACAGTCAACCCTTCCTGGTCCACCACCTTGGCCTGGCAACAACAACAACAACTGATCAACACACATTGTCGGTAGCGGCCGTGTCCTCCCAGTAGCCAGTCATGTTGTAGCATCTCATCCACAACTCCCCGGGACTCCCCCGTGGCACAGTCAACCCTTCCTGGTCCACCACCTTGGCCTGGCAACAAGAACAACAACTGAACATCACACATTGTCGGTAGCGGCCGTGTCCTCCCAGTAGCCAGTCATGTTGTAGCATCTCATCCACAACTCCCCGGGACTCCCCCGTGGCACGGTCAGCACTTCCAGGTCCACCACCTTGGCCTGGCAACAACAACAACAACTGAACAACACACATTGTCGGTAGCGGCCGTGTCCTCCCAGTAGCCAGTCATGTTGTAGCCTCTCATCCACAACTCCCCGGGACTCCCCCGTGGTACAGTCAGCCCTTCCTGGTCCACCACATTGGCCTTTCAACAACAACAACAACAACAACTGAACAACACACATTGTCAGTAGCAGCCGTGTCCTCCCAGTAGCCAGTCATGTTGTAGCCTCTCATCCACAACTCCCCGGGACTCCCCCGTGGCACAGTCAGCCCTTCCTGGTCCACCACCTTGGCCTGGCTACAACAACAACAACTGAACAACACACATTGTCGGTAGCGGCCGTGTCCTCCCAGTAGCCAGTCATGTTGTAGCCTCTCATCCACAACTCCCCGGGACTCCCCCGTGGCACAGTCAGCCCTTCCTGGTCCACCACCTTGGCCTGGCAACAACAACAACAACTGAACAACACACATTGTCGGTAGCGGCCGTGTCCTCCCAGTAGCCAGTCATGTTGTAGCCTCTCATCCACAACTCCCCGGGACTCCCCCGTGGCACAGTCAGCCCTTCCTGGTCCACCATCTTGGCCTGGCAACAACAACAACAACAACTGAACAACACACATTGTCGGTAGCGGCCGTGTCCTCCCAGTAGCCAGTCATGTTGTAGCCTCTCATCCAATACTCCCCGGGACTCCCCCGTGGCACAGTCAACCCTTCCTGGTCCACCACCTTGGCCTGGCAACAACAATAACAACTGAACAACACACATTGTCGGTAGCGGCCGTGTCCTCCCAGTAGCCAGTCATGTTCAAATATTGGCGGTAGGCAGAGCTTGCACTTTATTGTCACTGTCAACACATCGCAAGTAAACCACGGCCGCATAACCGGTTTCCGAAGCGTCGGAAAAACCGTGGAGGTCACACATGATGGTGTGGGGTAGCAGTATCACTCGAGGTATGGAGATCTCCACAATGGTGTTGAGGTCGGAGATAAAATTTTGCCACTTGACGGCGAGCTCTGGATTCAAGGGTTCATCCCAAGATATCCCGGAAGTCCACAGTAACTGCATAAAACGCTTGGCAGTCATTATGCAGGGGGACAAAAATCCACAAGGGTCATAGATGCGAGCTATGAGGCTCAAAACCTTGCGTTTGGTGGGCTTCTCGCAGGTGAATTTGAAAGTATATTTGAAGGCGTCTGTAGAGGGACACCAATAAATTCCTAGTATGGAGAAGTGAGGGTCAGCTGAAGCTTGAAGAAAGACAGGAATCTCCTGGTGAGATGAGGGTAACTGTTGCAGTAGTTTGGGACAGTTAGAGACCCATTTTCTAAGCTCAAATCCACCCAATCGAAGTAGTTCAATTAATTGGGTTTGAAGTTCCAGAGCGTCTTCTTCAGTAGAAGCGCCAGCAATCAAATCATCCACGTAGCTGTGGTGTTTGAGAATTTCTGCTGCCTGAGGGAAGCGAGAACCTTCATCTTCCGCCAACTGTTGGAGAGTTCGAATGGCGAGATAGGGTGAGCAGTTCATTCCGTATGTGACGGTGGTTAGTCGGTAGACTGACATGGGGAGAGAGGGCGATTCACGCCAAAGGATCATTTGATATTTCTGGTCGTCATGATGTACTCTGATTTGCCGGTACATTTGGCGAATATCGCAGGAGAAAACTACATTTTTCTCTCTGAAGTGGAGAAGGATGTCACAGATATTGTTCTGCAGTTTGGGACCTGTGAGAAGAATGTCATTCAGTGACAGACCGGAGCTGGTCTCTGAGCTAGCGTCAAAAACGACGCGGAGTTTGGTCGTGCTGATCTGAGCTTTTACGACTCCATGATGGGGGAGGAAGTAATGAGGCTCATTCAGAGCGAGGTTTGCGCAAATTTCCATATGTCCCAAGGAATTATATTCTGACATGAAACTGGAATAGAGATTGCGAAATTCCGCATTATTGGGGTGTTGAAGCTTCCTTTCGAGGGACTGGAAGCGTTGTTCCGCAATAGGCTTGGAATTGCCCAGAGTTGCAGGAGCTTCATCAGAGGAGAACGGTAAGCGTACCGACCTGAGTGGTCACGAGAATGTGTGGTCTCAAAAATCTTATCACACGCCATTTCCTCAGCGGATTTCTTTGAGTAAGAAGGCACTTCTTCTTGATTCCAAAACCGTTGTAAGGAAGAGTGGAGGTCTATGTCCGCAGTGGACAGGAGAGAGATGGCTATGCATGAGTTCGTTGGAGACGAAGTGGAACATGGAGCTGTTCCAACGATGACATATCCAAAAATTGTGCCAATGGCGTAAGGCATGTGAGCGCCCAGAGAGTGACATTCATTTGTCAAAACTTTGGGGAAGAGAGCAGATCCAATGAGGACATCAATGGGACCCGGCTTGTGGAATGTTGGGTCCGCCAAAACAAAGGGTTTGACCTTCTGGAGAACTTGTTGAGTGATGGTCACTCGAGGCAGGTCAAGCGAGATTTTTTCCAAAATGTGGAAAGAGTGTTTTTGGGCAACCAATTGTCCCGAGAGTGATTCAACATCCAAGTTGAGTGAGCCATTTGTGTGTGTGAGAGCCTGGGATAGTCCTGAGACAGGGAGGTGAGACTGCTGTCGTCGAGTGCCCAAAAGTTGAGCGGCTCTCTCAGAGATGAAATCTGACATGCTGCCAGAATCTAGCAATGCTCTAAATACATAAGAGCGACCATTAACGGCAGTGAGCTTCACTAAAGCCGTGCTGAGAAGGACAGTACTGTTATGAGGAACAGTCTGTTGTTGAACAGAGCAAGTCAACGCAGTATCAGCGCCTTGCGGAGGTGAAGACGAGGGAAGGGGGGCAGGCGAGCGCTGCGAGTTATCCTGAGCATTGTTGAAATGCAGGAGAGAATGGTGCTTCTTGTGACAAGTGGTGCAAGAAGCCTTCGAATTACATTCCTTCAGAGAATGGGTTCCGAGACAGGAAATGCATCTTTGATTTTCTTTAACGACCTTGTACCGCTCGTTAGGAGATTTGCCTTTAAAAACCTGACACTGGTAGATTTTGTGGCCAGGCTTGTGGCAGCAAAAGCACGTTGCAGATTTCGCATTCGTGGGCTTGGCATCAGTAGCCACCATGGCGAGACTGCCAGAGGAGTAATGAGTCCTTTTATCAGTTTTGGGCTTGCTTGAATGAGCAGGGGTAAATTTAAAATCCGTGGTTGCATGCAGACTCGCATCTTCAATGTGGGAGCATTCCAAGTTCAAGAAGTTGATTATTTCCATGACCTTGGGAAGTGTGTGTGCCTCGGTGTCATCATCTGCTTTAGTGTCACGGTATTGTTCCAATTGTTGGACCAATTTAGTATCAAGTTTTCGCAATAAATGCGCAGCAAGTAACGGATTATTTTCGGTTATATCACAGTTCAATGCTTTCAAAGATTCCGAGTGCTCATAGAAGGTGGTTATGAATGATCTCAATGCTTTGAGATTGCTTCGGGAGATGCATGGCAAATCCAACAAATGGTTGAGGTGGAGAGTTGTCAGACGACGAATATTGTGATATCTATCACGCAGAAGTTGATAAGCGATCAAATAATTTGACGCTGTGAGGTTCAGAGATTTGACCAAGTTCAATGGTTCACCTGTTAAAACACTAAGCAGGTATTGAAATTTGGCCACATTTGAAAGAGAAGTACTTTTATGTACAGTGGTGTCAAATAAATTTATGAAAGAAATCCATTTTAAAGGAGTACCATCAAAAGTCTGCAAGCTCAATTTAGGTAGTTTAACTCCTGTCACAACTGCAGAGGGAAAATGAACAGGAGCTTCAGAGTGTGAAGAGTGTGGACTTGTAGGCTCCACAGCAGTGTGCACTTCAATTACACTAGAGATTCGGACATACAAGTCATTGACCTCATCAACGTCTGAGGAAAAAACTGTTTCAATGTCATCATCAGTGTCTGTTTCAATGAGACGTTGCAAGTTCAACTCAAAGTCGGCACGTTTTTTCTTCAGCTCGGCAAAGATTGTGTTCAATTGCCGAATCTGCACGGGGGTGAGGGGGGTGTGCTGATTAACTTGCTGACCGCTTCCTCGAGTTTGGCGAAACGAGTTTTGATTAAATCCGTAGACTTGCGATAAGTCTCATATTTAAATTCCTTTGCAGGCATTGTTTTCGGTTTGAGTGAAACAGTACACTAAAATGACTTAAAGTACAGAAAACAAAGTACAGAAAATTGTGAAACACAATATAATGAACAATCAGAGAAATTGAGTTTAATACTCGGCACTTGAACGCCAGTTGTGAAATTGTTAAGTTAGGCCTACTTAAAATATCTTACAAATAAGTTTCAGCCTTGAATTAACACAACTGCAGAACGCACACAAATTCAATGTGAATATGTAGGCTTAGGCTTATTTGAATGAAAAACTGTATTGAATAACAGTAATAAGCCTCAGAATGAGGGAAAATATTCAACAATTATCAAAGACAAATTGTCAGAGTTTGCTATTTACAATAACAATGTTGCTTCAAAGACAATGATTCAAGAAATTCAAAAATAATTATTATTTCAACACAAGAAATATTATTTTCTTAATTGAAAATAAAATCCATTTAAATACATCAGCATAAATCACCAGTCAATTGAAAACACAATATATATTGCATACAAATGGCCAACAATAGTTCAATTGATATTGTCAAGTGTTGTAGACAACATCAGCAGAGCAGAGATATTATGTGAATGGCTATACACGCCCATTCATGGCGAGAGACGAGAGAGAGCTCAACAAGGGACAATGTTCCCAGGCGGGAAGATTGATTTAGTAATGTTCCCAGGCGGGAAGATTGAGTATAAGAATGTTCCCAGGCGGGAAGATTGTTGCGAGTGATGTTCCCAGGCGGGAAGATTGTTGCGAGTGATGTTCCCAGGCGGGAAGATTGAATATTATAATGTTCCCAGGCGGGAAGATTGGTCTTAATAATGTTCCCAGGCGGGAAGATTGTTACGAGTAATGTTCCCAGGCGGGAGGATTGGTCAAGAATGAGAGTCTTGCACTGGACAATATTCCAAAGGACAGAATCACTTATAGATCCGGCTCGAAGGACCAAAAAATGTTTGAGAAAGGGCGGATTAATTTATTGAGAAAAAATATTGAAAATATTGAATAAAAATGCGAAACATCAATTTTACGAAATTTACAAGTCTGGTTCAAAATTGAAATGTTCGAAGGACCAGGTACTATGTACCAGAGAATAACAAATGCCTACAACAATATTTAAACACAGTCAAAAGAAATGTTTAAACTCACTCACAAGAAAATCCGTATGGCGGAGCTGGAAGGGCGCCAAGATGGCCGAAGGGACGCCAACACAGCCAGGGCACGAGGGAACTGCTGGGCCAGGAAAGTCTCTCCGAGGTCCAGGGAATCTTCTCTTTTGCTGCGAATTCGCACGTACGCACAATTGAATAATGAATTGAGCTCTCGTCCAGTCCAATGTTCATATACGCGGGAGACCGAGTGTTGCCCGACACGCACTTACACACACTAGGTTCACTGCAATCTATGTTAGTGAACAGAGAAAATAGTTAATGAACAAAATAATACCACTTTGTAAAATATTAAAATAAATCAAAAGGGGGAGCCACCATGGGCGAGACTACGGTCACGTTTAGAAGTTATAACGTGCCTGGGGAAAGAAAAGCCGAAAAGCACTTGAGCACTAATCGGTCGAAAGACGAACAGAACCAGAATCAGAATGGCGAGCCTCATGGGAGGTGAAGGGAACTGCTGACCCGCAAGAAACGGAACAGAAGTGGTTTATGAGTCATCGGCCAATCAGAGGCCTGCGAGATTCAGAGCGACAGGCGGGCAAGGGTCATCGGCCAATCAAAGGCCAGGGATCGGTAAATTTCCGTTTTGAACGTGTTCACCAGTTCTCTTGGCTATCTCTCTCTCTCTCGCTCTGCCTACCGCCAATATTTGAAATGATAATTCTGCTTGTCTGTTATAACTTAAAATCAGTACTTAACATACCGGCGGCTTTGAATCACTTGTGATTCAACAAAACAATATTCAAACCCAGAAAAATGAAAATCAAAACAATTCTTATGCTAATATGTACAAGAGGTTACCATTGGAATGATTAGGCAGGTTGCGCCCAGAAAGGTAACAAAAACACTTTGACTGCAGGACGAGTAAAGGTACCGTGCTGAGTCTTGAGTTCAACAATTCTGACAACATTGTCTTTGCCAGGAGTAACTTTTGTGATCCTTGCCAAGGGCCACTGGAGAGATGGGGTGTCTTGATGAACCAGCACTAAGTCGCCAACTTGAAGATTCCTCGTAGGTGTGGACCATTTCAGGCGTTGCTGCAATGTGTGGAGATACTCCTTGCTCCAGCGCTTCCAGATGCGTTGCATGAATGCTTGCATGATCTGCCATTGTGAGAGCCTATTGTCAGGCGTGTTGACAAAGTTGGGTTCTGGAAGTGAGGCTAGGGGGGCTCCAATCAAAAAGTGACCTGGCGTCAGGGCCTGAAGATCGTTAGCATCACTGGACAAAGCAGTGAGAGGCCGGGAATTGAGCATCGCCTATATTTGGCATGTTAGTGTGGTGAACTCAAGGAGGGTGGGCACGTGAGTCCCGAGGGTGCGCTTCAAATGATGTTTAGTGCTCTTGATGGCACTTTCCCACAAACCGCCTTGGTGAGGTGCAGCGGGGGGATTAAAATGGAACTTGATGCGGTGCTCAAGCGCAAATCGCTCAATTGGTTGCTGAGCAGAAGAAAGGAATTCATGAAAGGCATTTCTTGCGCCCACAAAGTTGGTTCCACAATCACTGTAGATATCGGAGCATATTCCTCTGCGAGCTACAAAACGCCTCAACGCAGCGATGAATGATTCAGTGGACAAGTCAGTTGCGACTTCGATGTGCACTGCCTTGGTGACGAGGCAAACAAAAAGGCAGATGTAGGCCTTAATATGGCGGATTGAGCGAAGGTTGTGGATCTTGACCGTGAATGGACCGCCATAGTCAATGCCTGTAGACAAGAAGGGTCGAGCAGGAGTCACTCTCGCCTTTGGTAAGTCACCCATCAGAGGGAAGGTGTTTTTCGGTTTTTGTTTAAAACACACCAGGCATTTGAAAATTCTGTTTCGTACTGCACTTCTCGCAGAAAGGACCCATACATGTTGGGACAGTAGAGACATAGTCAATTGTACCCCAGAGTGCAAATGTTTGCGATGGATGTAGTCGATGTAGATGTTGACTACGTGATGCCTTTTTGGTAGAAGGTAGGGATGTCGTATGTTGTCCGCCAGATCGGCGTTTTGAAGTCTGCCACCAACCCGTAGTAGACCATCTTGATCGATGAAGGGAGAGAGTCGCTGAAGACGCGAAGAGCAGATCTTGTTGTCTTGAAGAGCAGCAATGTCATTGGAGAAGGCCTCTTGTTGCACCAGTCGGAAGATACGCAGTTCGGCAGCTTGTATTTCGTCCACAGAGAGAGGACCTAGACGAGGATCCTGCCGGCGGCTGTTTTGGATGAAGCGCAGGACGTAGGCCATGACATGAAGTAGCTTCGTCCAGGAGAACTGGGAGAGAAGATCCCACGACGACTGTTGTGTAGAGATGAGCGCAGTCAATGGGGTTGGCTTCACCTCATCCAGATCACAGGTGTCGATGGGCGTGAAGCTTGAAGTCGGCCAAGTTGCAGGCGGAAGTCGGAGCCAGGTAGGTCCCTGCCACCAGAGAGGATGATTCACCAGTTCCGAAGGTAGGACGCCTCGTGAAGCACAATCCGCAGGGTTGTCCTTACTGGAGATGTGACGCCAGCAATGCGAGGGGATGAGCTCCTGGATTTGGGCGACTCGATTTGCGACATAAGTCTTGAGGCGATACGGGAGAGTTTGTATCCACGACAAGGTCACTGTTGAGTCACACCATAACACTATGGAGTCTATTTTCAATTTATTGAGAAATTGGTTAGTCACATAGTGAACTAACTGAGCGAGAAGATGCGCTGCGCACAATTCAAGGCGCGGGAGTGTCACACGCTTGAGGGCCTCTCATCCACAACTCCCCGGGACTCCCCCGTGGCACAGTCAACCCTTCCTGGTCCACCACCTTGGCCTGGCAACAACAACAACAACTGAACAACACACATTGTCGGTAGCGGCCGTGTCCTCCCAGTAGCCAGTCATGTTGTAGCATCTCATCCACAACTCCCCGGGACTCCCCCGTGGCACGGTCAGCCCTTCCAGGTCCACCACCTTGGCCTGGCAACAACAACAACAACTGAACAACACACATTGTCGGTAGCGGCCGTGTCCTCCCAGTAGCCAGTCATGTTGTAGCATCTCATCCACAACTCCCCGGGACTCCCCCGTGGTACAGTCAGCCCTTCCTGGTCCACCACATTGGCCTTTCAACAACAACAACAACAACAACTGAACAACACACATTGTCAGTAGCAGCCGTGTCCTCCCAGTAGCCAGTCATGTTGTAGCCTCTCATCCACAACTCCCCGGGACTCCCCCGTGGCACAGTCAGCCCTTCCTGGTCCACCACCTTGGCCTGGCTACAACAACAACAACTGAACAACACACATTGTCGGTAGCGGCCGTGTCCTCCCAGTAGCCAGTCATGTTGTAGCCTCTCATCCACAACTCCCCGGGACTCCCCCGTGGCACAGTCAGCCCTTCCTGGTCCACCACCTTGGCCTGGCAACAACAACAACAACTGAACAACACACATTGTCGGTAGCGGCCGTGTCCTCCCAGTAGCCAGTCATGTTGTAGCCTCTCATCCACAACTCCCCGGGACTCCCCCGTGGCACAGTCAGCCCTTCCTGGTCCACCATCTTGGCCTGGCAACAACAACAACAACAACTGAACAACACACATTGTCGGTAGCGGCCGTGTCCTCCCAGTAGCCAGTCATGTTGTAGCCTCTCATCCACAACTCCCCGGGACTCCCCCGTGGCACAGTCAACCCTTCCTGGTCCACCACCTTGGCCTGGTAACAACAACAACAACTGAACAACACACATTGTCGGTAGCGGCCGTGTCCTCCCAGTAGCCAGTCATGTTGTAGCCTCTCATCCACAACTCCCTGGGACTCCCCCGTGGCACAGTCAACCCTTCCTGGTCCACCACCTTGGCCTGGCAACAACAACAACAACTGAACAACACACATTGTCGGTAGCGGCCGTGTCCTCCCAGTAGCCAGTCATGTTGTAGCCTCTCATCCACAACTCCCCGGGACTCCCCCGTGGCACGGTCAGCATTTCCTGGTCCACCACCTTGGCCTGGCAACAACAAAAACAACAACAACTGAACAACACACATTGTCGGTAGCGGCCGTGTCCTCCCAGTAGCCAGTCATGTTGTAGGATCTCATCCACAACTACCCAGGACTCCCCCGTGGCACAGTCAACCCTTCCTGGTCCACCACCTTGGCCTGGCAACAACAACAACAACTGAACAACACACATTGTCGGTAGCGGCCATGTCCTCCCAGTAGCCAGTCATGTTGTAGCCTCTCATCCACAACTCCCCAGGACTCCCCCGTGGCACAGTCAACCCTTCCTGGTCCACCACCTTGGCCTGGCAACAACAACAACAACTGAACAACACACATTGTCGGTAGCGGCCGTGTCCTCCCAGTAGCCAGTCATGTTGTAGCATCTCATCCACAACTCCCCGGGACTCCCCCGTGGTACGGTCAGCCCTTCCTGGTCCACCACCTCTGCCTGGCAACAACAACAACAACTGAACAACACACATTGTCGGTAGCGGCCGTGTCCTCCCAGTAGCCAGTCATGTTGTAGGATCTCATCCACAACTACCCAGGACTCCCCCGTGGCACAGTCAACCCTTCCTGGTCCACCACCTTGGCCTGGCAACAACAACAACAACTGAACAACACACATTGTCGGTAGCGGCCATGTCCTCCCAGTAGCCAGTCATGTTGTAGCCTCTCATCCACAACTCCCCAGGACTCCCCCGTGGCACAGTCAACCCTTCCTGGTCCACCACCTTGGCCTGGCAACAACAACAACAACTGAACAACACACATTGTCGGTAGCGGCCGTGTCCTCCCAGTAGCCAGTCATGTTGTAGCATCTCATCCACAACTCCCCGGGACTCCCCCGTGGTACGGTCAGCCCTTCCTGGTCCACCACCTTGGCCTGGCAACAACAACAACAACAACCACTGAACAACACACATTGTCGGTAGCGGCCGTGTCCTCCCAGTAGCCAGTCATGTTGTAGCATCTCATCCACAACTCCCCGGGACTCCCCCGTGGTACGGTCAGCCCTTCCTGGTCCACCACCTTGGCCTGGCAACAACAACAACAACAACCACTGAACAACACATAGGGCAATAAGATACCAGAACGTAGATCAATGAAGATGAACTGTAGTACAAACAATAGTAACTGTCGAAGAAGGAGGGAAAATTTAAATCTAGAAAAGAAATACTGAAGTCAAATATTTTAATAAAAGATGCCATATCATTGATAAAATATTGACCTTTGAAAAGTTGAAAACAAAAAAGTTCACTTACTGAACACAGGAAATAATTTACTTAACACCCAAACTCTATGAAAAGAAACTAGCAAAATAAAACATTTAAATTGTGTTAAGAATATTTCACTTATAAAAATGTCATTTAGGAATTACTAATATTATTTCCAATAGGGCAGACATAATAATACAGTAATAATAAATTTTGTAAAAAATTTATTTTTGTATTATGGGATAATATCTTAAAATATAATTTTAAGACATTTTTATACTTGTGTATTTTTTATTTGACTGAATTGTTCAGGATATATAGACAATTAAAAGTTTGCCCCATGTTATTCTTATGGGACTCAAAATGACCTTCCATTGGCTGTAGCTCCCTAACCATTAAGTTTAGAGAAAAATGTCAAAGAATAAAGAATTGCAAATAAAGAATCCCCCCCCCCCCTACCATCACTACCCCTAAGGGTAAAAATTTGAATACTAACCATCATTATTGTAGCCCCTCATCCCAAAGAAGGTTGCCACAAACCGATTTCTAATATCTCAAATAGTTAAAAAGTTAAGGGGTTGGGGGTGCAAGTTACTTTTCAACCACCCTGTATACTTTTACTCATGTCTAGATAACAACTAGGGTTAGACCTTGGAGCGTCAGCTGAGAATTGTAGCAACAGGCATGTTACTACACTGCTACATTAAAAATTGAAATTCCCTGCATGCATGGAGAAGAGCCTAAGGTACAAGCATTTCCGTTACGCAGAATAAGATGACATTTTCTTCAATTTTCCAAAGCCAATTCTTGATTTTTGTTTGATTGTAATTTTCTTTGAATGTTTATTATGCATAAATCATTATACATTTATTTGTTTTTCAGAGTCAATTAAAAGAAGTAAAAACACCTAAAATCTGAACAAAAGTTTTTTTTTAATTAATGCTAATATCTGGTGCTTCCCTACCTCAACATTTTCAGAGACCTTTCCAACAGTGGACGTCATGTAGTACTCCGAGTCTTCTCTGGTAGAAGTGAAACACATCGCAGTAGTCTCTGTTAACCCATACACTGACTGTAACAAAAAAAACCAGAATACTATTGTAATTTTCTATATATTAATAGGCAAGCATATTTCTTCTTTTCCTTCTTTCCTTATATTTCCTTCTTTTTTCTCAGCTTGTGTGCATCTTAATATAAATTTTGCATACCGTTAGAAAGGTAGAGTCCTACCATGCATAGAGAAAGGTAGATTAGCAGAATCCCATTATAATTCAGTCCCCAGGACTACGCCCCACAGGCTTATAAAGTTTCAATGTTAATGTTATGGATGAAGGATAATTGGTTGAATCATCAGACAGCTGTTGTAATAACTACTGCTAGAAAAACAGGAATAACAGATGTTTCCGTTAAAAAATATTATTTGTACACTTTCTGGATCCAGATTAGCTGAAACTTTGGTCAAATTTCGATCAGGAGGCGATCTCTAGTATAGTAATCTGCAAGCATATTTCGTTTCCTCCTTTTTTCTCACCTTTTGCACATTGTAGGAGAAGCGACGCATAAAATATGCTCATGTAGATGAGCAGAATCCTATTACAATTCACATCGGCCACCAGGGCTCTATGCCCTTACAGGCTTTCAAAGATTCAATGTTAATCTTATGGAAGAATGGTAATGGATTAAATCATTAGACTGCTGTTGTAATAACAAATTAGCAAAACAGTAAGAACAGATTTTGTTCTCTACGATCCTGCCAAAATTGGTTTGACTACAAATAAATGCCATTTGATAAAATATGAAATTTAGTGATGGTAAAATTATTATGGTTAGGGTGGTGCAAAGTGAGATTATAATTTATCAGCCTGGGACTTTTAGGCCATCACAGAGTGATAAAACACGATAAATTCCCTGCTCCATTTCAGGCTTGGCATGGCAATTTTATCACTCTGAAACCTGCAGTTGTTCAATGAATGTTTTGTTCAATATTAATTACAAAATTATTTATATGAAACCATACATTAGGTCCGAGAAGAATACAGGTGTCAAATAAATCCTACAACTCACCATGACCCTGTCGCAGGAGAACGTAGTTTTCATTTTGCGGAAGAGCTCGGGTGAGCAGAGCGCTCCCCCGCTGACGGCGAACTCCGGGGACTGGTAGGAGAGTCGCTCCTCTGGCGACAAACTGGTCACGTGACTGCACAGGTCCACGTACATGGTGGGGGTGCCGAGCAGCATCGTGCATCTGGGAACACAGAGAAATAAAAACCTCCTTCATTACGATTTGATTTGTTTTAGCTGTTTCTCAGAGTCAAAAGTATGATAACTTAGTTAAAATAGATTCTCAAAAATCTGCATCAGCAAACTGAGGATCCCAGATATTCAGAAGCCATGAAGTAGATATTTTAACAGCTAAAAGGTCATCTTTGATTTTAAACATAAAACAGCTGTTGATAGTATAACAAACAGATGTTATAAGCTAGCTGAATAGAAGCAATTTTTTGCATGCATGCTTTTTAATGAAGACAAAAGGAAGAAAATGATCAAAGATTTAACGAAATTGAAAGTGGAACTTCCTTGTAATATTTTATCTATTTTATCATATGAAAATTTTGAAGTTTTGGACGTTATCTTTGAATTTATCAAAAGTGAAAATATCCTTATTTAACTCTTTTGTTATTTGATTGTTTTGTGGTAAAATTTCTATTGTTTAGTTTTTTAAAATCATAATTTTATTCCAATTGAGGGCTTGTCATGGCATTTTGTCACTTAGCCAAAATAAAGAGTTAAAAAAAAAAAAAATTGAAAAACACAATTCCATACTTTGGAGTGATACTTGCTTGATAAATGCAGCGCATTGTGCTGCACGGGCCCTCTTCAAGATTAATAATGTTTTATTCTTTTATGTGAAGACACAATCAGATTTCAGATTGGGTAATGGAGATCTTTACTTTTCCGTCCGGATGGCCTCGCAGGATGCCACAGCGTTGAACGTGGGCGCAGGAAGGACCATGGTGCTGCCGAAGTTGAGGCTGGCCAGGATCGCGCTGATGTAGGCCAACACATGGAAAAACGGCGGCTGTGCCAGTATCTTGTAGTGCTGTACAAACGATAATTCCACACTTTTAGTTTTTGTTGCAGATATATTTACACCTGATAAAATATTTCATTCATAGATTATTTAAGAAAATATGTTGGCCAGACATGACATTGGTTTTGCTGTAATTTGGGAAAAGTTAAAATTCCTTTCAAAAGGCCCCATTATGGTTTGATTTTAAAACAAGAGACAAATGATAACATTGAGTGAAGAACTATTTATAACCAACTGATAAAAAATATATCCTGAGTAGTAATAGTATGAAAGACGTTTTGCGTGGCTTTGCGCGACAAAAATTTCTACTAGGAGCGTTACCAACCTTACAAACTATTACAAATCAACTGCTGATTTTTACTATCATTATATAGTAATTTAAATTGTAAAAAAATATTAATATTTATTGGTTTGCTAACTGAGTTTGTATGCAAATGATAAAAATCTTCTTATCATGATGGGGAGCAATGGGTGATTAATTGTGATTTGAGAAACGCCTACTTTGCTTACATCAAAATGTGTGTTGGTTTGATTATAAAACGGCAAGTGTCAGATGATCATATTGAGTGAAGATCATATAAAACTTAAATCAGATACACTAAGTGTATCAAGTGTATCTTAGTATTCTGCTAATTGAATTTTCCCAGAAACTCTTTGGGGAAACCTTCCCAGAAAGGTTTTAGGGCAAATTTACCTTGTTTCCAAGACCAAGTCTTTTCGCACAGAAGTAGGAGTTGTTAATGAGTAAAAAGTGACTCAGAGGGACAGCTTTCGGTTTTCCTGTGGTGCCCTGCAAAAAAGAACTTTGTTATACAAATTTGAATTCGTAAATTAGAGTTACTCAGTAAGAATCATTTGACCTTACATAACTGAAATTGTATGCTAGAAAATTAAGGTGTTGATTGTGAAAAACCATAAGTGAAAGAAGAGGTAGGTAAAGAGTATTTTGTGAGTCAATTACCCGGTTCTGATTTTGAATTAAACTAAAGCTTCATCACAAAGATTATTTTTTAGTCGTTAGGCAATACAGTTTAAAAGATCTTATAAAATACAAAATGTTAAAATTTACATTTGGGAATACAATTGTTTTATATTTTGGGTTTACTTGACTTTGGTTTTCTGAGAAACGAGTTCAAAATAAGAAATCCATCAGTCAATTATTACACTTTATTACTTTTGCTACACTGATTATATTTTAACTATTTTTTTACTGTTAAAATAGTTTGTGTTTAAATATCTATTTTTGAATCAACACCAGTACAGTAATAACTAATTTACAGCTTATTGTTATAAGAAAATCAAAAGTTTAAAACTAACCTAAAAATGTTTTCCAAACTACGTACTGACGTGAATTGTATGTTTCCAAAATCTTCAGGACGAAGCTTGTGATTAGCTTCTTCTAATTTTTGAAAAGAATCAGTGCTGTTGGCCAGATCGGGCAGTTTGAAAGTCCCGCTGCAACATATGAAAATTAACTTGATTTAAAATCAGTAGTTAATTGAACAGATTTATTAAAAAATATTAATGCATGTTTTGCAATCGCACTAGGCACATTAACAGTCAACAAGTTTCTGAAACTAAACACACATTTTTGCTTTTCTTATAAACTTTTTATCTGAATAAATCTTAAGAATAACGTGGATATATAAATAGATCGCTTGAAATCTATTTTATGACTAAAATACTTGATGGATACACAGTAGGAGTAAGTTTTCGAAAGGGGTTTTCTGGTAAATATGCTGAAGGAAAAAAGATTGGTGAAACAGAAATTGTACTAACGGAAGACTTTTGTCAGAATTGACGATTATATAGGAGAAGTTGGGTAGTTTGTTGTTGTTGACGGTAGAGTTGACGGGCAAGTTTGGCAATTCGGGGAAGATCTCACTAAGCATGTTGTAGTAGTGTTGGTGTCGATAACTCTCTTCAGTGACCAAAGCTCGTACCCCCACCTTGGCCAGACAATACTCCATCTCGTGGGTCATGTAGGCAGGGTTCATGGATACCTGCAAACGTTGAATGCCATCAAAAGAAAATATCCAAGGAAAACAATTGTTGAAAAAATTCAAATAAAATGAAATCATCAAAATTAATTATATGTTCCGATCGCCCCTTAAATAAAAATTTTGAAATATATATCTTTCTCGAACATGCGTAGATAATCACTAACAAATTTTCATGATTTGTTTTGTTATCCGGCATCAAAACAACGGATCATACAGACGGATAATTTTTACTTCTTAAAACACTGAAATACTATTTATCTTGATTATTTTTTACTAGCTGTTGCCCGTCACGGCTTTGCCCGTGATTGAATGTATTGTATGGGTAGTAAAATCTTTTTAAAGAGCAAAAAAATCTACTTCCTTAAGAACGACATTGAAAAAAATGAAGTAGTGTGAGTGGAGCTCTGAAGAAATTTCGAAAACCTGTTCTTAGTGAGAAAAGGTTTCTTAAATAGAAAAGGTCCTGAGAACCTATGAGCAAATAGGAACGACGATGTCAAATTTCAACCCCGTAGGCCCTATAGTCACTTTGAAGTCATGTGGGGCGGAGCCCTAAAGAACGTCAAAACTATATTTGCAAAACCATTTCGTATAGTGAGCACCTGTTAGCAAAATGGAACATCCACGTTAAATTTATACCCTCTGGGATCTATGGTAATATTGAGGTTCTATGGGGCGGAGCGCTGAAGGAAATTTGCAAAATTATTTCTTAGTGACCACCTATGAGCAAAGAGGAACGTCCATGTCAAATTTCAACACCGTAGGCCCTACAGTCATTTTGAAGTTACGTGGGGTGAAGCCCTAAAGAACTTCAAAAACTATATTTACAAAACCATTTTGAAATGAGCACCTGTTAGCAAAACGGGGCATCCACGTTAAATTTATACCGTTAGGATCTATGGTAATTTTGAGGTTCCATGGGGCGGAGCCCTAAAGGAAATTTGCAATATTATTTCTCAGTGAGCACCTATGAGCATTTGAGCAAAGAGGAACGTCCATGTCAAATTTGAACCCCGTGGACCCTAGAGTAATTTTCAAACCTGTGGGTGGAAAAAACTATATTTGCAAAGCCTTTTCTTAGAAAGTAACTATTAGCAAAGAGGAACGTCCGATTCAAATTTAATCCCCGGAGGCCCAAAAGTAATTTCGAAGTCCTGGGGGGCAGCAGCCCTAAAGAACTTCGAAAACTATATTTGCAAAACAGTTTCATAGGGAGCACCCATGAGCAAAAAGAAACATCCATGTCAAATTTCAACCCCGGAGGCCCTAAAGTAATTCTGAAGTCCAGTGGGGCGGAGCCCTAAAGTGCTTCAAAAACTATACTTGTAAAACAGTTTCTTAATAAGTATCTATAAGCAAAGATAATCATCCATGTCAAATTTCAACACATAGGCTACACAGTAATTAATTGTGAGCTTCTGTGGGGCGGAGCCCTAAAGGGGATGTTCAAAGCGCGAGCACCTAAGAGAAAAGAGATTACTCCGAATTCCAACCCCGCACGTTTCTAATTTGTATTTATTTTGGCCATACGGATGCCGTTATATTGGAATTTTGAAGGCCTGTGGGGCGGAGGCCTGAAGGAATTTCTCAAAATCGTTTCTTAGTGAGCAACTAAAAGGCAAGACGAACCTGTGTTTAAAGTTTCAAGTAAATTTGTTTGGTAGTTCCTGAGATTTCATGATGAGTCAGTCAGTAATCACTCCCCGTCAGGATTAGCTTGGTCGCTAAGCTCACTCGCCGCAACTATCCTCCGGTTTTTTTAATTACCAATCTTCCCTCAATAATTTGAATGAGAACAGCTGTTTACAAAATTAATATTCCTTAATGTAATCATATGTTTTAATACAAAAATGTTGCTTCCATAAGAATAACATGGTAACTTTGAAGATGTATGGGGCGGAGCCCTGAAGGAATTTTGCAAAATCGTTTCTTAGTGAGCACCTAAGGGGCAAGACGAACCTATGTTCAAAGTTTTAAGTAAATCCGTTTGGTGGTTCCTGAGATTTTGTGATGAGTCAGTGAGTGGGATTTCGCTTTTATATATATAGATGTTTCCGTTTCCGATCAGAATTATTTTTAAAGCACATCTCCTTATTAAACAGATAGTTCTTGTCAAAAGCACTCAAAGTATAAAAACATTTTGGGCAAGGTCATATAATGAGGTAACTGCGTTGAGAGGAAAGATAAGATAAAAAAAAAACAATCAGCGTTATGGGTGCATTTTCCTCAACGAGGGCAGTTTGATTTACTTGGCAAACTCATAGATGTAGAGAGATGGGTTGGACGATTAAAACATTAGAGATTTTCAATCATATCTACTGTCTCTGCAAGGCAATTTCTAAAAGCAATCGATAAGCTTTTCAGGCCTTAGATACCTATAAGATAAAAAAATTTGGGGGTTTCATATAAAAATCATACATCTTTCATTGTTATCTTTCATCATGGTGAAAATTTATGTTAAGGAGATTGCCACATAATAAGACATTTAAAAATGGTAACACTAAAAAAATGTGATACCAACCAGTATGAGCCCGGCCTTGGCTGCCGCGACAGCGGTGAGGAACCACTGGGTGGAGTTGGGACTACAGACGCCTATCCTGTCCCCAGGCTTCAGCCCCAGCTCCAACAGTCCTGCCGCTAGCTTGCTGGCCTGTAAATATCATTATATAATGAACCACTGCGTGGAGTTGGGACTACAGACGCCTATCCTGTCCCCAGGTTTCAGCCCCAGCTCCAACAGTCCTGCCGCTAGCTTGCTGGCCTGCAAATATCATTATATAAGGAACCACTGGGTGGAGTTGGGGCTACAGACGCCTATCCTGTCCCCCGACTTCAGCCCCAGCTACAACAGTCCTGCAGCTAGCTTGCTGGCCTGTAAATATCATTATATAATGAACCACTGCGTGGAGTTGGGACTACAGACGCCTATCCTGTCCCCAGGTTTCAGCCCCAGCTACAACAATCCTGCCGCTAGCTTGCTGGCCTGCAAATATCATTATATAAGGAACCACTGCGTGGAGTTGGGACTACAGACGCCTATCCTGTCCCCCGACTTCAGCCCCAGCTACAACAGTCCTGCCGCTAGCTTGCTGGCCTGCAAATATCATTATATAAGGAACCACTGCGAAGAGTTGGGACTACAGACGCCTATCCTGTCCCCCGACTTCAGCCCCAGCTACAACAGTCCTGCCGCTAGCTTGCTGGCCTGCAAATATCATTATATAAGGAACCACTGCGTGGAGTTGGGACTACAGACGCCTATCCTGTCCCCCGACTTCAGCCCCAGCTACAACAGTCCTACTGCTAGCTTGCTGGCCTGCAAATATCATTATATAAGGAACCACTGCGTGGAGTTGGGACTACAGACGCCTATCCTGTCCCCCGACTTCAGCCCCAGCTACAACAGTCCTGCCGCTAGCTTGCTGGCCTGCAAATATCATTATATAAGGAACCACTGCGTGGAGTTGGGACTACAGACGCCTATCCTGTCCCCCGACTTCAGCCCCAGCTACAACAGTCCTGCCGCTAGCTTGCTGGCCTGCAAATATCATTATATAAGGAACCACTGGGTGGAGTTGGGACTACAGACGCCTATCCTGTCCCCAGGCTTCAGCCCCAGCTACAACAGTCCTGCTGCTAGCTTGCTGGCCTGCAAATATCATTATATAAGGAACCACTGGGTGGAGTTGGGACTACAGACGCCTATCCTGTCCCCAGGCTTCAGCCCCAGCTACAACAGTCCTGCTGCTAGCTTGCTGGCCTGTAAATATCATTATATAAGGAACCACTGCGTGGAGTTGGGGCTACAGACGCCTATCCTGTCCCCAGGCTTCAGCCCCAGCTACAACAGTCCTGCCGCTAGCTTGCTGGCCTGTAAATATCATTATATAATGAACCACTGCGTGGAGTTGGGACTACAGAAGCCTATCCTGTCCCCAGGCTTCAGCCCCAGCTCCAACAGTCCTGCTGCTAGCTTGCTGGCCTGTAAATATCATTATGTAAGGAACCACTGCGTGGAGTTGGGGCTACAGACGCCTATCCTGTCCCCAGGCTTCAGCCCCAGCTCCAACAGTCCTGCCGCTAGCTTGCTGGCCTGTAAATATCATTATATAAGGAACCACTGCGTGGAGTTGGGACTACAGACGCCTATCCTGTCCCCAGGCTTCAGCCCCAGCTCCAACAGTCCTGCCGCGAGCTTGCTGGCCTGTAAATATCATTATATAAGGAACCACTGCGTGGAGTTGGGACTACAGACGCCTATCCTGTCCCCAGGCTTCAGCCCCAGCTCCAACAGTCCTGCCGCGAGCTTGCTGGCCTGCAAATATAAAAGACCTCTTGGTGAAATCCCTTTTTTTAGTGTTAGATGGTAGGTGTCTTCCATGTCCGAAATATGTGCTTCATGTAAAGTAAGACGAGGAGCGCCTGGGTGATCTCTAGATCCTGATTGAGGTGGAGTCCTTCAGGGCTCATACATGGGGTCCAGGCATTAAGATATCCCGAAGGGCTCTGATCTGGATCCCCGCGATGTGTAGGGAGTATTTCTTGTACTTTGAACAAAAAAGACAACAAGCAACAAGCGTAAACCGCATTCCTCTAATGATAAGCTACGCATGTTCTAACCTCACCTGGTGCTCCATCTGACTGAAGGTGAGCCGGTGAGCCTCCGGTACCGACACCATCACCTCCCGGTCCGGCCACTAGCCAGACATGTTACGTTTGGGTTACATGATAAACTACGCATGTTCTACCTCACCTGGTGCTCCATCTGACTGAAGGTGAGCCGGTGAGCCTCCGGTACCGACACCATCACCTCCCGGTCCGGCCACCTGTCGGCTGCTCGGCTGGCCAGCTGGCCGATTGTCAAGTAGTGGAGCGGCTCCGAGGTCGGGTGGTGGTAGTAGCTCAGCTTCACATCACTGCTGCTATGTCTGTGAACAGCGCAATGCTAATGCTGTTCTTAAGTATCAAAAGAAATCACTCAATATCAGTCCCATGGTTTGTATGTGGCGCGCTATGGGACCAAGAGATATTTGCACCCCTTCCCCCTTGTGCTGGATCACCAAAAAAGTTTTTTCCTACGCCCCCAACAAACCTAAAACCTCTTGCGCTCCTGAGCCCAGGCCCACGGGACCCATTTACAAAATCGGCCCTGCGCAATATATATTTTTGTGTTGTCACATTAGCAGTAATTCGATTGAACTAAATCAAAACAGAACTAGAACTAAATTATGATGAAGCAGTTGAACGAGGCAAGTCAGAAGTTTCTGAGTGAGGATGTTTGAATTCTAGCCAGTATATCACTAAATCATATTTAGTTTTGAAATAACATTTTCTATAATATCAGTACTCTGATTATAGTATACTAGAGATTGCCCCCTGGTCGAAATTCAACCAATTTTTCAGTTAACCCGTTTTGTGTTAACCCTGGACCCAATTAGATTGAGATACATTTCATAACTAAAACATTTATTCTTCCTGATCTGTCAGCATTTTTTGTTACACTTCAATAAAACTCTTTCTTCCACAAGATTAACATTGAAACTTTAAGAGCCTGTAAGGCATAGACCTGGCGGCCGACTCCCATAATTTTTTTGCTGGAAACTACCAGAGGTGGCGATAATAACCAGTGGCGCCCCGCAAGTTTGTTTATGGCCCCCCCAACCCTAATAATGCATTTAAAAAACATATTACACCTGGGATCAGGGCCAGAGCCGGCCTTAGCCTGTGCGGGGCCCAGTGCAATCTTCCAGTGCGGGGTTCCCAAAAAACTACCCCCTCCCCTCCTGCAAACCTTTATTTTCTACCTCTCTAAATCCCAAATCGTAACCTACTATTTAAAAATGAAATAATAAAAAAATAAGGCATAATGAAGATTGTGACAAAAAACAAATGAGACACGTTAATTAATTAATATAGCACAAGATGAAAAACATACTTTTTTAACTGTACAAAATGTAAATATAAAAAATGAGATGTTATTCAAACACATACACATTTTGTTAAGAATGAACAGTATAATTAATTTGAATATATCAAAAGAAAAATAGAATATTTTAAATTTTGTTTTAAGATATAGATGTGAAAAATTGGAGCTTTCTTTAGCAAAAAAATATTTATACCCCTGTCACAGCAGACCTGTGTACTTAGCGAATTTCCAATAGAATTTCAGATTATTTATTATCCCCATAAAAACACCATAAGATTGAGTATGTATGTTTGCTGCCATGGGGTGTTGTTAGAAAATCTATGTTAATCAATAATTGGTGAAGGTAAACACAAAATTGTATTAAGCCCTGGCAATTTTTATTCCCCCAATAAATCCCATGGGATTGAGTATGTTAGTTTTCTACCATATGGGTTTGTAAGCAAGTATAAGTTAAGTCCTATCTAAATAATGTAAATTTGATTAAATTATGTCAATAAATAAGCAAGATGTAGGGTTTTCTTGATTTTTCATAAGGATAACATGGAAAACAGATTTTTGGATTTTCTCTATAACCAGTTATGCTAAGATAAAAATTCAAAATACCAAATTGAATGTTTTTTATGCCCTTTTAAATGGTTTCAGTTCGCTAAAACAACAATCAATGTATTTACATAAAATAATAAAAATAAAATAGTTAATTTATTTGTTTTAGTTTTTTTATTACATGTTCTAAACGGTCTAAATTGTAGAATAATATAACATTTAAAGTATCGCAATTATAGTAATGTCAAATAAAACAGTCAAAACTACCAGTAATGCCAGCCATGTATGAATACATTAGGCCTATATTAAATTTCATCTGCATTAAGAAATTTTATTTCAAACGACTTGATTAAGATATCTGCCAAATTAGTGAGACTAACCTCTTGAACTGTTTACATTCTCCAAGGAACCTCTTTAGCGAGTGACATCTCACTCTGAGAACCATTTTATCACAGTCACCATGCACTGATATGACAAGTTCAACTGTCAAAACCTTCCTCACTTGCAACGGTTATTTATAGGTCATCCGATCGAGTAGAGTAGAACAGTTTTATCTCAAACGGAAACGGTGCTAAAGATACCGTAAACACTGTTGGGTGTGAAGAGTCTAGTGTTTGATTGGTCCACGTTGTTTTCACTCCTGCTAGTCACTCCACAATAAACTCGTCTGACCTTGCACGGCGCTGCCATCTAGCGGATCACGAGATAACTAACTCAACATGTCTGAACCGAGTACTGCTGGTCGGTAAAGTAGATCGTAGTGGTGCACGGTTTAGTTTATGTATGTTTGTGTGAATTAACGCACTTATCTTGTAAAAATGTGTTATTTATAATAAAAATAAATAACATTATTGTTGTTATTATTTTTTTTTTAAATACTGTGTTAACTTTTTATTATGTGTAGTCTGTCTAAAATTGATTACAAAACATGCCATTCAGAGTTTCCAACTAATAGAAAATCAACTTAAAATGCATAATATACTAAATACTCGTTTAGTAAAGTTGTGTGTCCGTTTTTAACAAACTTAATACACAAGATAAAAAGAGCTACGTGATGAGCCATTGTAATAATTAAGTAATGTGTTAATTTAACTGATTGACAAATTTTATACTTTTTTGAATTTAGTGCAGAATTACTAGTTTGGTTTGTGTATCAATCAATAAATCTTATATTCTAGTCAGTAACTAACCAAAATCAAAACATTAATTCATTTAAACACTCCCGGAGATATTCAAAGTCTCAGAGTGTGTTTCTTTAGACAAAACTACCTTGTTTATGATAACTATAACGCCTATATGACTAAGATAAAACTTTACCATAAAATTCTGAGTATGGGAATTTCGTTCATAAAACTCAAGTAATAAATTATATAGGTTTATCAAGACCAATTATTGAATTTGGTGTAAATTGATTACAATCAATCAAAGAAGAACAATAAGGAAGAGGAACTGTGAATTAACATTGTTTGCTTTGTCGTAAAACAGTTGACGCAATATTTTAAATCTTAATACCTTTTCTTACAAAAGAAAGAAGATCGACGTCAGGGAGTTTGTAGGAAAAGAATTAAAAAGCCACAAGTAGCAAATAAACTTATTTTAATCCTAGCTTCTTCTCCATAGCTTCTTTCAGCTTGAACTTTTGTACTTTGCCAGAACCAGTCTTGGGAAACTCTTTGAGAAACTCCACATACTTCGGAATCTTGAAGTAAGCAATCTGAAATAAGAAATTTTGCATATATGAACTTTTAATATGATTAAGTTATTACAATTTGTTTCATCCTTATATATACATGTTGTAATAGGAATAGGAGTAAAATATTATAAGAGCCAAAGGAGTTGTAAACTTAATTTTCTAAATTTTCAACATTACATATTAAAATGGTTTCTGGAGTGGACTAGTCAAATAGCCACTGACGTTTGTCAACGTTAAGGAGACTTTACATGCCTATAGCATAAGGACGATGTAGTTCACTGCACATCACGAGTCACTCGATGTAATTCAAGTGGTTCTTGTTGTGATGAACTACATGGATCGATCTTAGGATAGAGAAATGTAACTTCTGATGCAAAACGTTGACAAACTTCATCTATGAAACATAGTCTACTCCAAAACCCATCATACAGTATAACAATCGTGGAATTCCTCACTCTTAAATTTTCGTCATTGTAATATCTTGCCTTTTTCAGAAAGGATAATTTGTTAGTGTATTTTGTTATTATTTTCTAGGAAACTTGTACAAAAAACTTTCATTACACGATATTTAAAGTTAAATGTTATTTTATCTTCGTACCTTTCCTTTACAAAAGTCCTTGACCTCCTGTTCTGTCAGTGCAGCTCCGGGGTTGAGCCTCAGACTGCAACCGACCTCCTCCCCCAGCCTCTCACTGGACACCCCGTACACCTGCACGGCAACATAACCAACGCTTGTTACCTTATTCAACCATCATTGTGAAAAAATACAAAATAAGAATCTGTGATTCAATTTTTTCAATAGTACTAAATGCAATCCAAAGTGATCAAAGTTTGAACACAGCAAGCTCTGTTTTTGTTTCTCTCTACCTTTAGATCATGTTGTGATTTTACACTGACAAAGTAGAAGACAATGGTACCCATATAGTTCTCCATAATTCTTTTGTCTATAATTTTCTTTTTGTCTAATAAGCATACCAGAATTTTTTTTAACATATACTTTTGGCGTTTACCCAAAACATAATATATAACACACGTTGAACTTCTTTCTATTTTAGATATTCTAAATGTCGGGCCATAGGTTACAGAAAATGATGGCTTATATTGGAGGTTGGAAAAATTCAATCTAACAAATTTATTAATTAAATTACATATTTCTGCTATTGAAGGTTGTATATTTTACAAAGAATATAAACACTTTATTTAATTATACAAATGATTTCTCATAAAGTTTTTTAACTGTTTCATTACTGTACTGTACTGTTAAAGTACAGTGTCTTTCGGGGTAGTTTTAGTAATCTATTACTCTATAATAAAGTTAAATACATACGTTTTCTTGTTATGTTATGAAACTTATCGTCTGTTTCAGAAAAAGAAGAATTTTTGATAATGTCGTAAGTTGTGACCAATTAGCAAATCAGTCACTGGAAACCTTTGATTGCGTGTACAATGAAATGGAATGATAATAGGTATTCCTTTAGGCTAATTATTACCTTTGCTAACCTTTACGTTAGTATATCCTGTGATCCAGAGGCCTCTCATGCATGGCTGTTTTAGTTACGTCTACATCATGTCTCACCTGAGCGTCCAGGATGTCCGGATGTGTGACCAGGTAGTCCTCGACTTCCTTCGGCGAGATGTTCTCCCCTCCCCGGATGATCATGTCCTTGATCGTTTTAGTGACGTCTACCTCCTGACTCACCTGAACCTCCAGGATGTCCGGATGTGTGACCAGGTAGTCCTCGACTTCCTTCGGCGAGATGTTCTCCCCTCCCCGGATGATCATGTCCTTGATCGTTTTAGTGACGTCTACCTCCTGACTCACCTGAACCTCCAGGATGTCCGGATGTGTGACCAGGTAGTCCTCGACTTCCTTCGGCGAGATGTTCTCCCCTCCCCGAATGATCATGTCCTTGATCCTTCCCACCACTTGGCCGTACCCGTCCGCCGTCAGGATGAACTTGTCCCTTACTTCTACCTCCTGTCTCACCTGAGCGTCCAGGATATAAGGATGTGTGACCAGGTAGTCCTCGACTTCCTTCGGCGAGATGTTCTCCCCTCCCCGGATGATCATGTCCTTGATCCTTCCCACCATTTGGCCGTACCCGTCCGCCGTCAGGATGAACTTGTCCCTTACTTCTACCTCCTGTCTCACCTGAGCGTCCAGGATGTAAGGATGTGTGACCAGGTAGTCCTCGACTTCCTTCGGCGAGATGTTCTCCCCTCCCCGGATGATCATGTCCTTGATCGTTTTAGTTACGTTTACCTCCTGACTCACCTGAGCGTCCAGGATATCCGGATGTGTGACCAGGTAGTCCTCGACTTCCTTCGGCGAGATGTTCTCCCCGCCCTGGATGATCATGTCCTTGATGTCCTTGATCCTTTTAGTTACGTCTACCTCCTGACTCACCTGAGTGTCCAGGATGTCCGGATGTGTGACCAGGTAGTCCTCGACTTCCTTCGGCGAGATGTTCTCCCCACCCTGGATGATCATGTCCTTGATGTCCTTGATCCTTTTAGTTACGTCTACCTCCTGACTCACCTGAACCTCCAGGATGTCCGGATGTGTGACCAGGTAGTCCTCGACTTCCTTCGGCGAGATGTTCTCCCCTCCCCGAATGATCATGTCCTTGATCCTTCCCACCACTTGGCCGTACCCGTCCGCCGTCAGGATGAACTTGTCCCTTACTTCTACCTCCTGTCTCACCTGAGCGTCCAGGATATAAGGATGTGTGACCAGGTAGTCCTCGACTTCCTTCGGCGAGATGTTCTCCCCTCCCCGGATGATCATGTCCTTGATCCTTCCCACCATTTGGCCGTACCCGTCCGCCGTCAGGATGAACTTGTCCCTTACTTCTACCTCCTGTCTCACCTGAGCGTCCAGGATATAAGGATGTGTGACCAGGTAGTCCTCGACTTCCTTCGGCGAGATGTTCTCCCCTCCCCGGATGATCATGTCCTTGATCCTTCCCACCATTTGGCCGTACCCGTCCGCCGTCAGGATGAACTTGTCCCTTACTTCTACCTCCTGTCTCACCTGAGCGTCCAGGATGTAAGGATGTGTGACCAGGTAGTCCTCGACTTCCTTCGGCGAGATGTTCTCCCCTCCCCGGATGATCATGTCCTTGATCGTTTTAGTTACGTTTACCTCCTGACTCACCTGAGCGTCCAGGATATCCGGATGTGTGACCAGGTAGTCCTCGACTTCCTTCGGCGAGATGTTCTCCCCGCCCTGGATGATCATGTCCTTGATGTCCTTGATCCTTTTAGTTACGTCTACCTCCTGACTCACCTGAGCGTCCAGGATGTCCGGATGTGTGACCAGGTAGTCCTCGACTTCCTTCGGCGAGATGTTCTCCCCACCCTGGATGATCATGTCCTTGATGTCCTTGATCCTTTTAGTTACGTCTACCTCCTGACTCACCTGAGCGTCCAGGATGTCCGGATGTGTGACCAGGTAGTCCTCGACTTCCTTCGGCGAGATGTTCTCCCCTCCCCGAATGATCATGTCCTTGATCCTTCCCACCACTTGGCCGTACCCGTCCGCCGTCAGGATGAACTTGTCCCTGCCGAAGAAGGATAATTTATAATTGCCAGGTGTATGACATTTAGCAGAGTAGGAGGAATTTGTTTGAGAAATATTACATAAACAGTAAATTTTACCAAAACAGTAGTATTTATTTATTTAGTAATGTCAGGTACAATAATTACATATTGTGTTGACTACAATAATTAATTAGAAGATAGAGCCACCAGTTTAATATAAAAACCCATTGTAGCAAAGTGCATTTTATTTATTAAAATACTAGGTATTAATTTAATGCTAAGTGTTTGCATGGGTATGGTTTAAAACTCTACCACACTATAAAAAGCATTACTTATTAAATATTCTCGAAGATTTTTCTGAAATAATTTTTTATCATTAATAGTTCTAATTTCATCAGGAAGGTTATTAAAAAGTTTAGCTCCAGCATAACATGGCAATTTATGGTAAATTTCGAGTCTGTGAAAATCACATCTAAATAAATTTTTATTACGTGTATCATAAGTATGAAAATTTGTGCCAAATTTTGAGTCGCATTTTGTTAGAAAATAATTAATCGTTTGATAAATATACAGACTAGCTAATGTAAAAATTTCTAAACAACGAAAAGCTGATCGGCACGATTCTCTTCTGCCTATCTTTGCTAAGATTCGTAAAGATTTCTTTTGAAGAATAAATACTCTTGAAAATTTATAATCTGCACAAGCCCCCCAAAGAGGTAGTCCATATAACAAATGTGGTTGAATAAGACCATAATAAGCTGTTTTTAAAATTTTTGTATTACAATATGATGCTAGTCTGCGTAGAAGAAATATTCCAGAGGAAATTTTCTTACAGACATGGTCAATATGGTGGTCCCAAGTCAAATTTTGTTCTAAGTGTAAACCTAGGAATTTTACACATTTGACTTGCTCTAAAACATGTTCATTTATCATTATTACAGGATTTTTACTTTCATCTATATTACCTAAAGTAAAATTTATGTAGTTTGATTTTAAATAATTTACTCTTAAGTTTAAACTATTGAAAAATTGAATACAACAATTGACCGGTATGTAAGATACACTCTCTATTTTATCGACTGAATCAGCTGTAAAACTGAGAGTGGTATCATCGGCATATTGTGTGATTTGTTCAACATTTATTATTTCATCTAAATTGTTGACATAGAGTGTGAACAATACAGGCCCAAGAATTGAGCCTTGGGGCACACCATAAGCTATATTTTCTCTATTTGACAATTTATTTTCTATTAATACTTGTTGGGTCCTTCCTTCGAGGTAGGATTTAATCCAACTAAAGGCAGTTCCCCGAATACCATATTTATAAAGTTTATTCAGAAGTAAAGCATGATCAACACAATCAAATGCTTTACTAAGGTCCAAAAAAACACTTGTTGCTTTATGATGTTTTTCAAGTCCAATTACAATGTATTCAAGAAATTTATTTATAGCATCAAGTGTATTGAAACCCTCTCTGAAACCAAATTGAGCTTTTGAAAGAATATTGTTATGGTCCAGAAATGAGGTAAGTCGACTCAAAAAAAGTTTTTCCATGATTTTCCCAAAGATAGGCAGGAGAGCAATCGGTCGGTAATTATTCATGTCTAATGGATCCCCTTTCTTAAATATAGGTATGACCTTTGATAGTTTTAAATTGTCAGGGAATATACCTTTTTCGAATGACAGATTGATAAGTTGTGTTAAAATTTTGCTAATACTTGAAAATATCTGTTTAAATAACCACATGGACAAGCCAGTGATGTCAGTTGATTTTTTTGCAGTAAAATGTTTGATAACATATATCAATTCCTCTTCTGTTACAGGGCACAAAAACATAGAGTTTGTAATCGTTCTTTTACTTACTATTACTGCAGGTTTGATATCATTGCTAACAGCTATGTTTGAGAAGAAACTATTAAAGTGTTGGGCTATACTTAAGGGGTCCAAAACGTAATTGTCATTTACTTTAAGCTTCAAGGGGATTTTAATTTTTTCTTGGTAACCGTTTATCACATTCCACGCAGTTTTAGAAATATTGTCAGATTGTTCAATTCTTTTGTTTATGTCATAGGCTTTTGCCGCTTTTATAACCTTTCTGTAAATTGATTTGTACCGCTTATAAAATGTTTTAAAGTGTTCATTTTGGGTGCTATAGAATATTTTCGAATATATTTTAATGTTTTTTCTAGATACCAAAATTCCTTTTGTTATCCATTTTGGTGGTTTATTGATAGGTTTTTCAACATATGTCCTTAAAGGACATGCGTTATCCAAATGACAAGTAAATGTTGAAATAAAGAGGGAAAATTTATCCTCAACCGAATCTGCACTATTTACAGATAGCCAGGATTCATTTTTTAATGATTCTTTTAGCTTCGCAATATTTTCTGGTAATGTGATACGTTTCAATTTTTTTGTTGAATGTATTAATTCAGGAGAACAATTGTTCAAAGTAACCATCTGTCCGAAATGGTCAGAAACAGCTGTGTTTATAACATCAATGGCTGTATGACCAGTTAAATTTGTAATCACGTTATCAATCGCAGTTTTAGAATTACCGTTTATACGTGTGGGAGAGTTTATTGACCATTGTAAACTGAATGAATATAATAAATCTTTAAATTGTTTTACACCTCTATCTTTAGTGTTTAGTACATCTATGTTAAAATCACCGATAATAATAAATTTTGTTTTGCGTTTGGTAAGGACCTGTAAAAGGAACTCAAATTTTTCAAAAAATGCATTGATATTACCATTTGGAGAACGGTAAATACCAATTAGGCTAATCTTTTTATTTTTAATATTGAATGAAATAAGAGTGATTTCTAAATTTTTGTCACTGGAAAAGTTAAAATTTAATTTATTAAATGCAATTGTGTTTTTAACAAATATTGCAACCCCTCCTGACTTATAATATTTCCGGCAGTATATGTTAGCTTGAACATAGTTCTGTAATTGGAAAAACTTTCATGTTTCAGTGTTAAAAGAATGTTCACTGATAACAAAGAAATTTGGATTTAATTCCATGCAAACAATTTCTAAAATATTAATTTTGTTAGTTGCACTCTGCGCATTTTGATGAAAAATTAAAATTTTATCTTTAATAAAAGCGAGGGGTTGTCTTTTAAGTTTTTCCTCCCAACGACTGGTGGCTTTACCTGTTTAAAGGGTCACATAGAATGAAAGGATTTGGAGTGGAAGACCCAGTTTGAAAGTTCATGCTCACTGAGTTGTTGCCGCAAAATGAAGGCAAGCAAGACTCTTTGTTTTCTTGATATAACAGTGAGTTGCCTTCAATCGAAATCAGATTTACGTCATTACTACTGGAACTTGAATTTAGGAAGGTATCACAAATGTTCACTTTGTCACAATCAGTTCTCCTTAATTGAGATAGTAGTACATCTTTATCCATTGATTTATTCCTGTTTGCTTCATTTTCTTTGGCTCTTGTCAATAACGGAGGAAAGTCTTTCAAGGATTTAATGTTTAACGTATTCTTAATGTGAACACACTTATTACTTCCAAGATAGTATTCTTCTTTCTTCTTTGAATCATATTTTATAGTGTCTGCAATTACAGTCATTAATTTTCTTTTACCACTCATTTTCAGGTGCAGACCATGAGTAGTATGATCTTTCCTGTTCATCTTAAAATTTTTCACTAAAACTAAACTATTATTATTTGTTAAATTCAAAGCTTTATTCCATTTACTGTTGATTTTGTTAATTTTATCATTTAGAATTGGCTTATCAAATCTATGAATGATACCTGGAAATATCATGTGATTTTACTAGTTTCTTTTAAGATATTTAAGTCTTCAAGAATGTTGTTTTCATTTGAGGTTAAATTTTCAATGTCATTTGTACCTCCAAGTACAACCACATAGTCTCTTTTAGTTAGTGATTCCGTAAGTTTAGGTAAATCCTGTGTAACTTGTTTAAATTTTGCATTTGGTTTGAAAACTGAGAATACTTTAAATTTGTCTTGTAGTTGGTCTTGTAATAATTCTCCACATCCTCTGCCATGACTGTCAGAGACCATGATAATTTTTGATTTGTTTTTACCTATAATTTCTTTACATTTTTCTTTCGTTTTGCTTGGGTCGCATTCATACTCTGTATTGCAAGTTGTGAATTCATTTTCAAGACATGCATATCTGTTAAAAGTTGGAATAGTGAACTTTTCTTGAAGTAACATAGGTGATTCATATTGTACGGATCGTGATTTCTTTGATATAGTTTTGTAGGTGTTATTTTCAGTCACTTCTTTATTTTCAGCCACTTCTTTGGGGACATAATCTCCATTAGGCCTAGATGTTTTTGGATCAGAAAAGTCAATGTTTTTTACGTTTGTTCGATCACATACATTTTCTAGCACATTTCCACTTTCTTTCACTTTATCTATTACAGTTTTGGCATTTACTAGAACATGCAAACCACACTCAAAATATGATTTCTGCTGTATTGTTTCAGCTTCAACAAAGTTTGAATTGCTATTTATATTGTTTGCCAGTTGCTCTGCATGCTTCTTATTTAAACCATGGACACTATCAAAGTGATAGAAGGTGTTATTGTTCCTTTGGTATACCAATAACTCCAATGGTTCCCATTGTAACTGCTTTTCGATTGAGTTTCAGGGCAGTCATTCAAGCAAAATAAGGCAAAGTTGGCTTTATCAAAGTCAAGAGATGTTAGTGTTGTCAGATTTTCGTACAAAGTGCCGTATTTCAGTATCTGGGTGGTTGTAGGTCCAATTAATAGTATGTCTTTTCTCACTTCCGAAACATCATTATGTAAACAATCAAAATAAGACTGAAGATGATCATCATTTAAGTATACATCATTATTGTGGCTAGCATCAGAAGGTATTTTGCCCTGGATGTTTTTTAAGCTTCTTTTATAACTGCAATGTTGTAATTTAAGTTCTTCATTTCTTCATGTAAGGCATTTTTTCTTAATTCTAACTCCTTAATTTCCTCTTGCATTTTACAAATTGTTGTTTTTAGATTTGATAGCACTTTATCCTGTGGTTCTACCCATGGATTCCATGTTATTGTTGGCTTTTTGACGCCGCGTCTGGATAATGGATTTGATCATTTCAAAACTATTATTTATGTCTTTGGGTTTTAAAATTTTATTCAAATATTTAATTTATCTCAGCTGATATATTGTGATTAAGATGTACAAATATAAAATAGGTTATATGCAACTGTATTTTCAATTTTCTTATTTAATTGAAGATTATAATTTAGATATTTGGTTGAGTTTGTGAGTTAAGTCCTTAGATTTGTCTTATAACTAGGAATTACTTACTTTCTACGCTAATAATTTAAAATTTAACATCTTATAAAGAGCACAATTTTTCACTGTTCACAACAACATTGAATTAGAGGTTAGTAAAGTTGTTTATAAGTTGTTAACCACTAAAGAGCAGTTAAAATCGATGAAAGGCTTAAAAATTTTATTCTTACTTGGTTTATTCCCTACTAGGTTTTCATAGGAGTCTTTTTAAAAATTTAATATATAGGCCTATAATTCATTGTTTCGTTTCTATTTTAGTTTAATTGATAATTGTAGTATTGTATTGTAGTAGTCATTTTATCCGAGGAAAACGAATTGCCAATAGTTTGAAATTATTTTTCTTGTAGCATCGTTGGGCCAACGTTGGATTATGGTCGGGGTGGTAGAGAAATGGTCGGTTTGCATTTTCGAGGTTGGCCCAACGAATAAATTGTCGGGTAATTCTAGCCAAAAATTTCTACCAAAATATAACGTTGGGCTATTGTTGGAAACAAAAGACAAAATGAACCATTTACAAATAGGTGGCTCAATAGAACAGGATTGTAAAGAGTGCTTTGGAGGTGACTGGCCTATTCAAACGGTATTGCTAAAATATTACGTAAATTAAATCTTCTGGAAACTTTCACAGTGAAGAAATGGTAATTCGCTTTGGTTCATGCTATTTTAATTTTATAATCAGGGCCTTTTGCCCCTATGAGCCACTAGTCATCAATACATTTAGTATAAGCAACTGTCCAAACCCTGGTATTGTTGATTTAACCAACTATTATTGCAAATAGGCTAAAACCTAATGTCGAATTGCGACTGGATCTGGGATAGAACCCATCGAGGAATGAACTGTCAAACTTTTCATTATGAAGTGAGCTCTTTAACCACTCTCCTACCCGATATGTAAACTTATCTCGAGTTTGACAAACTGATAAGATTTTTAATTAAAAGTCAGCTGGAAATGTGTCTTTATCATTTTTTTAAAATAAAATACTAGTGTACTTGTTGATCAGTATCGAGCAATTTATTTTGGGCTAATTTTACTGTTTACGCTTTATAATCAGTTCGTTAGGCCCAGTTCACACGAGCTTGAACACTCTGCGTGCACGCTGCGTCGACGCGGCTGTGCTGCAAATATTCAGTTCACACGTAGCGTTACTTAGGCGTTGACTTGAATTTAAGCAACATATGTTTATGAATTGCCGTATTAGTCATGTGGATTAAAAAAGAATTCCGTATAGTTATGCTATCGAAATATCGATCAGTGCTCAGGTAAATACTGGAGGAATATAAAAGAGAACTGTAGTCATTCTGTAGGATTCTTAGATTATAATTATATCCTAACTATAAAGAATAGGAAGCACTGGATACACCCTTTGGTGAGTTCCTGTTTAGTAAAAGGAGCATTTGTTAGACTTTTTGTGTCCTCCGAAGTGACAAGGTACATAAATGAGTACAATAATTATTACTATGATTACAGTAATTGCAACGAGTACATTGAATAGAAAGGTACTATAATTACAATTAGTGCCGGAGATCCATAAATGTAGGCCTACGAGTTCAGCCGGGCCCTCGATACAGCTACAGCTCCTTGCGATGAGGAGGCGGAGGCAGAGTATGTTTTAAGGAAGAGGACGGCCCTCATTGTTTTGTGTGGCCGGCGAGGTTGTTTTAAAGCTTCGAGTTGACAAAGATGGCTTTCAGATGGTTTTTTATGTTGTTTGAAGTTGAATTTGAAAATGAAAAGGCTTTAACGACAACGCTAACTTAACTTAGCCTAACATTTATCTTAGACCATTGTGCCAACATTTACTTCAGACCTTGAATCTTTACTGCCAATACCAATGCCTCTGTAACGGAAACAGCAAATATGGGAGGGGGGATATAAACTGTATTCTAGGAGCACCAGACCCTTCAATCAGTTACTGCATGGCAGATCATAGCTTGGCTAATTATTATTATTGTCTCAGGTAAATAGCATGTTTACAGCAATCAAAAACGTACAATAGTCAAAATATACCTAATCTGCAGCTTTAAATACATTTTTTTACTATTAAAACATAATACATAATTGGAATTTAGTAATGTTCTCATTGAAAAAGTAAAGTGGCGTTCTTTATATTACCCAGGAATCAATTATTATTGGTATTATTATTGCCTTATTATTATTGCATTTTAAGGTGTTTTCCTCGATTCGAAGTGACTATAATAATTTAAAAAAATAGCTACAAGATAACACATATCACAAACATTTTTATTTTTTATTTGATAACTTTAGTAGGCTTACTGAGTTTTTAATAAACGATAGCACGGTAGAATCTTAACTAACGTTAACTCTTATTTTTCATCATAAAAATCCATATTTTATAAAATATTGATTATTTAATTTTCATCAATATTATTTTTATTAGGGGAAAGAAGGGTAATGGTGCGTACCTAAGGGGAAAAAATTCTTCCCAGAAAATATGCGGGCAAAAATTACCAATACATGTGTCAAACTCTTTGCTATTTAATGTAGTTTCTTATAAAAAATTATCATTATCATATATATTAACATTGATTAAATATCCACCATTATATAAGAATATGCACTTGCGCACGATTTCCCTACCCATCGGGTAATTGTGCGCATCGGGGTGGGTAATGGTGCGCAGGGACGTATGGGTTGAAATAATTAGAATAAATGTGTTTCATTAATATAAATTCAATATCAATATAACATATGGAATGTCTTAAAGCTAAACAATACTTTCTTTTAGCTTTACAATACACTTAACAAAAGTTTTGATTAAAATTACAAAATTGTTCAAGGGTTAATGAAAAATTAACACATGTAGGCTAATTTTCTGCTATGTCTGCACCTGAGCTGTCTGTATGACTCCAGGACGAACAGTTTATGAGTATCTGTAAACAAGAATGTGAAAAGGGGAAGTAATTTTTTTCTTACCTATAAATACATGGTGCCAACTGCCGCGCACCATTACCCGATATTGCATTCGAAAGTATTTTATTTTCTCACTATCTTAAGAAGGGATGAAACCATAAATTAATTGGTTCAAACGATAAAGCAAAGACTACCATTAATTGTAATACTAGATAAGTATTAAGTTATCTAAAGATCTGCCCTAACCTTACTATTTTCTGAGGCGCAAAAATAAGATGACACACACGACTTTTAGATTTTGGCCTCTCATAACCTCAAAAATTTCAGTATCGAAAACCACGAGGTCGGGTATTAGTTCTTGAGTCCCCCGCTAGGCTGCAGCACATACTGGAGCTTTTTAACTTATTTCATTCATAAGAAACTACGAAGCGCACCTTTACCCGCCGCGCACGATTACCCTACTCTCCCCTAGTATTATTCAAAATTATTGTGTTTTTATTTATGAACATGTGGCAACATGAGAGAAGAGGCAGTGCAGTTACGTTTGGGCAGTGACGCAAGTCTCGAATTTTGCAGCCACATCATCGCAGATGTCCTGCTGCTGCACGCGTCTCGTGTGTACCGCACCATTTGATTACATGCACTGCTCAATCGCAGCTGCAGAAGGAAGCTGCGACGACGCAGGTGCAAAACGCTCGTGTGAACCGAGAACGCCGACGCGAGCGTGAAGCTTGCAGCCACATCGACGCAGCATCACGGCCGCTGCAACGCCGCTGCTACGCCTCTCGTGTGAACCACTCCATTTGATTAAATACACTGCTCAAACGCCGCCGCAAGATGATGCTGCGTCGACGCAGGTGCAAAACGCTCGTGTGAACCGAGAACGCCGACGCGAGCGTGAAGCTTGCAGCCACATCGACGCAGCATCACGGCCGCTGCAACGCCGCTGCTACGCCTCTCGTGTGAACCACTCCATTTGATTAAATACACTGCTCAAACGCCGCCGCAAGATGATGCTGCGTCGACGCAGACGCAAGACGCTCGTGTGTACCGGGCCTTAATCCGTGCATCATCCTATGTTTAAAATCATAACCTCTGTGGTATTAGTAGCCAGATGTTCTTACTGGTGTAAATACTGTGTTTAACTGTTATAGCTGTCAACTTAAAATCTTTTAAATTTGCTCATCAATTTTAGTAAAATGGAGAAATGTAGAACTTTAAGAGCTTCTAGGTCCCTTCCGTTTGGATAGATATTTATCAATTTACTTCAGAAAGAACTTGTCTCCGAGCTTTATACAATGTGACTAAAATAATTAAAATTTGTTAGAAACTGTTGGAGGAGTTTCATGTACAAACCTGTCGGGTATTAAATATGTATAGATTTTCAAAATACTGTTTTCAAAAAATACCATGGTAATTAACTACACACCATCTTGTATTTTAGATCTATAAATAATTGTTAATTAAAAATAACAAACATACTTCAAAGCATTCATTTGTATAAACATAACCAAGACATGGATTACCCAGTTTTGATCCAGTAGTCTCGGGTGAGGATGTTGGCCGTTCCCTCGGGATCCTGCCAGTAGCCCTTCATGTTGTTGAAGGACCTCATCCACAGCTCCCCCGGCTCTCCCATAGGAACCGTCTTCCCGTCCAGCCCCACCACCTTGCCTGCGACCAACAACAGTTAACCACCTATGGACTGCCCAGTTTTGATCCAGTAGACCCGGATGAGGAATTTGTAGGTTCCCTCGGAATCCTGCCAGTATAGCCACAATAACATCAATGTTATCGGCTTTTAAAGAGTTTTTCTTATAAAAATATAAATCTAAAATCTTAAAATAAATTATAAATTAATTTAGGCCTACATACTTTTGTTCATTACAGTGAAAATGGGTTTATCACTATTATTCGTCAAAAGTATTTGTTTTGTCTATATTGGAACAAATGATTTCATAACCATAACTCTGAGATGTATAGGTGTCTCGTTCTCTATTACTTTGTATACTTAAGCTACTAAGATTTTCTGTACACCGGAATGCCCCGTCAGTACGGCTTCAGAAAGGGACGGTCAACGATCGACGCTGTCACCGAAGTTCAGAGAGCTGTGGAGAGAGCCGAGAGCCACAACCATTTCTCCCGCCGAATAGTGCTTCTTGTTACGCTGATGTCAAGAATGCCTTCAACTCGGCGAGGTGGGTCGATATGTTGGATGCGCTTCGCAACACCTTTCGTATTCCTGCATATCTGTTGCGGCTCATCGAGGATTATCTACGCTCTCGAAGCCTGATTTATGACACGAGGGACGGAATGCGGACGATGGAAGTCACTTCTGGTGCCGCACAAGGTTCAATACTCGGCCCCGGATCTCTGGAACGTTGCCTATGACAGCCTCCTGAGGTCCGAGATGCCTGAGGAAACCACTTTGGTTGGGTACGCCGATGACGTCGCAGCTCTCATTGCTGCACGCAACCTTGAGCTGGCCCAACTAAAGTTGAACCGAGTCATGCGTGTGGTTAACACCTGGATGTCAGATCACGGTCTCTCGCTTGCTCTCAGTAAGACGGAGATTGTGATCCTCACGAAAAAGAGGATCGACACCGTCGTCCCACTCCGAGTGGGAAGGGAGGTTGTCACATCAACTCGTGCCGCCAAATACCTTGGGGTTATGGTGGACACCAAGTTAAGCTGGAGGGATCAGATCTTCCGTACGGCGGACAAGGCCGCTAAGGTAGTCACTTACCTAGTAGGCTGATGGCCAATGTCGGGGGTCCCCGATCCAGCAGAAGACGTCTGTTGATGTCCGCGGTCCAGTCCGTGCTTCTTTACGGGGCAGAGGTGTGGGCAGGCGCTCTAGATAAGGAGTGCTACAGGTTGCGACTCGCCCGGGTTCAGCGTCAAGCTGTTCTCAGGGTGTGTTCCGCCTACCGGACAGTGTCCGAGCCTGCCGTCCTGGTGGTCGCCGGAGTCATCCCTGTCAAGCTCTTGGCAGGGGAGAGGAAAGCGATTTATCAGAGACAAGGCGAGATCGGCAAGGACACGGCAAGAACAGAAGAGCGCTCCCGAACCTTCCAGCAGTGGCAACACAGCTGGGAGCACGACACCCGAGGACGATGGACTGCGCGACTTATCAAGCAGGTCCAAACATGGGTGGAACGTTGGCATGGAGAGGTGGACTACTACCTGACCCAATTTTTGACAGGTCACGGCTATTTTCGGTCGTACCTGAACCGGATGGGAAAGACCGGTTCACCGGACTGCATTTATTGCCCGGGTGTTCCCAACGATGCGGAACACACATTCTTCCGCTGTCCCCGTTGGGAAGGGCCCCGCCTGGAGACCACACAAATCTTTGGTGCATTTTCGGTGGACTCGGTCTGTCAAAAGATTTTGGAGGATGAGGGCAACTGGGATTGTTTGTCACAGTTCGTCCGGGGCATCCTCCTGGAAAAGAAAACCGATCTGGACCGCGAAGTGGCCCAGATCCCTTGATCGAGCGGCTGGATAAGGAGCGAGCCCCACGGGTGTAAGCCAAATTTAGGCCTAGCCTGACGTAATGTGATAAACAATTCCAGGTTAGATTCCTAAAGAGTAGAGGAGGTTTTTCAGTGGGTAAACCCGTTTTTAGGGGAGCCCCACACTACAGGCTAGCCACCTGTGTGCGTAATGCATTTTTCCGCCTCTCCCTCAAAAAAAAAAAAACTAAGATTTTCTTAGGACATTGTGCTTCGAAGACAATTTTTCACGAACTTTAATTTTTTTAAGAATTCCAAAAGAAGTAGTATTTAAAAATGTCAAAACAACCGAAGATTTTTATTTTACTTCTTCAAGAGAGAAAGGTGAAAGATTACTGAGCCTCTTGCAGTTAGTAGCTTACGGTACTTGAAAAATAGTTGATGACAGCAAACCTAATATTTCAGTTCAAGCTCCGGGTAAAAGTTTAATATTACAATAAAATTGGGATCAATAGCGTAATATAAAGTGTTGGCATACCTCGACATGTTCGCTGATCTTGCCGACAGTGGAGGTCATCTGATACTCAGTGTCGTCCTCTGAGGACTGGAAACACATCGCAGTGGTCTCGGTCAGCCCGTACACGGACTGCAACAACCACCACACTCAGCAGCACATTACAGTAAAAGATTTAGTTCTGATGGAATTTCGATGACAAACACACGGTTGAAGAAATGAAAGGACACGAAAAACCTTACCTTTATTGGGTTTACTAGGATTTAGATGCAAGAAAATGGATAAATGTATCAATTATAATTTATGAAACGACATGAACAGGCTTTAGGAAAGTGTGCCTTCAGTTTTCTGACGAATGTCCTCTAGCTCATGTTAAAGAGCAGTGTTTCAGTAAACTATTGGCTTATATTGCCAAAATCTCTTACTCGGCCTTAAAATGAAATATGGAATGGATGAAACATTAATTCTATATCAATCTGGTGGTTTCTATATAACGTGGATGCAACAATCATGAATTGGTGTTGTAATTAGTTTTTTCCTAAATTCTAAATAGTAAAAGAATTTAATACTCTGGTAGCTTGTAAGTTATAAAAATAATGGAAGTTGTACGATAGGCTTACGAGATACACAGCCAGGCATTAGGTTATCTGCAAAAGACTAAACATCTACTACAATGTGAGTGATGAGTTGGTATTCTTTGCTTCCTTGTATCGGGTGGTATCCAACACTAATTAATCAAACGAGCATTTAATATATGAATACAAACATTTTAAAACATAAATACTCCAAAGAAAGGAATAATAAAAAAACATATAGCTCTCACCACAACCCGGTCGCAAGAGAAGGTGGCCTTCATCCGGCGGAAGAGGTCAGGCGAGCAGAGCGCCCCACCGCTAACAGCGACCTCTGGCGCCTGGTGCAGGAGTCGCTCCTCTGGCGACAGACTGGTCACGTGACTGCACAGGTCCACGTACATGGTGGGGGTGCCGAGGAGCATGGTGCATCTGTAGGATGAAGCAGAACAATGAGAGTGTGCCGAGCAGCATGGTGCATCTGTAGGATAAAGCAGAACAATGAGGGTGTACCGAGCAGCATGGTGCATCTGTAGGATAAATCAGAACAATGAGGGTGTGCCGAGCAGCATGGTGCATCTGTAGGATAAAGCAGAACAATGAGGGTGTACCGAGCAGCATGGTGCATCTGTAGGATAAATCAGAACAATGAGGGTGTGCCGAGCAGCATGGTGCATCTGTAGGATAAAGCAGAACAATAAGTGTGTGCCGAGCAGCATAGTGCAACTGTAGGATAAAGCAGAACAATGAGGGTGTGCCGAGCAGCATGGTGCATCTGTAGGATAAAGCAGAACAATGAGGGTGTACCGAGCAGCATGGTGCATCTGTAGGATAAATCAGAACAATGAGGGTGTGCCGAACAGCGTAGTGCATCTGTAGGATAAAGCAGAACAACGAGGGTGTGCCGAGCAGCATGGTGCATCTGTAGGATAAAGCAGAACAATGAGAGTGTGCCGAGCAGCATGGTGCATCTGTAGGATAAAGCAGAACAATGAGGGTGTGCCGAACAGCATAGTGCATCTGTAGGATAAAGCAGAACAATGAGGGTGTGCCGAGCAGCATGGTGCATCTGTAGGATAAAGCAGAACAATGAGGGTGTGCCGAGCAGCATGGTGCATCTGTAGGATAAAGTAGAACAATGAGGGTGTGCCGAACAGCATGGTGCATCTGTAGGATAAAGCAGAACAATGAGGGTGTGCCGAGCAGCATGGTGCATCTGTAGAATGAAGCAGAACAATGAGGGTGTGCCGAGCAGCATGGTGCATCTGTAGAATGAAGGAAAACAATGAGGGTGTGCCGAGCAGCATGGTGCATCTGTAGGATAAAGCAGAACAATGAGGGTGTGCCGAGCAGCATGGTGCATCTGTAGAACAATGAGGTTGTAGAGAAATTTGTTGCGTCATGTTGGAAGGTGATGGTGTCTCTGTGAACAGGATGAGAAGGGGGAAGCCTCAAGTGTCACTTGGATTATTGACTTAATGTTTTAATGTACATAGAATACTTCTAAAATATATTTATGCTAGGGTTTTCCCAAATGTCTAATTCTAACAACTGATGTATTAAATGTAAGCTGATGAAAAGCATTAAATCGATAGAATCTTTTCAATTCCACTACACTATGATTTCTTTTCTTTTAAAATTTAGACCTCAGCTAGTTTCTAATACAATTATTGATCAACTATAAACTTACCTTTTGGAAACCAAATCAAACTATGGGATCCTTGCTATTTTACTGTACACTAGTATACCCACATGAGTATTCCCTATTTTCAGGACTACCAACGCTTCGGACGTTTAACTCCAAATTATTATAAGTTATAATCATTTTTCACCAGCTGTGGTGAAGTTCGGCCCACTCACTTCTCTTTCTTGATGGCCTCCGATGAGTCTGTGACACTGAAGGTGGGGGAGGGGAGGACGATGGTGCTGCCGAAGTTGAGACTCGCCAGCAGGGCGCTGATGTAGCCGAGCACGTGGAAAAACGGCGACTGGGCCAAGATCTTGTAGTTCTGCCGACACGACACAACAGACACCTACTTGACAATTTGCTGATGACTACTTGCAGATTCCACGTGTAGTCTGCACGTTTTAATAAAAGGATACACACCTTTTTATTAAAATGTCGCCAACTCAATATTTTTTAAAACAAAAAATAAAAGTCTATTGTTAAAACTATTAATTAGTTTTACACAAATGGCTATGCGAATCAGTCTAAAGAGTTAAATCACTTTAGGGGAGATAAATTCATTCAGTGACGTGTGTATCAAGTACTATAAATCACTGAGGTGGGGGTAACCTCCCCTCAATCCCTTTTCCCTAGCTGGCCAACAAGTCATCTCCCAACTATATGTGTCATGTATATTAATGGTAGTTATAATAGCAAACTGGTAGTTTTGAGAGAAAGGAGCTGGAGTACAGATGACATATGAAATGTAAAAGGGATTTTATATACTTGCGCGTAAAAAAAGTAGGAGTAGTGTGAATTTATTAATAACACTCAATAAGAGTTATTAATAACTCTTGTTAGTAGTGGCAAAACGCGGGATTTGGCTCAGTTCAAGGTCACCCGAGCGAACTCTGGCAAAAACATCAAACTGTTGTACCAAGAGTAAATTTTTCTAAATGTTGGCTCAAACCTGGAGGTAATTTGGATAGATCTTTGAAACAATCCTAAGTTCCAAGTTCACAGTCAAACTCAAGGTCATCACACTTTAACATGTACATTTAAGGTAGCACCAAAACGGTGCTACCTAGCTTGACATTTTCAAGTTTCCCAAGGTCATCGCAATTCCCCCCACCACTTCCCATATACCTAGAGTACGCGGAGCCGGACAGTCAGTCGCTCGGTGTCTGTCGTAGGGTGTACATCGCGGTTGCAGTAATGGCCTAAAGGGGGCTGCTGGGCCAGTTCAAGGTCACCCGAGCGGTGTCACATGACAGTTTAGGCAGAGTCACGTTGCAAACTTCAAGTTTCCTAAGCACTTTTGCGGTTTACCGTCCAATTTCGCTCCAAGTTGTGAAGGTCATGAGAACCCTGACTGAAACTCGGAGCGTATTGTGAGAAACAGCAAAAGTGCCAAAAAATTTTAGGTTTCAGCGTGACCTTGACCTTTGTGACATCGGTGACGTCATAATAATGACTTAAGGGGTGATGACGTCATCGCCACGTCATTTCTGCAACGTCATGGGTGTGACGTCACAGGATGACGTAATTGGCGATGGCGTCATCGATTGCGTCATCGATGACGTCATCTATGACGTCATCGGTGAGGTCATTGACCGGGATGACGTCATCGTTCGGGTGACCTTGAACTGAGCCAACTCCTGCTTTTTGCCACTACCCTTGTTAACATTTGTGTAAGTGAATAAAGACAGCCTGCTTATAGTGTGATTATAATCAAGTATAAAAATATATAATAATTTTGGAAGATAATATAGTTGACCTGATCCTGTATAATTTGCTTCAGAAACTTTGCGGCCAGTGACTTGTAGAAAAGTAAATAACAATAATTATTTACATGTAATTTATTTATTTGATTTGTTGCTAAATATTACTTAGCAGTTAATTAGGTTAAACCAGCGGCAACTCACCTTCTTGTTCATTCCAAGCCGCTTGCCAAAGCAGTACGAGTTGTTGACAAGGTTAAAGTGAGTCAGGGGAACAGCCTTGGGCTTCCCAGTTGTGCCCTACACAGCGGACACCAAGAAATTATAGGGTCATTTCAATTTGTAATGAATCCTGTCTTTAAACTTACAATATTTCATTCAAATGCTAACTATGTTAAGGGTGAAGTAAATGAATTCCTAGATCCTGGGATATAGTGTACTTATATACCGTTTAAGAATAAAGAGTGCCCAATAAGAATGATTATACTTAATGAATGATTATAATGTAATGTGCACAAACAATATATATTTTCCAGGACAAAACTGATTTTTAACCAAGTTGTTCAAACATCAAAGGCATATTCAATTAACTCCATCGCATGGCTTGATTTATCTTTCACGAGCTTAGCTTTTAACGTGGGATAACGTTAGCAAATGGCAAAGTTTAGTTTTAGCGAATTTCCCATAGGGAATAAGCTATTACCGTAGGTCTCATGGTAAGACCTAAGCCCAGGACCATGTTACTTTTTCGTTTTGAGGTGCCCAGAGACCAAAAATAATAGTCATTAAAATTTATATATATATATATATATATATATGTATATATATATATATATGTATATATGTATATATATATATATATGTGTCCCTAGACACGATAACTCTCGTAAAAATGGTCCGATCGACACCAAATTTGGTAGAGATGTGTAATGCTACGTTTATTCGGATGAGTTCGAAAACCAGACATATCGACCTACTGGAAGGGGTTGTTTTGGGGGGTTTTGTACCCCAAAAACGGGTTTTTGGCATTTTTCATATGTAAATTGTAAGAATTTTAAATTTTTATTTTGACCATTGGATTTAGCTCAAAAAAACACACAATTTAGTATTTTGAAGCTTTGCTCTATCTCCAATGGTTACCGAGATATTACAAAGTCTAAAGACAGTACGTTGTCTTTTGGGGCTCCAATGTTAATCTTATGGAGAATAAGGATGTGTTAATATTTCACTTATTAACCAATATTTTTGGATGAAACTTGGTATTTAGCTTCATGTGGTTGAGATTCATCCATTTAAGGTAAAAAATCTAGGTTTTTGTACTTATCATGGCAGCAAACCTGCATACCCTTTTCCTATGTTAATCATATGGAGAATAGGTAAACTCTTTTATTTATGGACAGATATTGATGAAACTTACTATTTGGCTTTATATGGTCGAAATAAATTTTTTCTATGCTAAAAACCTACTTTTAGTGTCCCCCATGGCAGCATACCTGCACACTCTTTCCCTATTAGGAGAATAATAGACATATTTCCCTATTAATGAGCACGTGATGAAATTTTGTTTACAAGTTTAGCTGGTCAAAACTAATATTACTAATTTGGAAATTCGCTGAGTACGCAGGTCTGCTGCGACGGGGGGTATTACTGTTCCATTCCATGTTCAAGATGAAATATTACAAGTAGGGGATAAACACCGGTTCTGGGCCAACCTTGACCTACTTAGGGGGAGTGGCTGGACCGGGATAGGGGTGGCTTCCGGTTGGGGTTGGTGTGTGGTGGCTTCCAGTGTGTAATTGGGGTGGTTTGACAGTGATAGATGGGTTCGGGAATTAGGTCAAGTCCATTCGGAGGAAGTTATCCCTCTATAACAATATTGTAGTGTCAGCGATAGCGGAATAGGTATTGGAAACATTATTCGATAGTTTTATTTGTAGAGTTGAAAAAGTGTTGTTTATTACTAATAGACTTTGAAATACAAATAGTGAAGACGAGGAGAAGGTAAAGGCATAATCCCCACAGTATGTATTTGAAAAGTTTTTACAGACGATTCGTATTCATGACCTCGATTTAATTATACGGTTATGAAAACATGATCTTTGCAATCAGCAAAACCCCATCCTCTGACCTTGTTGTGAATTATACTACTGTATTTAAATAGCATCCATATACCTACCGATGTAAATTGAATATTTCCATTATTTTCAGGTCTCAGATTTTGGCTCACATCATGAAGCTTTTGTAAACTGTCAGTACTGTTTAGGACATCACAGAATCTAAAGGCTCCTCTGAAAAATATTGAGAACATTATAGTGCAAAAGTGTAAAATGAAGATATTAAAAGTAAATCCATTGTTTGAGATAAACAACTGCGAGGATAAAGTGACATCTCTGATGTGTTACGTTTGATTATCGATTATTTGAAATTGGTTGAAAACTTGAATGTACTTTACAAACTTATGATTTGTCAAATAAATAAACACACATTGTAAATAAATTAAAAATAATTTTTAGCTTTGGTTGTTTATAATTATAGTAATTTAATTGCGCACTGGAAAGATATGAGTTTGTAAATAATTAATAATACGGTCATTACATATTTTTTAGTATGTGCCGATGGAATCGAGAAAAATCATAAAGAAACATAGTGAAAAACCAAACATACCTAATCAAAATTAACATTCATTGATACAACCAAGTGATTTTTTTAACCAATTGTTACCTACGGGAAAGACTTTTCGGAGTTGACGACAAGGTAGGCAAAGTCAGGAAGTTTATCACAAGATATCCTGGAGTTGGCGGGGAATTTATCCAGACCAGGGACTATGTCACACATCATGCTGTAGTAGTGTTGTTGTCTGTAGCTCTCGTCTGTGACTATAGCACGGACCCCCACCTTGGCCAAGCAGTACTCTAGCTCGTGGGTCATGTAGGCAGGGTTCATGGATACCTGCGACACAACAACATCAGGGAGTTTGGCCAGACCTGGGACTATGTCGCACATCATGCTGTAGTAGTGTTGTTGTCTGTAGCTCTCGTCAGTGACTATAGCACGGACCCCCACCTTAGCCAAGCAGTACTCTAGCTCGTGGGTCATGTAGGCGGGGTTCATGGATACCTGCGACACAACACATCAGGGAGTTTGGCCAGACCAGGGACTATGTCGCACATCATGCTGTAGTAGTGTTGTTGTCTGTAGCTCTCGTCAGTGACTATAGCACGGACCCCCACCTTAGCCAAGCAGTACTCTAGCTCGTGGGTCATGTAGGCGGGGTTCATGGATACCTACGACACAACAACATCAGGGAGTTTGGCCAGACCAGGGACTATGTCGCACATCATGCTGTAGTAGTGTTGTTGTCTGTAGCTCTCGTCTGTGACTATAGCACGGACCCCCACCTTGGCCAAGCAGTACTCTAGCTCGTGGGTCATGTAGGCGGGGTTCATGGATACCTGCGACACAACAACATCAGGGAGTTTGGCCAGACCAGGGACTATGTCGCACATCATGCTGTAGTAGTGTTGGTGTCCGTAGCTCTCGTCAGTGACTATAGCACGGACCCCCACCTTGGCCAAGCAGTACTCTAGCTCGTGGGTCATGTAGGCAGGGTTCATGGATACCTACGACACAAACAACATCAGGGAGTTTGGCCACATCTGGGACTATGTCGCACATCATGCTGTAGTAGTGTTGGTGTCCGTAGCTCTCGTCAGTGACTATAGCACGGACCCCCACCTTGGCCAAGCAGTACTCTAGCTCGTGGGTAATGTAGGCGGGGTTCATGGATACCTGCGACACAACAACATCAGGGAGTTTGGCCACATCTGGGACTATGTCGCACATCATGCTGTAGTAGTGTTGTTGTCTGTAGCTCTCGTCAGTGACTATAGCACGGACCCCCACCTTAGCCAAGCAGTACTCTAGCTCGTGGGTCATGTAGGCGGGGTTCGTGGATACCTACGACACAACAACAGCAGGGAGTTTGGCCAGACCAGGGACTATGTCACACATCATGCTGTAGTAGTGTTGTTGTCTGTAGCTCTCGTCTGTGACTATAGCACGGACCCCCACCTTGGCCAAGCAGTACTCTAGCTCGTGGGTCATGTAGGCGGGGTTCATGGATACCTGCGACACAACAACATCAGGGAGTTTGGCCAGACCAGGGACTATGTCGCACATCATGCTGTAGTAGTGTTGTTGTCTGTAGCTCTCGTCTGTGACTATAGCACGGACCCCCACCTTGGCCAAGCAGTACTCTAGCTCGTGGGTCATGTAGGCGGGGTTCATGGATACCTGCGACACAACAACATCAGGGAGTTTGGCCAGACCAGGGACTATGTCGCACATCATGCTGTAGTAGTGTTGTTGTCTGTAGCTCTCGTCTGTGACTATAGCACGGACCCCCACCTTGGCCAAACAGTACTCTAGCTCGTGGGTCATGTAGGCGGGGTTCATGGATACCTACGACACAACAACATCAGGGAGTTTGGCCACATCTGGGACTATGTCGCACATCATGCTGTAGTAGTGTTGTTGTCTGTAGCTCTCGTCAGAGACTATAGCATGTTCCTCCACTAGTATTTTAATAAAGAAAATTTACAAAATAAACAACAAAATATGTCTTATGTAAACCTTTGTTGAAAAAAATCATTAAAAAATGATAACGCTTAAATATTTTTATTTCAGTTATATCTTAAACAAAATTGTTTGTAAGAAAGTCAGTAAAGATTTTTTATTTGTTCAAAAACTTTGTTAGGGTCAGTTCAAGAGAGCGTTCTTCCAGGTTTTATATAATAGTGATTATGTATCGACAGTTGTTGTTACAGGCTATCTTCTTGAGTCAAGAGTAAAATGTTGATAACCTATGACAAGTTACAAAGGGATTAGAATCATGATAATCAGGCTTTGAAGTTTACGCCAGCAGTAGGCCTAACTTTTCACAAATGACAGCTGTTCCAAAACAGTGCTTAAAAGTAGTATTCTTTTATTTTTGTTTACGTTTCATATACTTTTCCTTGCTTTGTTGGCAACATATAAAGCCGCGTCTGCACTGGCCAAACATGTTCACCGAACAAAGTTCTTCTTAACTTTTCCGGACTTGTTCGTTGCTCAAGGAATCTAAAATAAACAAAGACAAGGTAGGGGTCAATACATGCAACGCCCTCTATTCACCAAGTGTTTTTTGCACCTTTGACATCACCATTTACTAATACTGATAATGCTAATGATGACGTCATAGGTGCAAAAGAACACCTGGTGCATAGAGAGCGTTGCCTGTCTTGACCCCTACCTTCCCTTTATTTATTTTAGATTCCTTGTTCGTTGCTAACCTTTTAGAATGTAAATCATATGGCCGGTAATTGTTTGTTAGGAATGTTTGTTGATCTTTTGTGTTCGCCGAACAAGTTCGCCACGAATGTTCGGCCAGTGCGGACGCGGCTTTAGACTAATAAATAATACAATTTTGAAACTGATTCTGTAAAAAAAATAAGTTTTCAAGTTTTTTTTTAAATCAATATACTCTCAAATGCAAAGTTTAGGAAAATCGACCCGCTAGATTTCAAGATGATGGAAAATACATAGCTGAGACTCAGACTCCGCTCGTATGATAGTGTGGTATAGGACTTATCTTAGAGACTGTTCATATTAGCTTTTAGGATTAAATTCATAAGCTGCATCTGATGTATTTGTTTGTTGTTTGTAGTGTGGGAAGGTATGCAATCGCCTGTAACATTATTAAATGCTTTTGAAATGGCTTTAGCCGCTGGAATGTAAAATAAAACAAGAAATTTCAAATTCCAACATTCGTTGATATCTAATTCCCGAAGGCTTTTTAGGTTGTAAACTTGTTGCAACTAAAAACATATAATCAACACTTTGCAAATAACGGATTTTATTTTTCCGAAACTCAAATTAATTTCCAATTATTAAGTTATTTTTCATGTTTTTTTAACATCTCTTACCAGTATGAGCCCGGCCTTGGCTGCCGCGACAGCTGTGAGGAACCACTGGGTGGAGTTGGGGCTACAGACGCCTATCCTGTCCCCTGGCTTCAGCCCCAGCTCCAACAGTCCTGCTGCTAGCTTGCTGGCCTGATAACAAAATAATGTTTGTATATTAATTTTATTTAAGCTTCAGAACACATCAAAATTTTTATTTTGAAAGCGTAACTCAACTCTTTATTAAAAAATAGCCATTAAATGTCTTTCGATTTTGCGAAGAGATTTTTGGACTTTTCTATGCATATTTGAATATAAATTGAAATACTCATGATCGAACTGGTAACCTTCAGATTCAAAGGGGAGCTCTTTAACCACTCAGCTACCCAGCCACACTGGATCATTCCAGCTATTAGAAACCGAAACCAGATTTGTCCAGAGTCCAGATATTAGAGCAAGATCTGATCAGATAAGAGAACGAGGTTATTTTAGATACTAGATCCAAATTTGTTCATATATTAGAGCAAGATCTGGTCAGTTATGAGATCAAGGTCATTTCAGTTATTAGAGCTTTATTTTTTCAGGTATTAGAGAGAGATCTGGTCAGTTATGAGATCAAGGTCATTTCAGTTATTAGAGCTGTATTTTTCCAGGTATTAGAGAGAGATCTGGTCAGTTATGAGATCAAGGTCATTTCAGTTATTAGAGCTGTATTTTTTCAGGTATTAGAGAGAGATCTGGTCAGTTATGATATCAAGGTCATTTCAGTTATTAGAGCTGTATTTTTCAGGTATTAGAGAGAGATCAGGCCAGTTATGGGAGCCAGGTATTTTTAGATATTAGAGCCAGATTTGTCCAGATGTTAGAGCAAGACCTAGGATCTAGCCAGTTTTGAGAGCCAGGTCATTTCAGTTATTAGAACAAGATATGCTCAGTAATGAAAGCAGGGTGTTTCATATACTAGAGCTAGATTTGTCGAGGTTTTAGAGAATGATCCCGTTCAGTTATGAGAATAAGATCTTTTCTATTGTTAGAGCCAGATTTGTCCGGATATTATAGCAAGCAAGGTCTGGTCAGTTATGAGAACCAGGTATGAATGAGAGATGAGTGTACGATGATTGCGGCCCGATCTTGTAATCTTGTTACTGACTAAGGCCGACATTCTCCTTAGACAGGGCTGTTAATTAATAGGCCAACAGCCAATGGTATATAGGGATCTACAGTTTAACGTGGGATCTGAACCAATTTCGACCTCATAAATGCGAATTGGTCTAATTATGACGATGGTTTTTGTGGATGAACTATTCACTAGAGATGAAGTTAAACCCTATCAGGGAATATTGCATCCACAAGCCATCGCTTATAACTATCCACAATTCATGATGTTATGTTTATTTCTTTTCAGTACAGCAGTTTTTTCTCTTGTAGCAGTATCAACATAAAAGTGTGTGGTAAATTTTAATTTGCTTTAGTAAGTTTTTCAACTATTTTACGTACACGTATGTTAGAAATACGTGCCAACTGATAGAACGCGTGATAATTTAATAAAAATCTACCTCATTATTATTGCTTATGCGATTACAATATACGAAACAGGATCAACACTTGTGTCGACCAATCGATAAAATTAACATAATTGGTCTAGATTTCGGGCATTGAATTAAGTGCAATTATTCGATATTGCTGAATACTTCAAGGTCAATTGTCCCACCTGCAGCTCCGCCTCCTGGAAGGTCAGCCTGGTCGAGTCCTGGACGGAGACGAACACCTCCTTGTCCGGCCACCGCTGGGCCGCCGGGTTGACAGTTGCCCGATGGTGAGGTAGTGTAGAGGCTCACTACCAGGGAGGTGGCAGTAGGATAGACCGGTCCCGGCCTCGCTGCTGAACCTGACAACGGTTGTGATTATAACTTAAACAACTCCCTCACTTCCAAGGACATGGAGGTGTTAATTTATACAACTAAAGATATCGTGGCAATGTGCTTCGGCCGGTGGCACACCAAAGCGGACGAGAGGCGACAAAGCATCTTACGACTTCACAAGCTTATATTATGTTTAAGTAGAATGCCCACACACTACAGAGAACACGACAGTGTGTGGGTATTCCATTCACTCAGATGGTTTTTAAGATGATTTGTCGCGTCGCGTCGTATCGCGTCCGTTTCGGTGTGCGGTAGGCCTTCCACGGCATCAAAACCTAGAAAACGAAAGTGTTTAATTTTCAGAAACATCTGTTTAAATCTGGCAAAGATTGTGCATTACTTAGGCCCGGTGCACACGAGCGTTTTGCGTTTGCGTTGACGCAGCTTTATTATGCAGCCGCGTTTGAGCAGTACATGTATTCAAATGGAGCAGTACACACGTAAACGCTCGTGTGCACCGGGGACGCCGCGTCGACTTAGCGTGCACGCAGTGTATTTTGACGCTCGTGTGAACCGGGCCTTACTGATTTACTTAAACATGAATCGTAGGCCTACACCATAAAAAACAGACAAACCTATTTTCTGAAAATACGAGGGCTATAGAAAAGTAAAATAAACTGATATTAGGCCTAAATCTTAAGAAAAATATGATAAATAAGAGGCAAACTTTCTTTAGTTAGTTTAGTTACTTTACTATAACTCTGATACCAACAGATCTCTCATTCATACTTGGCTTTAAACTACCTATTGAGTAACCGTAGGTCGCCATTTCAATAAAGGTATTAAGGTAAAGAGTAATTATATACCATTTTAATTCACAGTTGCACTCAATTTATACTAGTCAAATTTCCCGGAGAGACAATGTTATATACAATTATTAATGTCAAACTTAAAAGCTGCGCTGGGTAAAAGCCACAACGTAGCGATACTTTGGCATTGCGAGTAATAAGTAAAAAATCCACTCATTTCACTAAGTTTAGTTATTTAAATTACTGTAACTCTAGCTTTAAAAATATTGAACAATGATTCTTTTGGAGTCATAACCGAAACTAATATAATTTACGAACCTAATCCCACCTACTATTTGTCTCAACACAACAAAGCTATACTTTTATTAGATAGCCGAGTGAGCGAAGCGTACAAGCTCAACCAGTGTCAATAAAATTTTAACTATTTTGCGGCTTTCACTTCCTACAACACTGCTAGATAAGGCAGTGCTGCTTGAATGCGATAACAAGCCAGTGTTTACTGAACCACGGGACATTCAAGCATATCGGAATTGAGAAGTAAACAAAAGATTACATTCAAACATAACATTAAAACAATATCAAGTGAAATAGCTATCTGACTCAGTAGTTGTTTCTTATACAATTCAATGGCATGTTATTCAGTTGATTTCGTTTTAATTTTAGTCCTTTTAATGAAAGAGTAAAACAGATTCACGTACAATTTCTTAGAATTAAATTTAAGCTAGGTAGTCTTAAAGTTAATGTTCATAGGCACAAAGGAAGAGTTTACTTCTCTTGGTTGCTTATCACTTGAATAAAAATTTTCAGAAAAAATATTTGATAAAACATTTAGAAAGTTCAATGTGTCATGAAGGGCTATCAGTGATTAATGAACTCATAATTCAAAGTAATAGCGGCTCTTTTGTGACGATAAATGAACTAAAGGTTAATGGTTTTATACAGCTTTCAAACCGGAACATACCTATTAAATCAGTTAAAAGGTATTTTACGTCAAGATAGGTATAATGTGCTCGCTGGTATAAACGGGGTTTCGGGTAATAATATTCTGGTTTATTATTATTAGTGTACTTGCTGCTCACATTCGAGCAATTTAATTTCAACTATATCATATACGCTAAAAATGTTAAATTTAGTTTTAAATCAATGATAAAAAAATCAATCCGAAATTGTAATTACCCAAAACTACCCTGTCTTATTTGCAGCTGTACGAACAGGTGTTAAAAATGCTAATACCAATGTCATGTCATTGTTATGGAAGATTTTAAATTTCAATGATGGATAGTGCTTCAAGAATAATGTTTAATTCTTATAAAATTTTGGTGAAAACGACCAACGACTAACTTACAAACAAAGTCCAACGACAATTGTAGAGTTTCAATTAAAAAATTCTTTTAGGGTATTTATACAGTGTGTTCGTTTTTTATGCTCACCACTGGGATCCCGCAAACTATTAAAGGTACAGATAATGTCAAATTAGCAAAGTAGAGTAGTGCGGAATTATAAGCTGAACAAAATGATGAGTAAAAAATCGTTAGGGGTTCGTACACTGTGCTCGAAAAACTGTTTTGTGATCAAAACTTATTTTGCCTATAACTTTGTAATTTGTTCCAAAAAAAAAAAATAAATAAATAAAATATAATCTACGTAAAATTTTAGTCAAGTTTTATCCATAAAGTTTATTTTATATTTTAAAAATTACAAAGTTATAGGCAAAGAAGTTTTGAGTAAAAAACAGTTTTTCGAGCACAGCGAACTAACCAGTAGAAATATCTGAGGATTTTTACACATAATTTTGTTCAGCTTATAATTCCGCACTACTTTACTAATATGACCTTTAATGTAACTTTTATAGTTTGCGAGATCCCAATGGTGAGCATAAAAATGAGCACATGTAGATTAATATACAGGATGATTGGAAACCCCCTTCCGAAACTTAGTGTGGAGATTCCTTGGATGAAAATAAACAGAAAATCTTGCAGGAACATATGTACTCAAACGCTTCGTTAAGCAGCCAGCAGCCATTTTGTTTTTTAAACTCAATAATTTCTATTCCCTTAACTGATCGTTATATTGAGTTCATGTTTGGCATGAACCTTTATCACACTAATGGTCATGTTCAGGAAAAATATTTTTTTCATGTGAGAATTTAAAAAAAGGCGGCCATTTAAAATTTTAAACTTAAATATCTCAAAAAGCAATGTAATTGAAATGTTAACGTTAAAATGTAAATCTGATTACCCACAAGCTTATGAAGCAAAAATGATTTTTTGAGGTTGTAAGGCAATTTTTTACATTGTATTTTCTGTGAGAAAACGTCCCTTAAATACTTAAAATGTAAACATGATATTTCACTTTTTGTTGTTTACTTTTCTATCATTTATATCAATTTCAATATTTCAAATTAGTAAGATTGCATTATTTCAATAATTAGATAATGGACGTAATAAAATTTAAAACATCTTCAGGATTTATTTTTACTAATTAATTAGTTGGTGGGATAGAAAAAAGTAATGAAGTTTTGGGGAATCTCCTCTAACACTCCCATCCTCAACCAAACATTCGCTTAACGCTTTTAATTTAAAGGAAAAAGTTTATTAGAAGGGAATTTAATCAAGTTCCTAAATCAATATTGCATCATATAAAATCAAATCAAAAGCTAGTTTTCCATAAGTTTGTAAGACATATTGTATGCCATGCAGCATTGACTATGCACACTAACGTGAATAGACTTCTCATCCAATGATTTTCGTTTGATACCAAAACTTGGAAAGTTCGTGTACGCAGTGCCAAATTCGCTACAATCGATGTTGTCATGATTCAGCTGGATTTACAATGCTGCAAAAACACTTTTTTACCATAAGTTATAAAATGTCTCATCCTTGGTTGAGGAGAGTGGTAATACTGATTTATCTATCACAATATCACTTATGTACGCCACTAGAGATCGGACACCGTCAATCGGTTTCAATCACGCCTATGCTATGATAAATATATTCACGTTAGTGGATAAAGTCGAAGCATGTAGTCCTACATTTATTAAACCAGGCGTTTCTATTTATTTTATTTGTTTGAAAATTTTCCAAATTTTAAACTATATTTTGGACTTTTTAATTTAGTTTTGACTTTGAATTAGTTGTTTATCACAGTACGTACCTTCTCGCATGTTTACATTGACCCACCAACAGCGTCAACAGCCGCTGCCTCACTCTAAGTTCCATGTTGAACTGATACTCCCAGTTTGACTGATTACTGATAACTCAAGTGACCCTACCCATGTGTGTACGTTGGCTGCACTGCGTGACCAATGCTGCCATCTGACGGCCAACTCTCCAACCACCGCCAATCACGACAATTACAGGACAATGTCCCCACCAATGTTCTATTTACATTGGAACTTTGATCTAAAGTACTTTCACAACAGAAATTACTAGCTGACTGTTCCATTACGATTCATATTTTGGCGGGTGATACTCAAAAAAAGGATCGAGACATCGACACTAATGTGTTAGAGAACGGCTCGACGATCAAATCGAGCAAAATCGGGAGTGACATTGGGCTGTGTTCTAATTGTTGCCTAACCTGCTAGGGTTGAAATGTTTATTACTTTATTTTACAATTCTTGATCAAATTTGAGTTGGTTGGAGATAAAGTCATATGAAACGATTGTATTCGGCCTTTAAGCTATTCGCATTGTTGGGGAGTAGCGCGCTACTTGTAGCGCGCTACTGTAGCGCGTTACTTTTTTTGTAGTTTGTAGTGTAACGACGCTACTTTTCAAAGTAGCAACTAATATTGTAGCGTCGCTACATTTTGAGGCTAATATATAGCGTGAATCACGCTACTTTTCACGCTACATTTGGTACTGAAATGCCCAAAATTTTTAACTAATGGAAATAACCCAATTACGCTACTTTGAATAGTTACCGAATACAAAGAAAAACACAATTTCACCACTATTAATTGTTGACTCTTTGTACGAACAGTCAGTATAAAGTAGTACGCTTGAAAACGTTTGGTTGTCGTTGTCTGTCGTCGTGTCGTCTGCCTTATTGAGTCATGAGTTGGAGTTGATGTTTGAGGTTAAGTTGTTCCGATCTCTTGCCATTGTTTTGCGTTACAATAACTAAATTATTTATCAAGTTATTAATGCTAATGAAGTTTTAAAAACACAGTTTATTTGCAATGGCACTGTCTAAATCGCAGTCTCAGTTGGTTTTACCGTGGACAGCTTACAATCAGTTTTTCAAACTTCATAAAGTACTAGAAAATGGAAATTTTGAGGATATATACAGGGTGTCTCTGAACTCTCTACCGACCTTTTGAGGTATTTTTCCTGAACCAAAGGCAAGTCAAAAAATTATATTAAAAATTTCCAAAACTTCATAGTTACCCAAACTGCCGCCATTTTGTATTCTTTAAAGAATAATTTTTAATTTAAGAACGGCTTGACGTAATAATTTGAAATTCGATACACAGCTTTTTCAAGTAAAGGCCTCGCTGAAAAAAATAATAAATGTTTTATCACTCGTATTTTTAAAATGGCGGCTGTTAAAAATTTTTAACCTTGAATTGCACGAAAACTAGATAAGGTAGCAAAGTTTATGTTCTAATGTGTGTGTTTTTTTTTTTTTTTTTTTTTTTTTTTTTAATTTAATATGAAATACAACGATGTACAACGATGTAAAAGTTATGAAAATCGGTTTATAAATAAGCGAGGTAGAGTGATTTTAATACAAATAGTCACTCATCTGAGCGGATTGCCGCGCGAAAAGCGCGGTCGCGGCGCCGGCTCAACAATGGTTTTGTTACCAAAACTATTGCTCTCGGTGAAGCGGTACGACCGTGACTAGCCTCTGATAAATTGCTCTATCTCGCTTATTTATGAACCAATTTTCATAATCTTTACATCGTTGGATTTTAAATTGAATTGCCCAAAAAACTCATAAGAACATAAATTTTTCTACCTTATGTAGTTTTTACGCAATTTAAGGTGAAAGATTTTAAACGCCCGCCATTTTGAAAATATCAGTGATAAAAATTGATTATTTTATTCCAACTAGGTATTCACTTCAAAAAGATGTGTACCAAATTTCATTTTATTACGTCAAGCTGCTCTGAAATTAAAAATTATTCCTTAAAAAATACAAAATGGCGGCTGTACGGGTAACTATTCAGTTTTGGTTTAAATATGATGATATTTTGACTTGTCTTTTGTTCAGGGAATAATACCTTAAAAGGTCGGTAGGGAGGTCAGAGACACCCTGTATATTTCTATAATGGTATGGCCTATATTCACATTGGTATTATATAAATGGATGTCAATCAATGTATGTATGTTAGTGTGTACACATATTTTTTTTTGCGTTTTGATGGACATTTGTCTAAACCACATGACCAAAATATTCTATTATGACTTTTTGTAAAGTAGTGAAAAAAGTAGCTAGCTACTTTTTTGTTGTAGTTGTAGTTGTAGCTAGCTACTTTTTTTAAAAAAGTAGTTGTAGTGTAGTTTAGCTACTTTTTAAAGAAAATAGTTGTAGTTGTAGCTAACTACTTTTAAAAAGTAGTTTACCCAACACTGGCTATTCGTGACAGAGTGAGAGTAGTGTGAGTATGACTCTAAGGGCGACTGTGATGATTGTGATGGATCAGATGAGGATTGGCTTTGTTGCCGACAAACTGCAGCTGATTTTTTTTCAGGATCATTCATAAATAGGCCTGGGTGGCTGAGTAGTTAAAATGCTCGCCTTTGAATCTAAAATTTGCCAGTTCGTCCTGAGAAAGTCAGTAACTTTTTAATAAGGTTTTATTCCAGACCCAGTTGTCATTTGCCATTGGGATATCAATTAATGATGATACCGACTATCTGCACAGGTCAATGTTAGAAAATAACAAAAACGGAGCTTGGACCGCTTTCCGAGAAAATGTTAAAAAATTGTAGAAACACACAAAATAAAAATAAAATAGCCCAATGCCCAAAGCAGCTGGTTTCAGTTTCGAACCATCAAAGAAGCTTTAACTTATCTCAGGATTGCATGAATTTTGATGTAGCCTATATAAAGCCGCGTCCGCACTGGCCGAACATTCGTGGCAAGCTTGTTCGGCGAACACAAAAAATCAACAAACATTCCTAACGAACAGTTACCGGTCATATGATTTAAATAATTCTAGTAGGTTAGTAGCAACGAACAAACAGAAGTTCGGAAAACTTCGTTCGGCAGACATGTTCGGCCGGTGCGGACCCGGCTTAAAATAGTGTTGTTTTTAGAATATGTTAATTTAATGTGTCGTTTGTTTTTATTCCTAAAAATGAACAAAAATTATGTTATTTTAAATCAAGAATATTGTTCATAATTCTTTTATTACAGATAGAAAAGCGTGAAAATAGTATGAAAAATGGATCTTGGGAAACATTTTCTCAGACGAAATAATTTATTTTGTACATGTTACCTAACCCCATGAAAATAGTTGTTGAGATTTGATAAAAAAATAGTATCAGATCCTAATCAAACTTGATGAGATTTTTATGGATTATGGGACGTTCCCGGATCAAATTTGATCAGGAATTAGTTCAGAAATGAACAAATCTGAACATTTTTTATTAAATCTGATCAAAGCCCCTGACTAAACCTGATTAAAATTGAATCACAAAAATGTAAATATAAACTTTAAAGAAATTTTTAGCAATAGAAACGCGTTAAGAGCTAATTTACCAGAGTAAATTAAAGTAAGTGTAAAATTGCGGCGCTGGCCCAGTTCAAGGTCACCTGAGGGATGACGTCATCGAGGTCAATGACCTCACCGATGACGTCATCGATGACGTCATCGATGACGCAATCGATGACGTCATCACTAATGACGTCATTTCGATGACGTCACACCCATGACGTCACAGAAATGACGTGCTGATGACGTCATCACCCCTTACGTCATCAAAACGACGTCACCGACGCCACTAAGGTCAAGGTCACGCAGAAACTTAAAATTTTTTAGCACTTTTGCCGTTTCTCGCACTACGCTCCGAGTTTCAGTCAGAGTCCCCGTGACCTTGACCACTTGGAGCGAATTTTCGACAAGAAACGGCAAAAGTGCCAAGTTAAACTCGAGTTTCTGACATGACTCTGCCTAAATGGGCAATCGGTTATCCCTCAGGTGACCTTGAACCAGTACAACGCCCGCAATTTTATGTTACTGTGACCTTGAACACTTAACAACGGAGCGCCGACACCGATGCGCACCCCACGACAGCCACCGAGTGACTGACTATCAGGCTCTGTGTACTCTAGGTATATGGGGAAGTGGAGGGGGAAATCTCAAGGTCATCCAAATGGAGTTTTAAAAAAGTTGAAGAGTAGAAAGACTACTCTTGTGCTTCCTGGGCGACCTCATCAATTTCCAACGGATCTGTAAACCAATCCGATCTGTAGCGGCAGGAGTCTAGAAAACAGGTGCACCACCCATCAGGTTGTCCGTAGCATTTCCGGACAATTGGTAAGATTGGAGAAGTGAAATTTAATACACCGCTGCGGACAACAAGTATAAAAGTATTTGGATTTGTAGATTTTGAAAGTTTGTAGTACCGGCAGGTGGCAGCTGTTGGTTCTTGCATCTACACCTGCAACATCCGAAGCATTCACATTGCCGGCAGGCCAGCCCATCCACTTGCCACTTTGGTAAGAGGAAACACTTATCCTCACAGCAATAGGTTGTCCCCGTCTCTTCCTCCCAACGCTTCTTTGCACAATATGTGACGCCTTGTATCTCCAAACACCTATGCTCGCAACATGAGATGCGCTTACTTTCCATAGTTGATGTTGCTTTGACGAGGGAGCACGATGAAGTGATGCTGTGGTCAGTGGGAATGGGGTTTATATAAACTAAGGTGAGTGGAGGGGGAAAGGTCAAGGTCATCCAAATGGAGTTTTAAAAAAGAAAAGAGTAGAAAGACTACTCTTGTGTATCTATAGCGATTTCATTGATAGTGAGTGCTTCTGTATGCCAAGTTGATCTGTACTGACAGGCTCCTAAATAATGTTTGCAAAAACCTGCAAAATGATTGTTGCACAATTTGCAGCCAGTTAGCTGTTTTAATGTGAATTCAATGCAACGTTCAGGGCAACAAGTGTACTTATGCCCTCTCATCTGGTACACATGGAATGTCTTCAACTCCGGTTTCGGCTTCTTCCAAGACTTGCACTTACACATGCATTGACCAAAAGCTTCACATTTTCTACACGCCAGGCCATCCGCAACATCAATGTCATTCGGCCATGAAAAACATTTCTGTTCGCAACAGTAGTTGAGTTGACTCTCCATGTTGCTGTGGTGAAGGTGCGCGATGAAATGATGCTGCAGTCATTGAGAGTGCACCTTAAATAAACTCAGTGGAGGGGGAAAGGTCAAGGCCATCCAAACGGAGTTTTAAAAAAGATAACTAGTCGTCCTCCTCCTCCTCCTCATCCGTTGTACTTAGAGAGCTGTCAGACGAAGAGCCCCGTGCAGGTGCTCCCCAGATGAAAAACAAATCAATTTTAAAACGAAGACCAGGATCTTGCATCATCAATTCCTTTAATTTGTCACATACTAAGTCGACCTTGTGTAAGGTGTCAACAACAAGCTTCCAATTCGTTGGTTCAATATAACTTGTAGTAGAGTCTGCCTCGCTGATAACCACATCCTCCGGCCGTATTGGAGTGTAAAGATGTGTAAAGTTCTTTGGCTGTAGCTGAGGTTCAGGCTGGCTGGAAGTGGAAGGTTGAGTGTGGACCCCTGTCGCATCGAAATCCATAGTCATTCTACATTCAATGTTGGGGTTTTCGTTTAATACATACACCAATTTCTCATGCAACATATCCACTTCTGCCGAGTCTTGCAGATGAACATTCCAGGAAAATGGCCATTCTTCATCCGTAGTGGAGTCAACTCGAGAAAGAGTGCTGTCCGCCATGATAGCTAAGCAAGGAATGATGTGAGCTACAGACTGTGGTAACAGTATTGAAAAGTAGAGGGGGTAAACCAAAAGTACGTGGAGGGGGTATTTTCAAGGTCATTTAATTTGGGTTTTAAAAAAAGGAAATAGTGGAGGGGGAATTCTCAAGGTCATCCAATTTAGGTTTTAAAAAAAAGGAATGAAGCTTACTCCTCTTCAGCCTCGTTGTCCCCTGCATCTTCATCAGCCTCATCTTCATCGACGTCAGACTCGCCGTAAGGATAGATCGGGGACATGGGCGAATATTGTGGAGATTGTTGACCGTTGTTGTCGTCCCCTTGCATTCTAACTTGGGACCAATCATAATTTAAATTCATTTGTATTATGATCCCAGGGTTGTCCCGCAGTATTTCCTTCATACGTTCGCAAATTGACTCCAAATAGTGTACACTATCGATCGACAGTGTCCAACCCGTACTTGTACCGACATCAGTAGTGGAGTCAGCTTGGCTGATGGTGTTGTTGTCTGCCATGGTTGCTTGTCGGACAAGGAATGACGGTTGATGTGATGCTCATGCAGGAACATGGTGAAGTGGTGGGGGGTGTGGTGGAGTAGTGGGGGAATTTTCAAGGTCATCCAAACGGAGTTTTAAAAAAAAGGAAAACTTACAAAGTAACATTGAAACTTTCCAATTGATGGTGGCGAGCGTTTTCTTCTGCAACCTTGCCGACACATGTGACTATGCCGTACAGTATGAAAAGTACAACCATAATAAGGCCGAACAATAAAAGATAGCCGTTGACTATCATGATATTTTCTGAGTGGATCTGTTTTCTTCTTATCGCCCTCTCCTGCATCCTCTTCTCCAACTCGTGGACGAAGTCACAACATGCGTGAGGACATCTTTCATCTGTTGGTAGGTTTGCCATTGTTGATGTTGTCGGTGTGGCTGTTGAAGATGGAATGAGGTTTCCAATTGCGATGTGCCATGTACACCAATAGTCAAGTGGTGGGGGTAACAAAGCAGTGGAGGGGGAAGTTTCAAGGTCATCCAAATTGTGTTTTAAAAAAACCTATCTTGTTACTGAGCTTATATGTCAGTAACAAGATAGGTGTTTTTGCTCTTTTACTTCTTTAATATAATGAAAAAATATACATATTCTACAATGGTTAGGACAAGAAATACAACTGCTAGTCAGCTGAAGTAGTCCAAGTTGTCTGGCTCGGTCTTCATGGACGCTGGTGAGGAAGCCGTCGAGGAGTGTCCAGGCTCTTCCTTTGACTGCCGGGTGTTCCGTATATTGCAAGCGTAAACTTGCACATTTATACGGTAGCCTCGTGCCACCATCAGCTGCAACTCCTTGTATAAGTCGTTTAGCTCCTGCTGAGTCTTGATGCTCACCTCCTCGTAACTTGCGCAACTGACGTTGAGAGACATCCTGATGTTGCTAGGTTGGCTGCTGGAGTAGAAATGAAGCCGAGGCACAGCGTTTGGAGGTACATGGAAAAGTGGTGGGGGTGATGGTGGTGGGGGTATGGAAGATGCAATTAAACACTTCTAAACTTTTTCCATTGATACAAAGGGATGGAACAAATAGCACAGGTGTCCTTGTAGTTTTCAAATCTAAACATTGGTGCTAAAAATCCAAACTGTTTTCTACCACCTTCCTGTACGAACCGTCGAAGGTCTCTGACGGCAGCATTGCCACAAGGCCTACAAAACTTTTCCCCGTCTTGGAACCTATACCAGGAGTATCCCGAATACCCTCTATTATCTTTCTTGTACTCCTCGATATCCTGCTTTACTGTTATAGGGATATTATCTCGTAAAGCCATCTGGAATAAAGATGCGTCAGTTATAACTCGTTGTAAGCAAAGCTCGTACAAGGTGCTCATCGTTTGCTAGTTGGCAACAGAATGACCGTTTTTCGCATCCAAGCAGGTTTGAATCCTAGTGCGGTAGTGGGGGTAATTACGGTAGTGGGGGTAGTTGTGAAATGCAAAGGTCAAAGGTCAAGGTCACCCGCGAAGTTTAAAAAAAAAATGCAACATATCAATACGTGAAGTCTGTCACATATTGATATGTTGCATTTTTTGTTTTTGTTTTTTTTTTTTTTTTTTTGTCTTTTATGATTCGTTTATTTATAAAACATTACAACAACAACATATGTACAACATTAAAACTTAAATCTAACACTGCTGCTTGTCAGCGATGTGGATGGTCAACTCTGTAGAATTGCTACCCGTGCAGCCGTGGGACACCAGGTATAGACACCCGGGTTGAATAGAGCGAAGATCCTCGTTTTGTAGAAGATGGACGAATCTCTTGGGCAGGTACACCTGGAACTTTGGTTCATCCCCCGGAGTAAACGGTGCCTCGCTGAGACTGCAGCAGATGGCCTCCCCAACTGTAGTCTCCATCTTCTTCATAGCATGGATTATGTAGTGCTTCTCGTCTTTTAGTTCCGAGCACTTCTTTACAGGTAATATTGTTGACTTGGAGTGAGCATTGAACTGCTCGACCAAAGTCTGAAGGAACTGGTGAGATGCCATGGTCAGGTTACAGATCGTCTTCTTGCTCGGAGATGTTGTCGTCTCGGAATCTCGAGTAATACTCATGCCAGGTCCCTGTCTGCTCCCCACTTATATACTCTCCGTTACCCCCACCACTCCCCAATTCCCCACTTTGAAGGTAAGAGGCGAGTTTATAGGCATTTTTCAAAGCGCAATGTCTATCTTTATCATGTTCTGGGCTTTTTGTACAAATACATATGGTTTCCAGCATGTATTGATAATTCTTATCCAATTCCACATCATTAACCGGAACATGAGTAAATCCTTCGATCCATCTTTTCTTTTCCAGCCCCTTTGTGTAAATATTGGTAAACTTGTCTGAAAAGTGATGCATAATGTGATACAAGTCCGTGTAACTTGTAAAACCATCATACCAATCGATATGATGGAAGTGTTTTGAAATCCATCTGTTGGTAGTAGCGGCTTTACTAGTTAAAGACGAATAAGAACATGGTGGTTTAAATAAAAACGAATAAGGAACACTTGTATTCATGTCCAAAAACACAAGTTCTTTTATAATGAATCTATCATCATTACCACGAAACGCTTGAAACTCAATAATACCAGGCTTGGACTTTACTTGTTGTTCTTCTCCCTTGTCCATTTTGAAGGTCACACGTCTGCTCATTACGAAGTCAGGAGGTCAACTGATTTCCACACCACGGTAGGTACTACTTTTATACCAGGCCGTACAGTTGTTGGCGCGTTGGTGTATATTTAACGTGGGCACCGTCCCCAATAGGCCTAACCCCACAAAATGTTGGTTATTGTTTTAAAAACTAACCATTGTCATTTAAGTTTCCATCTTTATATTTTCCTTATTTTCATTTTCATCACTAACACTTGATTCTTCTCCTCCATCTTCCTCTTCTTCCTGTTTTACTGATTTCTTATGTAGTTGAGCGTACTTTTCCAATTGTCTCCACATCTGTACTTCATGAGGAACTCTATTAAATATAGAAGTATCCACAGGTCCGTATAATATAGGTGCGTCCGGTTGTTTGTCCAAAGTGTCTTCCAGATAATCTTTAATAATCGAACTTGAAAACACCAGTTGTCTCAAGTATCTTGTTATAGGTTCAGTAGCACAAGTTAAAATGAAAAACTCCTCTCGATTAAGTTGAATTTTGTTATCATGTCTTGTTGTGTCTCTAAACCGTAGCTGATGATCACCACGTTGTTTAATGATATCAATTTCCACATTTGAATCCAAAAGTCCTACCCTTGTCTTTCTTCCAAACATGTTACTACTTAAATAGCATTCTAGCAGATGCAAATGTTTCATAAACGATTCCCAAGCACTGTCCGTAAACAAAATCATTTTGGGTCCATGAGTTAAAATTACAGTAGGGGAATAATCTGTAGATTTCATAACACCGATTAAAACACTTTTATCCAAACTGGAAGAGATTGGGTAAAATATTCGCAAAAATACCTCACTCAATATGTTTGGAGAAATATTATCTTCAATATCCCTTTTTCTCTTTTGTATAGTCTTTCTTCTTTTACCTTTTTCTTCAACATTATTACTGGCGTGAAGTTGTCCGCAAACGTTTTGTTCACCTCCTTCCTGGTGACCTTGAGGATCTAAAAACTCAGATATCTCCTTCTCAATATCTACCACATTTTCAGGTGTACCACTAGGAGAAGCCATATTGAATACGATGCTACCCATACAACAGTAGGCAACAAACTGATGAGGAGCGGTCTGTACGCTCTGCTTTTATACTCGCGGAATGAAACAAAACCGGTTCTTACAATACATTTTTAACAATTCCAGTTAAAGGTGTGTATGTTACGATTTTATCATGTAGAATTAAACAGTATGCAGTTGTATTAGCCGGTATAGCATCGTTGAATTCCATTTCTATTTTTATATCCACACTTGAAGACTTTACTGATTCATTTTGTTTAGAACAATCGATTACAACTATTGGGTAGGCATCGAAATATTTGTCAGGTGGTAATAAAGGTGTATTTGTTTTACCGTAATATGAACTTTGGAATCTCGCGTACATATCGTACAATATACTGTATTTCTTCTTAGTGAATGACACATTTAAATTGTCGTATGGAAAGAATTGTGAATTTAAATAAACTTTAATATTTTTCAAGTCACAATGATCAAATTGTCCTACATGTTTAGTAATGGCGTCTCATCTACCTGTTTGTAAACCAAATATAATATACCTGGCTCGTTCTACATAATTCGATGTTTTAACAGTCCAAGTGTGTCGATCCGTAGTAGGTAAACTGGGATGCTCATGAAATTCCCAACTTCTAAATGGAATAACAATATCACGATCGGCTTTTAATTTTCTTAAAAGTAGCATTCTATGCTCGTCAGCCAATTTAACATGTGGAACTCTCCATACAATTTTGTCTAATTTTAATTTCCATTCTAAAGTCGCATCTGTAGTAGCATCTGCAGCTTTAATAATGTCTTTATCGTTAGAAGATCTCAACAAAACTAATTCTTGTTTAACGTTTAATATTATTTTCCTATAATCTTCAGCAAAACCAAGCAGCAAACGTAATGGAATATGAAAATCAAAATATCCATTTGGATTTGGAGTGATCGTGTCAATCGTAGGTAATACCCATCCGGCAGGTTTAAGTAAATTGGTTTCATTGGGTGTTATAGATGTTAATCCTTTTAAAGTTGTCGTAATACCTACTTTTTTAGTGGAATCAACTGTTACACCTGATATTTCATATCTAATTTCATCAAATAGGAAAGCCATAGGATTATTTATAAATGGAACTGTTGTACCAACAGTAGTACCGTCCTTTTTAGTAACTTGTCCTTCAATATACAAGTAACTTTCACATGGTAGTGTGTAAATGTCTTGATTTTGTATGGGAATACGAATTTCATCGTTATTGTTTAATTTCGATGAAGTGTAAGGGTTGTGGGTGTGATATTCTTTTTCCCATAGGGTTTCGTCGAATGTTGGACCCTGCGCTATATCCAGTATATCCATACTCGGTTAATTTTAATCCAATTCTCTCTAAGAAACGAATGTTCTCGCGTGTTAACTCCTCCACAGCTGAAGAGCTACTAATGCGGTTTCCCGTAGGTTGTTCGCTTTTAAATGTTAAACCCATGGTTTTGTATTAAAGTGTCGATTTTAAATGTAATCTAATCGTAATAGGCTCTTCTCTGAAGTCTACCAAGTTACCGTCTTGATCCAATACGCTCAACACGATGTCTGAAATGAAAGTGGTGTTCAACGGTAGATATACCAGGTTTTGTGGCTTTTCAACAATTTTAAATCCAGGTGGTACACTTGGGTAAAAAGTATGTATGATGTGGGTGTTAGCCCCATCCCTGTAAGCACCTTGTATAATGTTACAAGTTATGTCTATACTATTGACTTTTAATATTGTTACTGTTTTCTTACCGGAATGTGTTACATCTGGTTCTAAAACAGGCTCATCGTTGGAAAATCCTAATAAATCACCAATTGAGTTTGGTTGAGTGAAATCTATATAATATTTGGAAGTAATTTCAGCTTTCATCGTATTATTATTACCTTTTAATGTTATATTGTCTTTTCCCATTTTAGTTTGCAAAAATTCATTTATATGATCAATTTCATAAGAACCTGTGGGTAACCTGCACTCTTGTAAGTCTGTAAATTTTCCACTGGCATCCTTTCCCTTATAATAATGCAATACGTTATTTTTACCTTCCGTAACATTGGGGATAGAGTTGTAAGTTGTAAAATCCAAAACCTTCCAAAACCTCCCAAAACCTTCCTTTTTGCAAGCGTAACGCTGGAAAAAGGATACTTCGTAAAGTGGACGATTTTCCTGTTAATGATACCGTATAGGAAGACATCTCAATAGTGACTGATACTTTTAGCTAGAAATTCCAAACATAAATGGCCGCATATTGAAGTATTATCAGGTTGTTCTCTTTTATAGTTATAATATATGTTTTTAGCAGATTTAAAGTAATTTTGAAGTTCTTTTGGTGGTGGCAAATTACCGAAACTATCAAAATAATATACATTGTTATTTAGTTTCTTATAACAAACCCAATGGGTGCCAGGCCCTTCAGTATTATCCAAATTTACAATTCCAGTCTCATTTTGCCACATTTTCTTTGGTAAACTGTCTTTCATAAACACACCGCGGAAAAATGGTATTTTTAAACAGGAAATATATTTAAATAATTCAATATTGGTTAATGCTTTATGTGGTATGACCAATTGATTTCTTTCATTTAATATGCACGATAAGGTCTTAGGTAAAGACCTGCCCCGTTTTTTACCATTGACCACACGGTGGGCTTCTTCCTGCCTTTTCTTGTAGATCGTCGTCTTCTTTTTATATTTCCTCCATGTTTTCTTGTGGTTGACCTCCTTTTTACTCTCCTTCTCCTCCTTCTTCCACCTCCTACTGCTGTTTTAGCCTTCATACCTGCTGTTACTGCTAAAGCTGCTGCTTTTTCTGCTATGCTAGCGTCACTTGATTTTACTCGTTGCCAAGCTATGTCCGCAAGCTTTTTGTCAGCTCTTGATCTATTTTTTGAATCGGCAAACGTGGAATATGCGATATCGTGTTCTTTACAAGCCTGATCTAACTTATTTATGCCAGGATCGCCTCTTTCCAGTCGTTTTTTCAATTTAGTTCCTGGTCCGCAATACTGATAACCTCCCGGTATATGAAATTCGTATGGTAATGCGTCTATTGCTCTATTTACTATGGATCCTACTGGAATTCGTTTTAAAGCTTTACTTAACAGAGAAACCGCTGTAGATGTGATCCCACTTCCTTTCCTCGCAATGTCCCGATTTGGACTGATATACCGAAATGTCATTAATGTCTTTTATAATTGCAATTCGCAACATATGTGTTTCCTCTATGAGGAGTTAAACATAAATGAAGTTGTTTGTTAAGATATTCAAGTTATATATCAAAAGTACCCCAATTAGCAATGTTAGAAGTTCTAAATTTTATAGTTTTAGGGTTATAAAAGTATTTATTAACAATTTCCTGTTTTATCCATCTTCCTCTCAAGTTTTCATCAAGCGAAGTATATGTTTTATCTGCAATATAATTGTGCATATCAAATAATAAATTACCTATTACTTTTACAAGGAAATTAACAGTTACAGCATGATCTGCATGATCAGGGTCTTTAAGCTCTGTTATACGTTTATTATTACAAGTATACACTTTATTATCCATTTGTGATAATGTGATAGCCTGTCCTACAGTTGCAGCATCATTTGCTTCTCTTCCTTGCGCCATGTTTGTTAATTTTTTATTACTACATATAAAAAACGCATGGTAATTATTTGGATCTAGATGTACTGTTTGTCCTAAGGCAGCCGCGTCTCTATCTGCATGACCCCATGACACATTTGATAACCTTCCATGCCTGCAATCCCAATAAGCGTTTTTGTATGTCAATAAATGAAATTTTTCATTACCTTGAATAAAGTCATCCCCTTGCTTTGATAATACTTCATCTCGTTTTGCAAATCCAGTTGTTTCTTGTTTTAAAGTCTCTTTCATTTGACCCACTGTTGCACCATCAGATGGTGCTGAACCATCTTTTACATTCGCCAAACAATTGCCAAGACAATCGATAACTCCCACATCACGTATGACACAATGATCTTTTATATATTTGAGATTTACAGCATCATTTTCATTTTTTGGATAACCTATATCGTTAATAACAAATTTATAAAAAGAAAATCCATCTTTTGTCTTTTCAGGTATCAAAGAATGTAAATAGCGTCTATTTACGCTGTCTTTTGCATCTTTAGGGTCATCTACGTTGGATATACGTTTATTGTTGGCACTATACGTTTTCCCATTGAATTTTAACGTATTTTTTAATTCAGATGACAAATAACCTTTGTTTATTGCATCACCGTTTTGATTTGGTTTACCAACGTTGATGATTCTATGATCTTCTGCGTCATATGTGTTATTTTGTAGTCTTAATGTTGGCGATATCCTTTCCTTTAATATTTTTAGATTTATTGCATCGTTTTCATCCGTAGGATCTTTTATGTTTTTTAACCTTTTATTACTCATATCATAATCTCCATCAGGTGTTTGTGGTAAACCAGCACTTCTTTTTAAACTATTGGCATAATATAACCCATCCGAGGAGTAACGTCCGAACTTGTCGACACTCATGGTGCAACTGAATAGTATTCTAGGGAGTAACGCATTTTTATGAGATTACCCCACGGTTTCGGAGTTCATCCACTAAAGCCACCCATTCGTTTTCCAATCCAGTATGACCCGCTTCTTTAGCTTCATGTATTAGTTTCATTCTATCCACCAATTTATTGATATTATTGTAATAAATCACATTTGTGTTATATAGTTTCTTCATTAAACCTGTACCCGTAACGGACTTACTTCTTTTTCTTCGTTCCTGAGCACTTACATCCAAAGTGGATGCCATAAATCTTCGTTTTACAGGTTTTCTTTGTGTTAACGGCATTGTTTGTCTTCTAGTTGGTATTAACTTGGATACAAATTCTTTATATTTTAAAGACTTAGATCTAAAAGGAGGCTGGTCAGGTAAATACTTTCTCCTATATGCATTTGTCTGTTCCAAAATATTTTTATATGCTTCCATGTCTTTTTCTTTCACTACCGATACTGAAGGCTTATTTTCAAATAATAATTCAAATAATCCTTTTGTGCCCTTATACCTTTGATCACCAATGACAATATTATCATGTTCGTCAACGTTTAACGGGCTATTACCTATCATTAAACCGTCTTCTGTTAATCTCGCTCCATAACTATGGTAATTCTTATTAGGAATTGTTCCGAGTAACATTTTTACCATGTATTTCCTTCCTAAAGGTCCTTTGTTATGAATGTTTTCACCCAATAAGCTTATGTTTGACGGACCTTCCCTTGTCTCTTCTTCTTTTTCCTCTTCACTAGCAGTTGATACAACTTCATGTCCTCTTTTGGCTTTTACTTCATATAATTCTTTTATTCCACTATAGTCCGGTGATTCTAGCTCTCTTTCGGGTTCTCCACCGGTAAAACCACTATACGTAGAGGATTCCAGGTCTTCATCACTAAAATCTTCTGATTTTACATTTTCTCTTTCAAACTTCGTAATAGGTGCAATCGCATCTCCTTCCAATACAGGTTTAGCAAATTTTTTGTTTAATTGTTTCAAGGGTTCAGTAATAGGTTTAAAAGTAGATTCAAGGAATTTCTCCCTCTCGCTAATACCTAGTTTCAATGCTCTGTTTTTAGCCCGAATAGAATCACTAAGTGATTTTATTTCTTTTACTAATTTTTCTTGGTTAACCATGTTTGTAGCAAGACGTGTTGTACAACAATGAATGTGTTATACCACGTTTAATGTATTAATATAAATTTATCAAATCCTATCCTGTATCGACCATTGTTTAGCGGTTGTTCCTTCATAATTGTTAGGAACCCATACTTTTCAGCCCAAGCCTTTCCACACAACTCTTTAAATCGTTCAAATGTCATATCCGCATTTACATGATCAAAATATATATGTTTTAGGTTGGTTTCGTCCTGTTTAAATACAATTAACATGTTTGCATTGTCTCTAATGAGTTGTTTAGGTATTTTGCTGTAAGTTTGGCCAATATAAATGCTATCTATGTTGTTATGTCGACCCATAGCGAAGTAATTCCTTATTGTGTTTTGGTTTTCACAAGATACATCGTCGAATATAAATACGGAGAATGGTTTAGCTTCTTGTGGCTGCATGACACTCTCGCTTGCATTAAACTTTAAATATTTAACTTCAGGCACATTAGTCAGTATTTTTTCCAATAATTGATACTTTGGTTGTTGTAGTGATTTTGAAAATACATATAGATTGTTAAATCGTAATCCTTTAGGGTTTGTAATCAAATTGAATACTACATTAGTTTTTCCACAGTTGGAAGGTCCGGTAACCAGACAACGAACGGTGTTTGGTAACAAATTGCCATGCTTCCCACTATTGAATTCTGAATTATCCACTGTGAGTTCATCTATATTATTAATAGTAAAACTCTCTTTTTGTGGTACTATCTCCATCCTTTGTAATGGTTCAACCTAAAATGATTCTCTATCGTTATATCAAATCCTTTTTAGGTATCCAAGAATCTTCCGTCTTATTAAATCCTAACCATCGTACTTTGACCTTATCTTTTTTCCGTTGCAACACCTTTTCAACTAAATATACATCGCCTACTGTTGATTTTAACATTTCATGTCCATAAAACCCTCCTTCAAGCAATTGTCCTTTATTATCTTTTAAAATATATGTCTCAGGTACTGTAGGTTGTACTTTGAATACAGTAAAAACCTCATTGGTCCAATTTGGCAGGTATCTTTTACTGAATACACCTTTATATTTACTTATTCGCACTTTATCACCCACATTAAATTTTTTAGGCTTTAGTTTTTCAACTTTTGGTTTAGTATTCGTTTTTATACGTTTTAATACAAGGTTTTCATTTTTACTAGTTACTTGGTTTGGTTTCATCCCGATAGTCCTATGAAATTTGTTATTGTAATCGTTTATAAGTTTTGGTAACATATCAATCCATATGTGCGATCCTCTGTTGGAAAACATTTTATACATTGCACTTTTTAAAGTTCTGTTGAATCTTTCGATTATTGAGGCTTTTACTTCTGAATTGGTTGAATAATGGTTTATATTGTGTTTTTTCATTAAATTTGCAAATTCCTTATTAAAATATTCTTTTCCATCATCTGTTTGTAAATGTTTAATAGTATGTTTGTCTCTTTGTATAGCTGTTTCCATTGCTTTTGTAACACTTTTGCCACTTTTATCTTTTAGTGGTAAAGCATCTGCCATTTTTGAAAAACAGTTAATAACAGTCAATATGTATTTATATCCTTTATTTTGTTTGCTATAAGGAATCATTTCGATTAAATCCGCTTGATATAAATCATTAATTCCTTTTATCACCGTATTTCTTCGTGGAAACTTTCTTCTTGCAGGTTTATGAAGTTCGTTGACAATTTGTTGCTTTAAGTCCTTCATATTGCAGGTTTCAATGTTTGTTGTATCACATGTATAATCACAATGAATGTTGTTTTAAATATTCACATCATTTATATGGGTCAAGGTCATCCAAACTTGTGTAAAAAAATGGGGAGCACGGCGTTGGACTTGCCGTGTTCCCCATTTTTTTACGGAAGGAGAAAGGAATAAGGTCGTAGTTGTAGAAGGACGAAGAATAGGTTACTAGTTGATAGGGTTTAGAGAGTAGTGGCCAAAAGGAAGAGTGTGGATTTTGTCGGGCATAATGTATCTTTTATCATCCCGAGCTGACAACGCTTTTTTAATTTCGGTGACACTGTAGACTTGATGCTTGAAGCTTCGGATATTGTTGAATGTTGCTGATATCGTAGTATCTTCAAACAAACAAGTCTTGTAGTGGTCAAATGTCACGTGTTTTTTCAAATAAGATGTCTTCACTCCTTTTGCTTTCTTCACTGTCGGTGTGTTGTTCTCGTGGTACATCTTAAATGAATACAATTTCGCCATCAGCGCCACTATTTCTTCTAAAGGCATTCCATTTGCTTCATCTTTGAATTTTCCAATTACTTTTTTATATTTTTCATTAAAATTTGGATGGTTTTTCGGATAGTCAGAAAAATCGAAATCTTCTTTGTATGGAAAAGTCCTTAGGTCTTCATACATGTCCAAAGTCTTTATCCAGTAGATAAACGCGTCCGTATCCATGTATGCGACTCCAATGTTTTCCCTTCCGTAATGTTTAACCATTTTGTTATAATGGAAATCATACATCAGGGTTTTACTTATATCCAAAATCGACATACCTATGTATAACGGACGGTCCATGACTATTGTTGTTTTCTTCATACTGACAGCGACTAGATTTTCGTTTATAATCATGGATGTTCCGAAATTTGGTTTTTGCACTAATTTTTCCAATTTCCTAGGATCACTCACTAATTTTACATTTTTGTGTTTTCTTTTGTTCTCCAAGGTCTTCCCAAAGATGGCATTGTTCATTAATTTATAGAAGTCCTTTTCAAATGCTGTTGTCGCTGCAGCTCTTCTTGCAGTGTTGGAATCAATATATGGTTTCAACCAACAAGACTGGGTGAATTCAATTGCTCTATGAATTCTCACTATACGTAGACCCAATTCAAGAGCCTGTTGAACTACCCAGTAGTGAGCCACATAGCGATCCTTATTCTCCAAGGTCATCATCAATTTTGGCCATCTTCCTGTCGGTGAAACTTCAGTCTTGGCTAGGAGAGGCAAGTCGTAGTGATGGTCATGAAGGTGCTCTGGATATTCGAAATCACAGTCCAAAATATAGCCTTTTGGACCATTCTTTGGAATCTGTGAGATGTCTCCAATGGTGGCCGGGTCGATCCATTTGAAGTCAGCGTAGGGAAGCGGATTTGACATTGCCCAACCATAAAGGTTGTTTGCGTCAAAGTAGCCAAGGTAGACCGATGGTTGTTGCTCGTCGAAGCCGGGGATGTACTTGTTGTTGGCTTTGACATGACGTGTTACAGCTTGTGTCAAACCGCCCCGTACACCAGATTCCATCATGAGCACCATATCGATATCCGTTAGAAGTTCCAGTCGACAGTTGGTTGACTTTAGCATAGCTTGCCATGCTAATCCTGGAGATGTGTACGAGTGTAGAGGGTCCAGTCCATAGGCGGAGAAGCAGGTGTTTCGGAATTCTTCCATCACATCGCACAGCAGAGTTACGTCCAATTTTATATAAAAGTCAGAATATTCCCCTAAGGTTTGAATGTTTAGTTGGTTCCAAACATTACAAGCATGATTGTAGTCTTCAACGGAGATTTCACTTTCGTTTAATTTGCTGTTGAAGGCTTCGATCGGTGGTAGACTGGTTTCTTCAAATTTTTCTGTAGATGTTATGTAGTCGTAGGGGAATACTCCTTTACGTAATACTAAGTCCAATTTATCTTCAGGTACAATCTTGCTGGTTTCTTTTAGGTCTTCTCTTCGTAGATTCTCAGACAATCTGCTCAAACTAGATGGCATAAATCTATAAGAGTCTACAAAGCGAAGTTTAATTTTACCTACGGTTTTTGAGAAACTGATGTACTTTTCCAATGTTGTAGCAAGAACATCAATTTTACCATCATCTCTTCCTAACTCTGGAATAATGAAGTGGGAGTCGTAGCCGCTAAGATTGTGTAACACGACAGGGATAAAGTGGGGCAGTTTGTAATTTATATTGCATGAATTACAAGCAGCTCCTCTGTATAAACCTGTCAGGTGATCGTGATCTCTTACTTTTGGATTTTCTTCACTGAAGCTCTTCTCGCATAGATAACATCTTGATGCCATATTGTATTCTTCTTGTTGATTCTCATTCAAAGGTTCCATAGGTACGACATTACCATACAAGCGTTGTACCTTTTCAGCAATGTCATACAACTGGTCTACGAAATACTTAGCGGCTTCTTCACCACGGTAAAGTATTGGAGTGGATGTTAAACCATAGTTTTGCAATTGGTTTTCAGACAAGGTTGATTTCACTATTAGACAAAAACTGTTGGGTTGATGCAACTGATATTTTGTTCTTCTAGTCACTTCACCGTCCGGCAGCTCCTGTGGTACTAACGTAGATTCAAAATCTGCGTAGATGACTACTGGAATCCGATATTGGTGAACTGTTTTGTTAAATTGGATACACGCTCGAGATGGTGGTGGCAGACTAATCTTCACTTCATAATTTTCATTACAAAGTCTTTTGTGTTCTATCAACCACTCTAATCCTCCTTGTCTTATTTCTTTATATGTGAAACAAAAACATCTTTTACACACTGTTAACCTACGCCTCTGTTTTGATAATTGATTTCGAATCAAGGATGCAAAGTCCTTTATCCACACATAATGTGAAATTTCACCCTTAGTGATCAGTAACAAATCAGTGTGGTTTCTTTGCTCAACTTTTACTACCCGCAAAGGATAAACGTTGTTCGAATCATCCAGACCGAAAACATTCACTGAAACGCCAGGATTTTTCTTTTCAAATTTGTCTATGTCTTTCAATGTAACTGGGTAGGTGAGGCCTTGAAAGTTGTAGCGGTGTTCATTTTCGTAATACTCTCTACCAACTCTTTCAGGATGATCTTTAACATACTTGGTTAACATTGCATACTTAAAACATTCATTACCTTCATTTTGCACATTCCTACACGATTTAGTGTTTTGGATTTTCTTTGGTAAAGGGATAAAACTACTACCCCTTAAACCATATCCATGCTTGTGAACCCTTACATCCATACCTTCAATTGATGACAAAGTCCATCCAGATCCTCTTCCTTCATGTTCTTGAAGTTTTGTTATAAGTTCTTCCAAGCATTCTTCAATAATATCATCGATGTTGGAGGTGAAGGTAAGGGTTCGGTTTTTGGTAATGAACGCTCTCAATGCTGTTTCACCATCAGTATTGTTAAACATAGCCTCTAACACCATTCCAAATTTAATAAAATTTAATCTTTGTAGTTCTTCCCTCAAGGTTCCACCAACAAGTTCCTTAGCCTGGGTTATAAATGTTTCCAGTTCCAATTGAACATTATTAATTTTAAAATGTGTTACAACTCGTCCTGGCAAGGCCGTGGTGCGCAGTTGTTTCACATCTTCTAGTTCTTCTTCAGTGTCCTCTTCTTCAGTGTCTTCTTCTTCAAAAGGTCTTCTAGCAGTAGATGGTCCAGCACCAGCAAATTGGATCACACTAGGTCTTCTTCTTTGCATTTGCTGTAGATAGCTGTCCCAGTAGTCCGTCTGCTTCTGGTGCTCTTCCAAAAACCGGTCAATTGAGTCTAAGTCTATTTCATCCATGGTAATATCTTCTTTTCTATCTTCGTCTTCATGTAATTCTCTGTGTATGGTGAAAAGATCTTCGTCTTGAAAGATTTCCCCACAAATGTCGCAAAGAGCCATTTCAAACAGTTTGGCTTTGAATGCACACTCTGTGAATGTCCACGCAATAATGAGCAGCGCACTCCACCGGGACCCTTTATATCCGAGGCAGATAGGTGGGGAAAGTGACGTCATATGGAAACAGGTTATCACTCATGTGCTAAATTTAGCCTTTACACAACCGTTTGTAATACATTTATCAGTAGGCTTGATAAATTGATGATATTTGGTCTAGATTCAATAATTTGTACAAGTTTTTTCAAAGACGTCTGTTTGAGCAAGTTTATGTAGGTCAAGGTCATTTGGAATTATTATTTTGAGCGGGGGATAGAGCACTAAGCAGCATCATTTACTACAAAGTGCTCTATCCCCCGCTCACATTCTTTTTTAACTTTTTGTTTAAACTTTTTTACAAGGGTGAAACATCACCATCAGAGTCGGAATCATCCTCATCACGGAATAGGCAGCGATGACAATACATAATTCTTCTGGCAACTAACATCCTATCCATTGGACGATGGGGAGTGTCTTGTTCTTGTTCTTCTTCTTCGATTTCCAATTGGAATTCCATTTCCGACTCAGATGACGACTCTAATGTTTCGTAGGCGTGCAAGTCCACCTCATTGTCCGTTGAACCAGCTTCGTCAGAGTCCGTTTCAATATCCATTATCTCTTCCTCCTCCTCTTCTTGATCAACCGCAGGTAGTTGGTCCTCTACTTCTATAATTTCTAGAGGTATTACCTCCAGAATAGAGACAATTCTGTTGCGATGGAACACGGTGTTGTCAAGTGGAGCCATGGTATGGAAGTGTTGTATCCATCCAATTTGCTTACCCTTTTTATACCCCCACCAACTATACAATTTATGTGGGTCAAGGTCACGTAAAGATACCCTTTGAGCGGGGGATAGACCACTAAGCAGCATGCTAGTCCATTGCCGCAAAGTGATCTATCCCCCGCTCTGTTCTACAAAAACCTCAATCAAGTCCAAGTCCAAGTCCTGTTTAACACATTTTATTCTAATTCCATATCCAATTTAAAAATTTCAATTTCACATGGTTTACATTCCTGATGTATCAAACACTCCAGCTCCCTAAACATATCGTCCAGTTCGTCCAAATTATGATGTCCTACTTTTAACACATGAAGGTGGTTCATGCTTTGCATTGTAGCATGACCATCAACAAACAAGTTTCTTTTCCACGCTAACATAAATTGGCAGTTTTCTTGAAAGATTTTTCTCACCAAACAATCATACACAGCCGTCAACATGTCTCTACAATCTTCATAGTGTACCATCACAGAATACCTGTCCAAGTTAGCACCAAGCAGCGATCCACTCATTGTTTCTAGCGTTCCACTGGAAGGTCCAAAGCAGAATGAAGTCGAGATGTATAGACCCCCTCTTTTATACCAGTTAACCGGTTGTCCTTGCTGTAAAGTGGGTCAAGGTCATCCAATGCTACCCTTTGAGCGGGGGATAGACCACTAAGCAGCATGCTAGTCCATTGCCGCAAAGTAGTCTATCCCCCGCTCTGTATTCTACACACACACACACACACACACACATGTCCATGTCCAAGTCTTTCATTACATACCCAATATATATTCAGTTCCTTCATCATCACTATCACTCATCACTGCTTCCACAAACTCCACAGGATTAAAGTTAAATTGTTTCAATTGTTCTTTTAAGTTTTCAATTTGTTGGTCCTTTACTTCTAAAACACTGTGAAGGTGTGATATGTAGTCCGCTGCTTCGTTGATGCTTGCTACTCTCGGATCGCCTAACTTCAAGCTGGGAACTACACCCTGCAGCCTGAAGTACGCCATACGCCTTTCTTGCTCCTGCCGTTGACCAGGACTGAGCAAGCCTTGTCCGTCTTGGCTTACCTCCAGCAAGGTCCGTAGCATCGGAGCTTTGCAGGCGTTTGCCCGAGCAACAGTTATGCTGTGGAATGGTCGAGCAGGTCCACGAGTAGCAGGCAGAACGTTGGCAGCACGCCTTCTTGAAGAAGAAGAGGAAGCCTGAGAAGTTTTGGAGTTGAAAGCCATGTTACAGTGCTGTATTCAGCTAAGCGGTACAAAGCAGAATAACCAAACTGCACGTTAATACCCGTATATATACACTTATCAGTGGTGGGGGTACTAGCTAGCCTTTGTAAAGTGGGTCAAGGCCATCCAAAAACATTACCAGAACGGGGGATAGATCACTAAGTGGCATGTTAGTCCATTGCCACAGAGTGATCTATCCCCCGCTCTGTATTCCGCATTCACACACACATTCATACAAACACGCAAGTCCCAGTCCGAGTCTTTACCCACACCTATCCACTCTCATCCTCACTATCATCACTATCATCTAACAATCTGTCACACTTCATAATTAGTTTTTCCCATTCTTTCCGGATCAAAAGTATTTCACTGTGTGCACTCTCCAACAACCTCTTCTTTTCCTCTAACAACCTGTCCTTTTCCTCTATCAATACGTTACAACCTTTAATATATCTTATAGCAGCTCTAACAGTGTCTTCCTGTGAAGATGCACCAACCACTACACCTGGCACTACCTGCTGGAGTTCTTCATACAAGCTAGACTCTCTTCTGGAGGCTCCACTGCTGCACAACTCCGTCTTGCTCGGAGTGAATCCGAAGAACCGAACGCGACTCTTTGACAGGCGGCCCCGCCGGATCGGTCCAGAGCTTGAGCCAGAGTTGGATGCGGTCGGGCCAGAGGTAGAGGCTGGAATGTTCATGGCTGACATGGTAGTATTCAGCTAAACAGTGTAAAGCAGAATGAGAAGACGGTTGATCACCACTCCTATATATACCCATTTTTAGTGGTGGGGGTAACCCGGGGGGGGGGGGGGTAAGTTTAAGGACTTCCACTAACTTTCCCTTAGTCCTCGCGGTCATCGGTTTTACATACCTTTAGCACACCCATCATTTTGTTTCTTCGATAACATTACACACCTCAAAACCCAAGCAAACAGCTCATCTATGTTGTTATAATTAATTTTTGTCCAGTGTTGATACTTGTGGGTTTGTTTGTTTATAATACATAGATAAAATGTAGACCCATCTCGTCTTATACAACACTCAACTTCCATTCTATGCCGGTTTAGCACTTCCCAAGCATTGTGTTCATTTATCAAGAAGTCACCACCTTTGTAATTGTACTGTGACATGTTTACCACAGAGCATAGGAACGGACTGAAGCAAATGAACGGCTCATACAAGCTTATTAAAAGCTTATGAACGGCTCAAAGCTTATTGTTAGAGTGGGGGGTATCACGTGATACACGACATAAGTTGTAAGGTTAGCAGTTTACTTTAAACAGTAATTTATGTGGGTCAAGGTCATTCAAACTTTAAAAATTTTTTACCTCCAAACACTTGTAGCAAGCTACAAGCGTTTGGAGGTAAGTTTTTTATTTGTTAAAGATTTTTGTAACTTAGTCTTCACCCTCAAGGACACGGTTTGAGATTGTCCCAGTGATTTTACATCACCGCCAGGTTAAAGTATTATACAAG